>JBAIZL010000005.1:81099165-81141665 GCA_036971475.1 Prosapia bicincta
TTTTTAAAAATCTAAATAAATAAAATCCACTAATCACAATACAAAAACCTTTATTTCAATACAATTACTTAATGTACATTTCTATTACCAGTACTTCTGAAGATGATTACCACGTAATCGAAATATACTTAATGTAATTGTAGTATAAATATTTTTATATTAATGTTTTACTAATTTTATACTAATTTTTCTATAAAGAAATTAGTCTACAGTGCTCAACAAGTTTATTAATTATGACTTACTTTTTAATTTTGGTGTGGTCACTACAATAGTAAAGTGATATTTCTAGTCACTGTTTTATACTCTTGTATTATTTACCGCATTGTTTTTTTTTCATTTGGTTTTTTAATAATAATACATTTTAACTTGGTTTTATTTAGTACAATACTGTTGTTCCTGTTGATTAGTCATCAAATTGCCTACACAACGCCGTGTATTCTTTGTTAGAGTATGTAGATTATAATGTACATGTTTCGCCATTATTATAATTATTATATTCAATAGTAACTTTAATTTAACAAAATTGATCATAATATTTAAAAGGTTCTTAGAATTTGAGTTGTTTTACTATTTTCGCACTTTTTGTCACGAATGTTTCTGTTACTGTATAAATATGGCATCTGTGTATGGTGAGGGCTCTTAGCTGCACATCGGGAAATGTTTGCTATTCACGCTCAGTTGTTTAAAGCGAAGCTAAATTCAGTTCTTTAGGAAATACTTATATGGTATTGCTGTTTGGGAACTCTAGGAAAGTATTTACCTTTTAACGTAGTACTGAAGTCACTGAATATAACATTTTACAAGACAGTTTCCCAGAAGAAACAGTTGTGTTAAAAAAAAAATTTTAAAAATTCTTACAGTATGTTCAACGTAATGTAAACAGGAAATGGAAACTAAAGGTAAAAGCTCTGCAAAGGATGTTAGATGTGCAATATGATATTCTCACAGTATAAAATATTCCTTTTCATAGAGTATAATATACTCTTACATATTTTATATTAAATAAATATTAAAGAGATATATTTACTTAAAGATTTCTACATATATTCACCCCTGTTGTAAGGTTTAAAGACTTTAAGTATTAAACAAGTAAAGGTTGTAGAAACATCTAGATCTGGTAAATATGGAAAAGGAACCGGTTTTTGATTCGACTCCTTGAAATGAAATGTTTCTTGAACTGAAGTTTGTCACAGAAAGTGAGGTTTATAAACACCAACTAAAAAAGGGAAACGTAACAGTATACTGAAATGATTCCTTGAACTGAACTCTGTTATAGAGAGAGAATCATATAAATACCAAGTTTACAAAGAGGAACGTCACAGTATACTAAAATGATTCCTTGAACTTAACTCTGTTATAGAGAGAGAAACATATAAATACCAAGTTTACAAAGAGGAACGTAACAGTATACTAAAATGATTCCTTGAACTGAACTCTGTTATAGAGTGAGAAACATATAAATACCAAGTTTACAAAGAGGAACGTAACAGTATACTAAAATGATTCCTTGAACTGAACTCTGTTATAGAGAGAGAAGCATATAAATACCAAGTTTACAAAGAGGAACGTAACAGTATACTAAAATGATTCCTTGAACTGAACTCTGTTATAGAGAGAGAAGCATATAAATACCAAGTTTACAAAGAGGAACGTAACAGTATACTAAAATGATTCCTTGAACTGAACTCTGTTATAGAGAGAGAAGCATATAAATACCAAGTTTACAAAGAGGAACGTAACAGTATACTAAAATGATTCCTTGAACTGAACTCTGTTATAGAGAGAGAAGCATATAAATACCAAGTTTACAAAGAGGAACATAACAGTATACTGAAATGATTCCTTGAACTGAACTCTGTTATAGAAAGAGAAACATATAAATACCAAGTTTACAAAGAGGAACGTAACAGTATACTAAAATGATTCCTTGAACTGAACTCTGTTATAGAGAGAGAAGCATATAAATACCAAATTTACAAAGAGGAACGTAACAGTATACTAAAATGATTTCTTGAACTGAACTCTGTTATAGAGAGAGAAACATATAAATACCAAGTTTACAAAGAGGAACGTAACAGTATACTAAAATGATTCCTTGAACTGAACTCTGTTATAGAGAGAGAAGCATATAAAAACCAAGTTTACAAAGAAGAACGTAACAGTATACTAAAATGATTCCTTGAACTGAACTCTGTTATAGAGAGAGAAGCATATAAATACCAAGTTTACAAAGAGGAACGTAACAGTATACTAAAATGATTCCTTGAACTGAACTCTGTTATAGAAAGAGAAACATATAAATACCAAGTTTACAAAGAGGAACGTAACAGTATACTAAAATGATTCCTTGAACTGAACTCTGTTATAGAGAGAGAGAAGCATATAAATACCAAGTTTACAAAGAGGAACGTAACAGTATACTGAAATGATTCCTTGAACTGAACTCTGTTATAGAGAGAGAAACATATAAATACCAAGTTTACAAAGAGGAACGTAACAGTATACTAAAATGATTCCTTGAACTGAACTCTGTTATAGAGGGAGAAGCATATAAATACCAAGTTTACAAAGAGGAACGTAACAGTATACTAAAATGATTCCTTGAACTGAACTCTGTTATAGACAGGGAAACATATAAATACCAAGTTTACAAAGAGGAATGTAACAGTATACTAAAATGATTCCTTGAACTGAACTCTGTTATAGAGAGAGAGAAGCATATAAATACCAAGTTTACAAAGAGGAACGTAACAGTATACTAAAATGATTCCTTGAACTGAACTCTGTTATAGAGAGAGAAGCATATAAATACCAAGTTTACAAAGAGGAACGTAACAGTATACTAAAATGATTCCTTGAACTGAACTCTGTTATAGAGAGAGAAGCATATAAATACCAAGTTTACAAAGAGGAACATAACAGTATACTGAAATGATTCCTTGAACTGAACTCTGTTATAGAAAGAGAAACATATAAATACCAAGTTTACAAAGAGGAACGTAACAGTATACTAAAATGATTCCTTGAACTGAACTCTGTTATAGAGAGAGAAGCATATAAATACCAAATTTACAAAGAGGAACGTAACAGTATACTAAAATGATTCCTTGAACTGAACTCTGTTATAGAGAGAGAAACATATAAACACCAAGTTTACAAAGAGGAACGTAACAGTATACTAAAATGATTCCTTGAACTGAACTCTGTTATAGAGAGAGAAGCATATAAATACAAAGTTTACAAAGAAGAACGTAACAGTATACTAAAATGATTCCTTGAACTGAACTCTGTTATAGAGAGAGAAGCATATAAATACCAAGTTTACAAAGAGGAACGTAACAGTATACTAAAAGGATTCCTTGAACTGAACTCTGTTATAGAAAGAGAATCATATAAATACCAAGTTTACAAAGAGGAACGTAACAGTATACTAAAATGATTCCTTGAACTGAACTCTGTTATAGAGAGAGAAGCATATAAATACCAAGTTTACAAAGAGGAACGTAACAGTATACTAAAATGATTCCTTGAACTGAACTCTGTTATAGAGAGAGAGAAGCATATAAATACCAAGTTTACAAAGAGGAACGTAACAGTATACTAAAATGATTCCTTGAACTGAACTCTGTTATAGAGAGAGAAGCATATAAATACCAAGTTTACAAAGAGGAACGTAACAGTATACTAAAATGATTCCTTGAACTGAACTCTGTTATAGAGAGAGAAGCATATAAATACCAAGTTTACAAAGAGGAACGTAACAGTATACTAAAATGATTCCTTGAACTGAACTCTGTTATAGAGAGAGAGAAGCATATAAATACCAAGTTTACAAAGAGGAACGTAACAGTATACTGAAATGATTCCTTGAACTGAACTCTGTTATAGAGAGAGAAACATATAAATACCAAGTTTACAAAGAGGAACGTAACAGTATACTAAAATGATTCCTTGAACTGAATTCTGTTATAGAGAGAGAAGCATATAAATACCAAGTTTACAAAGAGGAACGTAACAGTATACTAAAATGATTCCTTGAACTGAACTCTGTTATAGAGAGAGAAGCATATAAATACCAAGTTTACAAAGAGGAACGTAACAGTATACTAAAATGATTCCTTGAACTGAACTCTGTTATAGAAAGAGAATCATATAAATACCAAGTTTACAAAGAGGAACGTAACAGTATACTAAAATGATTCCTTGAACTGAACTCTGTTATAGAGAGAGAAGCATATAAATACCAAGTTTACAAAGAGGAACGTAACAGTATACTAAAATGATTCCTTGAACTGAACTCTGTTATAGAGAGAGAAGCATATAAATACCAAGTTTACAAAGAGGAACGTAACAGTATACTAAAATGATTAATTGAACTGAACTCTGTTATAGAGAGAGAAGCATATAAATACCAAGTTTACAAAGAGGAACGTAACAGTATACAAAAATGATTCCTTGAACTGAACTCTGTTATAGAAAGAGAAACATATAAATACCAAGTTTACAAAGAGGAACGTAACAGTATACTAAAATGATTCCTTGAACTGAACTCTGTTATAGAGAGAGAGAAGCATATAAATACCAAGTTTACAAAGAGGAACGTAACAGTATACTGAAATGATTCCTTGAACTGAACTCTGTTATAGAGAGAGAAACATATAAATACCAAGTTTACAAAGAGGAACGTAACAGTATACTAAAATGATTCCTTGAACTGAACTCTGTTATAGAGAGAGAAGCATATAAATACCAAGTTTACAAAGAGGAACGTAACAGTATACTAAAATGATTCCTTGAACTGAACTCTGTTATAGAAAGAGAAACATATAAATACCAAGTTT
This sequence comes from Prosapia bicincta, assembly GCA_036971475.1. NCBI lineage: Eukaryota > Metazoa > Arthropoda > Insecta > Hemiptera > Cercopidae > Prosapia > Prosapia bicincta. The sequence continues at coordinate 81,104,007 of JBAIZL010000005.1, forward strand.
ACAAAGAGGAACGTAACAGTATACTAAAATGATTCCTTGAACTGAACTCTGTTATAGAAAGAGAAACATATAAATACCAAGTTTACAAAGAGGAACGTAACAGTATACTAAAATGATTCCTTGAACTGAACTCTGTTATAGAGAGAGAGAAGCATATAAATACCAAGTTTACAAAGACGAACGTAACAGTATACTGAAATGATTCCTTTAACTGAACTCTGTTATAGAGAGAGAAACATATAAATACCAAGTTTACAAAGAGGAACGTAACAGTATACTAAAATGATTCCTTGAACTGAACTCTGTTATAGAGAGAGAAGCATATATATACCAAGTTTACAAAGACGAACGTAACAGTATACTAAAATGATTCCTTGAACTGAACTCTGTTATAGAAAGAGAAACATATAAATAGCAAGTTTACAAAGAGGAACGTAACAGTATACTAAAATGATTCCTTGAACTGAACTCTGTTATAGAGAGAGAGAAGCATATAAATACCAAGTTTACAAAGAGGAACGTAACAGTATACTGAAATGATTCCTTGAACTGAACTCTGTTATAGAGAGAGAAACATATAAATACCAAGTTACAAAGAGGAACGTAACAGTATACTAAAATGATTCCTTGAACTGAACTCTGTTATAGAGAGAGAAGCATATAAATACCAAGTTTACAAAGAGGAACGTAACAGTATACTAAAATGATTCCTTGAACTGAACTCTGTTATAGAGAGAGAAGCATATAAATACCAAGTTTACAAAGAGGAACGTAACAGTATACTAAAATGATTCCTTGAACTGAACTCTGTTATAGAAAGAGAAACATATAAATACCAAGTTTACAAAGAGGAACGTAACAGTATACTAAAATGATTCCTTGAACTGAACTCTGTTATAGAGAGAGAGAAGCATATAAATACCAAGTTTACAAAGAGGAACGTAACAGTATACTGAAATGATTCCTTGAACTGAACTCTGTTATAGAGAGAGAAACATATAAATACCAAGTTTACAAAGAGGAACGTAACAGTATAGTAAAATGATTCCTTGAACTGAACTCTGTTATAGAGAGAGAAGCATATAAATACCAAGTTTACAAAGAGGAACGTAACAGTATACTAAAATGATTCCTTGAACGGAACTCTGTTATAGAAAGAGAAACATATAAATACCAAGTTTACAAAGTGGAACGTAACAGTATACTAAAATGATTCCTTGAACTGAACTCTGTTATAGAGAGAGAGAAGCATATAAATACCAAGTTTACAAAGAGGAACGTGACAGTATACTGAAATGATTCCTTGAACTGAACTCTGTTATAGAGAGAGAAACATATAAATACCAAGTTTACAAAGAGGAACGTAACAGTATACTAAAATGATTCCTTGAACTGAACTCTGTTATAGAAAGAGAAGCATATAAATACCAAGTTTACAAAGAGGAACGTAACAGTATACTAAAATGATTCCTTGAACTGAACTCTGTTATAGAGAGAGAAGCATATAAATACCAAGTTTACAAAGAAGAACGTAACAGTATACTAAAATGATTCCTTGAACTGAACTCTGTTATAGAAAGAGAAACATATAAATACCAAGTTTACAAAGAGGAACGTAACAGTATACTAAAATGATTCCTTGAACTGAACTCTGTTATAGAGAGAGAGAAGCATATAAATACCAAGTTTACAAAGAGGAACGTAACAGTATACTGAAATGATTCCTTGAACTGAACTCTGTTATAGAGAGAGAAACATATAAATACCAAGTTTACAAAGTGGAACGTAACAGTATACTAAAATGATTCCTTGAACTGAACTCTGTTATAGAGAGAAAAGCATATAAATACCAAGTTTACAAAGAGGAACGTAACAGTATACTAAAATGATTCCTTGAACTGAACTCTGTTATAGAAAGAGAAACATATAAATACCAAGTTTACAAAGAGGAACGTAACAGTATACTAAAATGATTCCTTGAACTGAACTCTGTTATAGAGAGAGAAGCATATAAATACCAAGTTTACAAAGAGGAACGTAACAGTATACCAAAATGATTCCTTGAACTGAACTCTGTTATAGAAAGAGAAACATATAAATACCAAGTTTACAAAGAGGAACGTAACAGTATACTAAAATGATTCCTTGAACTGAACTCTGTTATAGAGAGAGAGGAGCATATAAATACCAAGTTTACAAAGAGGAACGTAACAGTATACTGAAATGATTCCTTGAACTGAACTCTGTTATAGAGAGAGAAACATATAAATACCAAGTTTACAAAGAGGAACGTAACAGTATACTAAAATGATTCCTTGAACTGAACTCTGTTATAGAGAGAGAAGCATATAAATACCAAGTTTACAAAGAGGAACGTAACAGTATACTGAAATGATTCCTTGAACTTAACTCTGTTATAGAAAGAGAAACATATAAATACCAAGTTTACAAAGAGGAACGTAACAGTATACTGAAATGATTCCTTGAACTGAACTCTGTTATAGAAATAGAAACATATAAATACCAAGTTTACAAAGAGGAACGTAACAATATACTGAAATGATTCCTTGAACTGAACTCTGTTATAGAGAGAGAAGCATATAAATACCAAGTTTACAAAGAGGAACGTAACAGTCTACTAAAATGATTCCTTGAACTGAACTCTGTTATAGAAAGAGAAACATATAAATACCAAGTTTACAAAGAAGAACGGAAGAGCTTACAGAATTTAAGCTTTGAACTGAAGTCTGCTTCCGAAAGAGACACACATAAATACCAAGCTCCCAAAGGGAAACGCAACAGTTTACTAAAATGATTCCTTGTACTGAAAATTGTTATAGAAAGAGAAACATATATATATATATATACCAAGTTCACAAAGGGGAACGAAACAGCTTACTGAATCTAAGCTTTGAACTGAAGTCTGCTTCCGAAAAAGAGACACATAAATACAAACCTTACAAAAAGAACGGAACAGTCTTACTGAGATTCTATGAACTCAAAGAGAGATAAAAAAATTCCGAGCTTTCAAAATGGTTACAGAAAGATAGACATACAAAGACGGACGGAGCTCACATAACTGATAAACAGTTTATTGAGTCTAATCAAATATTTAAAGCAATTAAAATAATTGAATAAATAACTAAATGTAAATAAATTCCTTCAAAAATGTTTCCAGTCTAGTAGAAGGTAAAAATGTTGGCAGTACTTTACACCCACACAGCGTCGTACTGTGTCCGACTTGCCGGTGCCTGCGCAAAGGCTTTACTCTAGATTCATTAACCTAAGTGTTGACCTATAATGCACTCCTATAACTCAGTGTCATCGCCCGCTCTATGGAAGAGCCTAATTTACACGGTCAGTAAATCTTCCACTGTATCATTGTGAAACCTCGCACCCTTCATAACGCCCTACGTGATGTGACTAATGCATTACTGTAACCTTATCTGCTAAATGCGTGAGCAGTCTCAAAATGGCCGAAACACTTTACGCCGTTCAAACTGTAGAGACTTGTAAAGATTACTCAGAGTTTAATTATTTCAGATAATTCCTTTAGCAAAGAGATTTTATATTTGTAGTTTGTTTTCCGTGAAAGAAAATAGTTTATTTAGGAAATTGATGTTTGGGTTTAAACGTTTCAGGTTTACACTTTAAAAGGGGTCTGGAGAAATTTATAACATGTGAATACATTGATCTGCAAAATATATAAAGGATTACTTATAAAGTATAATTGTAGCCCTTTAAAGATAAAAAATACTCTTTTAAAGTTATATAAACTTAGTTTTTACAACCCATTTTACAAAAACGTTTGATACACTGTTCACTACTAATTATATTTTCATTTCAATACAAACCTTGTAACTTCCAAGTATACTTATGTAACACTTGTCTTTGAAGTATATTTCAAGTTTACTTCCGCTAATTCTATGGTAATTACATGACGTAATTAAATATGAAACGTAGGGGACGGGGAAGGGATAAACGTATCCGATTGCGGGAACTTGACAAAAGCCTAATTTTTCTGAAAGCTTTCGAGCCATTGGAGGAAACAAAAATATTTAGAAAAACTGTAGCAAGGGACTTAATTGCACCCAAAAGTCTAAACATTCCAACGTAAAGATATTCGGCTAATTGTTTCGCGTGGAATTCTAAATAAATTATAATATTTGGAAAACTCTATTTAATGTGCTTGATATATAAAATTTATTAATTGAAATATGCCAAGAATTACTAACAGGAAGAAAGCCAGAGATTCCTTCTTGGAGTTGATTTAGGCATGCCTTCCGAGGAGTCAGTTCATATCCATAGGGAAAAACTTTAAACATTTGAAAATGCTTTTTCATGCGATTCCAACGGTAAAGTTTTAAAGAAGCTCATGAAATAAGAGGATTTTACTTTTTCTTAGTATAAATACGTTCCATATTTAAAGAGCAAGTACTCAATGAAAGTTAAAAGTAAGCACTCGTGGTGGTATTTATTTATGTAATCGGATTATAGACGAGCAAAAAACAGCATTGCCCGGAAACCTAACATTTTCTCTTTCCTCTATAAACCTATGAAGAAGTATTGAGACTACTAGACCTCTTTGAGAATCCGCTGAGAACTCAGTCTCTGTTCCCGAGATTCCTACATACACATTAGCATGTAATGGGATTCACATCAGAACTCAAGAAGGGATTTTTGTTACCGCATAATTAATACAAATGTATCACGTAAAATGTTTTTAATTATTAAATTACGCTAATTTATTTATGTATGCTTATTACTCAAAATACATTTAATTTATTTTATTATTTCAGACCTTTTTATCTGTCACCAAACTGGCCTGTCCATTCAAGCCCTTTTCATAGGTTCATTTATCAAACATAACCTACAACAATTATATGTCATATTAAACTAAATATAGTTTTATAATCAACTAATCTATACATATACAAATAAAAAGTAATTTATATTTTAAAAAAGTTAAATTTAATTCCTGTTTTACTCAATAAAGAAAATATTGATTTTAGATACTATTCATTTTATAATTACAAATAATATAGGTAAAGTAACATAACCTAAGCTTTTAAACAGCTGTTCTGTAACATAACCTATAACATAAGATCAGCTGTTTTTAATGAAATGATATGTTATCCCTTACTTTAAGTAAAATGGGGTGAAATAACTATTATAACTATTGCATAGCTTGCCCCTTTTATGAAAGGCTTTTATCCAGTATAAAACTAAAGTAAACTTATTAAATTTAATATTGATTTATTATTTGTAAAAAAATGTATTAACATCAATTGTCATCCATTACAATACTAAAAAATTAATTTGAACTTGAGCAGATGAGTAAAAAGTATTTTATTAACGACTGTAATTTGTACAAAATATAAATGTAAGGAGAGCATGAATTGATAGAAGGAATTGAAAAATAATACTAAAATATAAACTTGTAATATATATAAAGATAAATTGGTGATACGAGCTTTAACTGCATTTATAACTTTTAAACTGATCTAATATGTTTTTAGATTATTTACCTAGATAAATAGTTAAATGAAAATAGTTAATGAAAATATATTTAATCCAACAGTTTAGTTATACCCTCTGATGATGGAATAGTAATCGAAATGTACGTGTTGGCTATTCTAGATTTCATCGTTTATTGATATTATAATTTTGTTGATAGATATGATTGTGACTTGCATTGTGATATTAGGATTAGGTGTTGTGTTTATTGCAATACTGCCACCGTGTTTATTGTAGTTTATTTTCATGTATAGTCGGCCTACTTGTGAAAAAAGTATTGTTATTTTATTTTTATTTGAAATTTAGTACTAAATTTTGATTAAATTGTAGTGGGGTTAATCTCTTAAGAGCATCAGGTGTTTGTAGTTTATGAAAGACAAATAACTAAATCTCTATTTGAGAGAGTTGCGTCATCAAGAAGAGCTTGTAAGGGCATTAGACCCACAAAACCGTATCGCTCATTCCTTTACTCTGTTTACAGATAATGGGCGGCGGATATATGGCTATAAATTTAGTGAAAAGCGTTATGTTATTAGGCTTAAGTAGCGTTCTGACAAGAATGAAAAATATGGTAATATATTAATTCCTTTTATAACAGCTTCAATTAAATATTAATGATAAAAGCATACTTTTGTTAGATAGATTCTGTTTATCCCAGTGTATGTGTTAGTATGTCGTGTGCTTGGGTTTAGTTAGCAAGTTAAAGAGTTCTAAAATATAGGATGTTACTTAGAACTTGTCTAAGCCACAAATAGCCGATGCTTGTGTTTCCAATTGACAGTAAAGTCGTAGTGAATGCAAACATATTGTTTAGAATACCGTTACCCTCGAAGTTCCAAGAAATCACCAGTGATAAAGGTTAGATGACGTCAGAAAGCCTTTCTCGCGTTGGTGGATTCGATGTCACGATGAATAATTTCTTGTCCAGCACACATGTCTTCGTTATCTAAATGCGTGATGTAATTTTTCACGTAACACCTTGGCACTCGTTCGTAGCCACTGATTCAAGCAATCTATTTGTGAATGCGAAAAGCAGTAACGTGAGAACATTGTTCGGTGAAAACCATGTAAAACGCAGATGAAAAAAATAAATGATAAATTTACGAAGTATTTCTTCTTTCTCTCAAATAACTAATTTCCTCTCCCCCTCTCTCTTCTCTTTCTCCGTTTTCTCACCTGTCTCTAATTTTCTTGCTTTTCCCGGCTACCTCTTTCTTTCTCTCTCTTATTACTCTCCTCTCTATCTAGTCCCTTTTCCAGCTTCCTTGCATCTTCTTGTCTCATTTTTTCTGTTCCATTATCCTATCACCCGTTCTCTCGCCTCTCTAAACATCCACTACTCTTTCCCTTTCTCTCCTCGCTCTCCTTTTTTCTCCCATCTTTCTCTCTCTCTTTTTTCACTCTTTTATTCTTTCTCTCCTCTAATAAATTCTCTTTCCACTTCCTTTCTTCATCTCTCTCTCTCTCCCTCTCTTCTATTTAAGCTAACTCACCCTTAAATTATTCTCCCTATCTCAGTTTCTCCCCAATCTTTCCCAGTTTCTGCCCTCTCTTCCTTTCTCTTATCTTCCATGGCCTCTCAATTCCCTCCCCTCTCAGTTTTTCTCTCTCACCTCTCTTATGTTTCATCTCATTAGCTACTCTCACCTTTTCATTCGCATTTATTATTTCCCACTTTTATCTCAATCTCTCTTGCTCCTTTAACTAATGGGAAACTATATTTACTTGTATGACAAACACTAAATCCAAGGTAACTAAATTACATATAACAAACCATGTCAATTAGATCAGTTTTATCAACTAGCACTGATTAGTAACTGCATTTGAAGATTCTTGTAATCAATTTGACGCAATGTCCCGCCCAAGAATCTTGGAGATAATTTCAATTTAGTTATCTTAATAACAAAGTTTTGTCCTTTGAAATTTACTTGAGCGTAAACTTAACATCTCCATCTTGAATAAAGTAGAAAATTAAATAAACTTTAGCTACACATGACATTATTTAACAAGATGTTGGAATATGTTTTCAGAACTCAAGAAGGGATTTTTGTTACCGCATAATTAATGCAAATGTATCACGTAAAATGTTTTTAATTATTAAATTACGCTAATTTATTTATGTATGCTTATTACTCAAAATACATTTAATTTATTTTATTATTTCAGACCTTTTTATCTGTCACCAAACTGCAAGATTTTCTTTGACATAAATAATAGAAAGAAGATTTAAAAAACTATCATCACAAAAGTAAATAAAACACAGTAATAACATTAAAAAAATTCAAAGATGAATATAATCAGAAAAAATAGAATATCATTTAAAAGAGTCATGCAAGTAATAAACACATAAGTAATACATACAAGTAAGTAAGTAATAAACACGTACTTTATTACAAGTAAGTAATAAACACATACTTTAATACAAGTAAGTAATAAACACATAATAAACACATATGGCTAACAAATATGAGGACCAGAAATGATTATTGACATGGAAGAAAAAAAAAAGTTTATAAGAAATTTAAGAAATGGACAGTGTATGAAAACATTGTTGAGAGAGAGAAAGGCATACAAATCGTAGTTATTTTAAAAATGTAATTAAATAAATATATGCGTCGAATCTGTGTCAGTGTGTGTTTGTGTGTCAGTATGTGTGTGTGTGTGTGTGTGTGTGTGTGTGTGTGTGTATGTAAATATATATGTACACATTTCAAATAGACAAAAATGTAAAAATGGTATCACAAAGTTACATTTCAGTATGGAGAATCTTTTTAAATGTAACAAAAGTTTAGTAAAATTAAATTCCACATCTCTGAAGCCATGTATACATTGAACTTTGTACATAATGTAAAAGGAATATTCTATGATGTCCCACTAATACATCACGCGGGTGGCAACGTGCTAATGGAACGTACATCGGCAAATAGCTCTTGAGTTTTTTTTGTCAGTTCATATTTATATCCTTTCATATACTGAAAGTTTATGTCTCTTTTCGTATGTACCCGCAGGGGGTGAGGACTAGCCGCACCTACGAGGTATTTGGCGTCCCTCGCGGTACCCTAGTCTAACACTACACCACTCATAAAGCAAACACAAACACACACACGCACACATACACATAAACTAACATCTTCACTTAGGGAATTTGACTGGTCAGAACCGTTGCGCGTTGGGAGTGCTGAAAAGTCCAGAGCTTGACAAACTCTGGTCTGAGACGCTGATGTGAGCTTGCTCTGCCGAAGACGTATGCGCGGTTGCTTGGTACGCTAGCCACTTCGGTCCTTGGCCAGGGAGTGTCCGTGGTGCACAGGTGTCGGAGCCTGTGCACAGTATTACGAGTTCTCGACTGATGCCCATCCAGTCGAGCTAAGGAGGAAACTATGGGCCCCAGAGTTCCCGGGGTTGGAAATGATCGAAAGTAGTCCATGGGTGTACCCGTTCTCATAGTCTCGCCCATAACGCCTGACACGATGGTGTCAGATTGCTTAAAACAATTTATGAAAAACCAACAAATGACCAACCAGTTTAATGTAAAGAGGCGTCGTGAGGTTTCTCCGAAAATGCCTAGAGAAGTAAATACGATGAGGAAAGAAATGGATTTAGCATCACCAAAGTTCTTAATTGTGTCTTGCACAGAAGCTGAAAAAGATCTTTCAATGGTATCGCCTTTAGTAATCCAAAAGGCTATAACTGGATGCGCAGCAGGAAATGTCTCTTCCATAAGGAGGTTAAGGAACGGAACACTTCTGTTAGAAACAAGTAATTCAAAACAGTCACAGTTATTATTAAAAATGACCTCCTTCTTTGATCAGGTCAAGGTTTCGGTGGCCCCCCACAAAACCTTGAACTCATCAAAGGGAGTAATATCATGCAGAGATCTTTTGTATGTCCATGAGGATGAAATAAAATCTGAACTGGAATCGGAAGGTGTAACCGATGTCGTACGAATTATGAGGATGGAAAACGGCCAGAAAGTTCCAACAACATCATTAATCCTGACATTCGGAAAACCATCTATCCCGGAATACCTATATGCGGGCTATCAACGGCTTTCTGTTAGGCCCAAAGTTCACAATCCACTCCGGTGCTTTAAATGCCAACGTTTTGGACACGTCAGCTCTTCTTGCTCCAAGCAAGAGGTATGCGGACACTGTGCATCTGAAGGCCATACTGAGAAGGTTTGCACAAGTGCTCCGAAATGCCTAAACTGTGCTGGTGATCACCCTGCTTGCTCCTTTAACTGTCCAAAGTTCAAGGAGGAGAAAGCGATCCTCAGCATAATGGCAAAGGATAAAACATCTTTCCACGAAGCGAAAAAGAAGTTCAAGTCTAATCAACCTAGACTTGAAACGAAATCTTATGCCTCAGCTACTACCACTGAGAAGTCGTGTTCCAACTGCGTTGAGCTAAATAAGAAAGTTGAAGTTCTCACTGAGCAAGTTAGTCAGTTATTAGCTTTGGTGACGAAAAATTCTGTTTCCAGCTCAAAGGATAATGTTGAATGTGCGAAGAAATCTCCATTGCCAGTTACCTCTGGGAAAGTTGGAAGAAACAAGGCACTATTAGAGACTAGTGCGAAACCTACTCCAACTATGAGTAATAATAATAAAAATAACAACAAAGCTGCACCTGTGAAAGTGGGTGCAAAATTACAAGCGACTCAAAAGAGGACCATTTCTAACTCCCCTTCTGAGTCAAAAAATCCTCGGATTCCACCACTACAATAGTGTTGATGGAAACTGATGACTCTCTGCCTGGAACGTCCAACATTCCAGGCCAGCAAATTGTCAATGACAGCAACGAGAGCCAGGTGAATCCATTTCACTAAAATACAATGTCCACACCTAAACAAACCGTGATTCAGTGGAACATTAACGGTGTTAGAAGTCACATTGAGGATCTCAAAACAATTGTAAAGGATGTGTCTCCTATGTACATTTGCATTCAAGAGACACATCTCCATGAATCGCACAATTTCTATCTAAGGGAGTAGTGAGTTTGCAGATCGGACTTCGTTACAGAAAATAAAGCTAAAGGTGGCGTAGCCCGTAACTGTGTCGACGCCGTTCCTGTGAGTTTAATAACTCCCTTACAAGCAGTGGCAATTCAAACAGCTGTTCCGTACAAACTCACTCTCTGTTGTGTCTACCTTCCACCAAGTGACAACCTGCGACAGAGAGATCTTGTAGACCTTATAAATCAGTTACCGATTCCGTTTTTATTAGTGGGCGATTTCAATGCCCACCATGTTTCATGGGGTTCACCAGAATGCAACCCGCGAGGTAATCTGATCGAAAGCATGAGATCGGAACTGAATTTATACCTGCTAAATGACGGTTCTCGGACACATTTAGCAGCGTCAACAGGTGGATGGGCAGCTGTAGAATTGTCATTATGCAGCCCTGCTTTGGCTACTAGGCTAAAATGGTCAGCATTGCCTGATTTTTACAGTAGCGACCACATTCCTATTGAGATATCTTTGTTTGACTCCTCACCCTGTTGTGTTCGACATCCCCGTTGGATCCTGAAAAAAGCCAACTGGGAACAATTTTCACAAGATCTAGAATCACTGGACGTGGAATACTTGGCTCCCATTGATGACATTGTCAATTCATTTACAAAAACCGTTTTGAATGCCGCCGGAAAGGCAATTCCGAAAAACTCATCCAAACCACGACGACCACCTGTTCCGTGGTGGAATGATGAGTGCACTGTGATCCTTCGTCAACGGAGAAAAGCTCTGAACCAGTTCAAGAGACATCCAACGAGTGAAAACCTGGAAAAATATAAAATCTTCTGTGCGAAAGCACGGAGAATATTGAGGCAAAGTAAACGAGAATCATGGTCGCAGTACATTGACACAATTACAAGTACTACAGCTCCATCCATAGTATGGAAGAAATTACGATCAGTCTGTGTCATTTCCGTTCTGATGCCATTAATTTCATTAAGGCATTCGGATGGTGTTTTGAACATGGACTGTGAGGAAATTGCCAATATGCTAGTGTTATCGTTCTCAAAACATTCTTCATCTTCTGCATACGAGGATGCTTTCCAGGTGTACAAACGTAAACAGGAAGCCTTACCTTTCACCGTTGGATTGTCTGGAGATTATTGTTTGAATAGCCATTTCTCTATCGACGAACTAGAGTCAGCTCTCTCGTCAACGAAGGATTCAGCTCCAGGCCCGGATGATATTGTATACTCCATGATTAAAAATCTTCCACCGTCGGCAAAACTAGTTCTCCTTCGGATATCAACCGTATATTTAAGGAGCACGGTTTTCCCGATGCATGGTTAGAAGCGACAATAATTTCTCTTCTAAAACTAGCAAAGGACAAAACTAATCCTAGTAGTTACAGCCCCATCTCTCTGACGAGCTGCCTATGCAAACTACTGGAGAAGATGGCCAACCGTCGTTTTGTCTGGTATCTAGAAACAAACAAACTTCTTTCTAACTCAGTGTGGTTCCAAACAAGGACGTCCATCAGTTGACCAATTGGTTTTATTGGAGTCAGCTATACATAATGCCTTCATCTTACGACAAACACTGGTAGCTGTTTTCTTAGACCTTGAGAAGGCATATGACATGGCATGGAGAAGAGGAATTTTGAACGTATTGAAATCATGGGGTATACAAGGTAACATTCTTGCTTTTATACAAAATTATTTGAATAACAGGACTTTCCGTGTACGTCTAGGAGGCATATATTCTGATCGTTACGAACTAGAGAATGGTGTACCACAGGGTGGCGTGTTGAGTGTGACGCTGTTTGCCGTTGCCATTAACAGCGTCACTTCAAACGTACAGTCACCGGTCCACTGTTCCCTGTTTGTAGACGATTTTTGCATATATGTGGCTGCTAGAAGTATGGCAACAGCAAAACGATCCTTACAATTAGTCATTAATAAATTGCAAGAATGGACCAAATCAACGGGCTTCAAGTTTTCGGCTTCGTAGACCCAGTGTATAGCATTTAGTCGTCGCAGGCAACACCAGGAACCTATTCTTTATCTTGATGGTACGCGGCTTCAGACCGCGGATAATGTGAGATTTTTGGGTCTTTTATTGGATAAAAGGCTTTCATGGAATCCGCATGTGCGTGATTTGAGGACCCGGTGCAGCAAGATATTGAATAAGTTGAGAGTTCTAAGTGGTACAAATTGGAAAGCAGACAGAACCTGTATGCTCCGTTTCTATCGCGCCGTTGTAAGATCGCGCATAGATTACGGCTGTATAGCCTATTCATCTGCTCGACCTACGGTTCTGAAACTCCTGGATTCAATACATCACGCTGGCCTTAGACTTTCTACTGGTGCTTTTAGATCAAGCCCAATCTCCAGCCTTCTAGTTGAAGCTGGAGAACCATCTCTCTCAATGCGACGTCAAATGGTACAAATTTCATATTACACTGGTCTTCGAAGTAAACCTAAACATCCGGCATTCAAAGCAGTTTTTGATAACTACCTCAAGGATCGTTACAATGTGCGTCAACGTTCAACTGCTCCCTTCGGAATAAGAACGTTGCACATTTTTAGCAATCTAAATTTAGAACATCCACCTATATTCGAACGATCATCATGCTACATCCCTCTATGGATAATACAAAAGCCAAAATGTGACTTCCCATTGTCCATGTACCTAAAACACAATACTCCTGACGTTATTTATCGTCAGGACGTTTTGCAGATACAACTAACTCACCAATGACTATATTCACAGACGGTTCAAAACTGGACAATGGGATAGGTTGTGCATTTTATATGGAAGGACAAACCTTCACTAATGGATTACCCTCAGCCTGTAGCGTTTTTATTGCAGAACTTTATGCAATTTTGCAAGCTTTAAGATCAATTCCGTCTGCAAAATCTAAATATCTTGTGTGTTGTGAGTCCAAAAGTGCTCTCCAGGCTATTCAGGAAATGTACGCTAAGAATCCTTTAGTTGGAGACATCTTGTGCTTAATACACACTCTCCAATTACGAGGTATCGAGGTGTCATTTCTCTGGGTGCCTGGTCACTGTGGAGTATTCGGAAACACTAAAGCAGATGAAGGTGCAAATTAGCTACAGGTATGGTGCCATCGACACAACGTGTGATGGTATCAGATTTTCTATGCAAAGTTAAAACTACACTATTCTCTATTTTGAATGAAGAATGGCAAAATGTAAATATAAACAAGCTGAGGGACATCAAAAATACTGTCCGACCATGGAGGACATCTGTTCATTCGAATCGTAGGGAGGAAGTGGTGGTAACTCGACTTAGCATCGGCCACTCTTTGTTAACGCATGGATGGTTGATGAGACATGACGATCCACCACTTTGTCCGTTTTGTCACAGTACCAATCATAGTTGACCAATTTGTATATTCGTTACAATCTTTGAGGTAGTTTAAAAGGTGGTTTTAAGGGACGATGTGACGGCTATCGATCGTGTCCTCGCTTTCTTACGCCACCTTAATCTATTTAATAATATTTAAATTTTGTATAATTTTAGGTTCTTTAGTTTTAGTTAGTTACAATTAGTTTTAAACATTTATTTTATTTTGTTTTGTTTTATTTTGATTAGTTTTACTTATGTAATATTTATTTTAAAACTTAACTTTAGTTATGCGATGATAACCTTTTTTCGCCTGAAAAAAAAATAAATTAAAAAAAAATTTTTCGTATGTTTTTTTGAAAGTGTTGTAATAGTACATTATATCTAGAGGAAGGGATGCTCTATATTTTAGAAAGGTGAGGAATCTGCCTAAGTTAATCCCGGAAGCAGATCACTTTTGTCAAGGAGGATGCTACATTATGGAACGTGGGATTACGCTTTTAGTATTCAGCGCCTAATGTCTGAAATCATAGAGGCCGTGTGAAAGTTTTTAGCCATTTTCTTTTTACGACTCCATCGGCCGTTATTGTTGCCGTACATTAGCTGCAATAGTTATCATCGCCGGCTTATCCTATAACAAGAATAGTAAAGAGATACGACGCCAATGGTGTTATGAGCCGACGGAAATGTCAAGGTTTCATGTAAAATACAGAGTTATCAGTATAAGAATTCAAAGAACGAGTACAGTAACGAAATAAAAACATCAAGAGAATACAAGATATATCAAGAACGTTTAAGGTTTGGTAATTATATAAAAGAAATTCTCGTTATAATTAAGACGAGTTTATTGAAACAGAAATCAGTGTAATAAAGTCACACGTAGCTTTGAAGATTTAAAAAAAACTACATACTAATAACACTTCTTTAAAAAACTACAAAAGTTTAAAATGTGTAGAGAAAAACAAAGAAAACTATAAAGATTAAAACATTTCTAAAACAGACGAAATCGTAAGCTTCCAAAAAAATACACGTACAGATAAAACTATGAATATAGAAAAAAATATAATTACAAATGAAACTATAAAAATATACAAATATAAATACTTGCAGTTTTGGGAAGAGTAAACATGTAACAACATTAAAATACGACACCACAAGCATAATAATATAAATAGAAAACCCTCTTCAAAATTGACAAACCTTCTACAAAATGTTTACAGTTGACAAAATTTCAAAGATGAATAAAACTACAAATATAAAAAAACAATGATTATAAAAAGATTATAAACAGAAATAATAAAAACGAAAACGACAAAATTTCAAAGAAAGTAATCAGTACAATGGTATATGAATTAATAAAAACAAACAGAAAAGATGCTGCCTATAATAATATTCAACTGACATAATTAATTACATTTTTCTTCCTTTATTATATGAAATATCTTTTTACCGAACTCAACTAAATTAAATAGCGTTTAGTAAAAATAAAAGCTATAAAAAGTATATTGAAGGAGCAGGTGTTCCATGGTTTAGGGAGAGCCATAAGGGCGTTGTAGCTCTTAACGTCTTGCAAGGACCTAAAAAACTTAAGTACAGTTATTAGAGGTGCTTTAATGGTATTGCGGTCATAAAAAAGTATCATACGCAAGAGCTCGCATCCTCAGGAAGTGGAAAAATGTATTGTGAAAGTTTAACCAGTGAGTGAAGCAGGCGCAACAGAGTTATTCATAAGGCGTCTAAAAAGTTTGAAATGTGTTAAAATATCCACATTATATTTATCTATAACTATATATATGTGTGGTCAGCTGTTTCTTTATTTCGGTCAATTATTTTCTGTCTCTATCTATTCTTTTCACAAATATCACACTTTATATATTTCTCTACTCTTCGTTTTGTTTTTATCTCTCTTTCTCTCTCTCTTTCGCTACAACACTGTATTGTTTTAAAATAATAGTTTAATAAATAGTATTTGCCATAACATAAATAACACCTTTGTGGGCATAACCTTCAAGTTATTAACTGTAGTATTGTACAAACCTGAAGGCGTAGAACCGTGATGGACTCGCACGACAAATATAGTGTCACTTTAATCCTACAAATCTGATCATGTATCTGTTAAGTTTCATCATGTAAAATGCTAGTTAGGTTAGTTAGTTTTAAGACCATCCACCACAACTTTATTATTCCATTCTAGCTCTAAAGTTTATTCCACATATTTACATAATATATGAATTGACACATACAAAACGGAAAATGCCAACCCCCCCAAAAAAGTCAGTCAGTCAGCCAGTTCGAATGCTTAAAACGTACGTAGTACCCCAGAATAAAATCGGTTCTTTTTTGCTATCCCACCCAAAAAACGATCTACCTTGCAAATGCCCTTCATACATCCAATCCTTACCAACAGCCCTGTTCCCATATTCCTACCCGTAGCCATTGTCGGTGACAGACGCTGGATAACCTCTGGGGCCACCAAAGGCCTTCTCTGACTGACTGCATATTATATTATATATATATTTTTAATAACACGTGCTCCCTTAAAGTATTGAAAGTTTTGGAAATGTTTGCTCCCACTGTGACGTATTGAAGTTTTGGAAATGAGCGTAAGTCAAGCATAGATTCACAACAATAGAAATGTGAATGCTAAATGTGTTTCCCTTAAATTTGTTTTTGGCACACATCTGTGCGTACGTGTACTCTACAATGCTTTCCATACGATAATCATGCTTAGTACCTATTTTAAAGTAATTAATAAGTCCTTATCATTTATGTTTATAGCTCTCTCTCTGTTTCAATATCTTTTACTCTCTCATTTTAAAAATTCATTTTCTCTAATATCTCTTTATCTCTTTTTATCTTTCTTTAGCTAACCGTGAGACACTCTGAAATAGAAAGGAAGAACTTTGCGTTGATTTGGACGTGGAACTAGTAGCTTCAATCACTTGATAAGACCAGACGACGACGTAAAGATGATCGAGATCTTTCGGTTAAATATTTATGCTGCTAGTTAAGTACAGTCTGGCATTGCTGCTAGACGACGCTGGTGGCAGATGTGAAGTGTGAAGACTTTATATGCAGAGGCTAACGAGGATAAGATAGAAACTGATTTGAAGCAGCGTTAACCATCAGTAAGCATCGAAACGAGGATAAGATAGAAACTGATTTGAAGCAGCGTTAACCATCAGTAAGCATTGAAACGAGGATAAGATAGAAACTGATTTTAAGCAGCGTTAACCATCAGTAAGCATTGAAACGAGGATAAGATAGAAACTGATTTGAAGCAGCGTTAACCATCAGTAAGCATTGAAACGAGGATAAGATAGAAACTGATTTGAAGCAGCGTTAACCATCAGTAAGCATTGAGTAATGATATTCAAGAGAGGATTCCGTATGAAGGTTGTGGGTAATGTGTGGGTGACGGTTGTAAATGGCTGGAGGTGCTCTGTGACTGAAAGAATAATGTAATATTTGTAATAAACTAAAAATGACGTATAAACGTCTCTTAAAATGTCGATTTGACCATGAGCGGTTTTGTTTTTTACTATTCCGAGAATTAAGGAAGGACAGTGTAGAATCGGAAGCTTATAGAGTAATGAAGTTTATAAGTCGGATAAATCCAATCACATAATTTGTAATAATATAATGTCCCATAATGTTTTAATGTTGAATTATACATAAAGACATTTATTTGTGATAGAAGCTCACTTGTAATTACACAGACGCTTCTATGGAAACCCAGCCACGTGTTAATACACTTAGAAACCTTTCTCCCTTTTCGGTAATTCCGAAGTTTACTTTCGCCAAGTTTAAAGGAAGACTGTGACGTAATTAACTATAAAACGAAGGCAAATAAACATGTCGGATCGCGTAAAGTCCCGCAGAGGCCTAATCTTTCTGAAAGCATTCGATTCTCTCCCGGAAAACAAGCTCCAAAGCCTGCGTAAGGAAGCTAATTTCATTCAACAGGCGGAACGTAAGCAAACCCACCACCTCAGACTTTTTCATGTTAATACGTGTAACAGCTAATAAATGTTAGAATTTCGTTTGTAAAGGGACGAATTAACTGTGATAGAAATTCTGATAAAATAGGATGCAGCAACTGTTAGCCTTCTGTAATGTATAATATCATGGTTAACCTCTATAACCATGGTTAGTGCGCGATTTTATTAAATGTTCTACGCATCGTGATGCATGTAGCATAAGTTACATAAGATTACTGTTTGTCTAAAACTTAATCTCTGAATAAGTGTATTGAGAGAAAACCAATATTTGAATTATTCCCTAAATGAATGGTTATACAAGTTCCATGATGCTAACATGTTCCACAAAGTTATTTGTTAAGGAAATTATGATTTGGAAATAGGGAATAAGTTTGTCCACATACAGAGGAAACGTTCTTATAATGTGTAAGTTATACTTTAAAGATATTGTTTGCATTGGTAGAAGATTCATTAAACAAGAACTAAAATGTTTTAATTATAAATTTAGTTTTCAATTTCCGATTACCATATACGGGATGAAATTATAGGTTTATTACTTTATTCATTATAGAAGATCTAAAGTATCCATTCGTGTTATAAATTGGACGATAATGTGAAAGAATTTAAGTTAAAAAAAAGAAAAATATTAAAAAAACTGGTAAAGTATAAAAGAAAATAAAAGTACACAACTTAAGGAAGGGAATATGAAAACTTTTCAATGTAACACGCTAAGTTTAATAAAACAATACGTTATTCTGTTAGTATTTGCCTTACAATTCCAATTAAAATATAGTATATTATAGTTATAAATCTAAAGAATGTGCAAACCTGAAGGCGTAGAACCGTAACGGGCCCGCACGACAAATATAATCGCAATCGTGCACTCCATACAGTCGGCGTGAAGACTCGCTCCGTTCCTACTACCTTTTATATTACATTTGTTAATAATAAATTGTTATAAATTGTCTGAAAATTTTGAAAATGCTTAACTTCTAAGTCAAGCGTAAATTGATTCACTAATTATAGTTACATGTGATTCATCTATGTGTTTTGTGCGTGCATCTGTGCGCACTGTAGAATGGTTTCCATAACAGAATCGTACAAATAACACTATATGTCACCGCTAATAGGTCCATACAACTATTTCGCTTGTGATAATCTTCCATGATAGGTACGTATCTGTCTTTATTTTGGCGATTGAATATAGTTCCTCTTTACTGAATATAGTTCTTAAGAACTAATTTTTGTTCTACATTTTTGGTTTATTTTTCTTTTTTGCAGTTATTATTTTTTAGCGGATAATTTTGTTTATGAGAATTATTTTATTCTTGAAGTGTTTTTCTTGTTATTCGTTATTTATTTTTCCTTATCGGTTAATTCTTTTTCTTTAGAGGTTGTTTTATTGGTACTAATATTCATTTTTCTATTAGGTTTTTTTTTATCTGAGTTAAATAGTTTCTTTCTTTGGAGTTACTTAGTACTTGATTGTTATTTATTATTATGTTTTTACAGTAAGATAAACTCTTTTACCGCTCTACGTATTTTAGCCCGGAAAAATAGATACAATTTAAGCGTCACAATGAGCTATTTGTTAGTACGTGACGGAATGGTTAGGTTTTGCAAAGCGATATCTAGCAACCATCAATTAAGCTTTCATTTTCTAGTATCTGATATTAGTAATATTTATGAAATACGAAAGATTTTCTTTTAGTATTCTCAATAAAATGAAAAATATGTGAACTTTATTAAACATTAACCAATAAAGATTTCATTGTAAGACCTAATTGTTGCTTTATAAATAATTTCTTCCTTTGCAAAGAAAAGAGCTTTACGTATTAGTGGTTGTAAAACATAATTGCGCAAGCTTTGTGAATAACGGCAGAAATTAGTTCTTATTTAAACATTTACCTCCTTAGAAGGAATGATTATTGCTTTATTAACGTCATGAGAAGTTTTATTTTATTTATACAACGATTCTTTTAGATATTTAATTTCAAAATAATTTACAGAATAAACAATGAAATGATTTTCTAAAAATTATTTAAAATTAGCATTTCAATTATTAATTTTTGTTTTAAAAATATTATACTTGCTTAAAAAACATAATTTCCATTGACTTTGATTTGCCAGCTAAATTATAAATAAGCAATTACGTTAAGCACGAGTAGACAGAGTATTGGGGAATTGCAGGTCAAGAAACTTGCATCAGGTTCTCGCTCAAAATAACTTCGTTTTACTTACTTTAATAAAAAAATGTGTTCCTTCAAATTTTATTTTTAAGTTAATATTTTGTCTGAAAGTTAATATTTCTCTTGGAAGCAAATTAATTTAATTTCACTGAGTAATACTAACCTACAATATATATTTTCAGAGTACAATTGGGATAGTGTTAAAACAGTTTGTTTGTCTGTGTAATTATTTTATATAGATAACCTATTATGTTCCATGTTGAGCTCACCTTGAAATCTCTATCTTCAATTATATTTTCTCTTCTGTGCTTCGTTCTAGTGTTTGATCTATTTACTGTATTATCTTCTACACACTAAATATGTATTTCCCAAACATTGTAAAAATTATTTGTTTGTGTTAGGCGTCATAAAATAGGGATTGTCCTTTTAGAATTGTTCTATTAGATTTTATAATCATTCTCTTATCACCCTAAACCTCACATTTTGTTTGAAAAAAGTCAATAACATGAGAAAAACTATAAGAAGAGGAAGATATAATATATAATAATTCATAATATAGTAATAAATATTTCAAACTAAAACAAAACAAGAGGAAAGAAATAGATGGAAAATAAATAGTAATACTGAAAACTGGGAAGGAAATATTTATTATAGGCGTAGTGAAAAACAAGAGATGTAAAAGAGGGGAAAAGTAAAATTGAATGAAAAGGGTAAGATCAAAGACATAACTGTTGACATAAAGAAGAATTTATATAAATTAGAAGATGAGGGGAGAGAATAAAAGGCAGGATGTGATCTATAAGTATAGAAGTAGAAGTTGATAAGAAGAAAGAAGTTGGAAACTAATCACTGTAACTTAATGTTCGTTTTGATAATAATATGAGAAAATGAAATGTAAAACAACAAGAAGAAACGAAAACAGAAAAAGGAAGAAGAGACGTAAAATATAAATATCTGGGAGTGAGGAAGAAAAGAGTAAACAGAAACCAAAGAATAGGACAAAAGCAGGAATACAATCAAGATATTCAATTTAAATATAGAAGTTTTTGTAAATGTTACAAAACCAAACTGCAAACGCAACTGTAAGTATCTTACGAGGAATAACGTATGCAGCCCGATTTGACCTGTTTAAGGAATGTACAAGGAATTTCCTATTATTCCCAACAATAAATCTCTCCAGTGACAATCTGCCTAATGGAACGTTACATCCTGAATAGCTCCCGTGAGAGATTAGTATCCACGGATGTACCAACTTCGTACCACAAGACTTAAAGTGTGGATGGAAGAGAACTAATAAAATACATTAAGTAGATTTTTTAATGCACAGAAAGTATGTAATACGTGATTTAGTAACTAAATATTCTAAGAACTGAATAAAAACCAACGAGGGAATAAACGTTTAACAACCAAACCCTATGATATAACAATAACTCGTTGTTCATTTATCACTGATTCTTTGATTCTAGCACATTCTGCTTTTACTACTGCAATGGCTGTTACTTTTGTCGTACATTAGTTTGAAACGTTATCGTCGTCGGATCGACCCATACCAAGCACCATACGACGGTAAGATAGCGAACGAGTCAGCGCAATGGCAGGAAGTCTTTAAATTAAATTTGATATTAGTAGAAAAGATCCAGAAAATGACTCAATAAAAGATGAAAAGTTAAAGATGTAACAAGTTCGAATGTTATTCCGGGATCATTCGAAATTTTATATTTGCGGGTTGAACCATTTACGGCATAGTATTTTTGTTTTGGTTTTCAGTACGATTTGCAGCACCACCGTTTTATTATTTTTTTGTAAACGTCTGAGTCAGTTCTTTGCGTAGTGTTTTCTTTAACGTTTAGATTTTGTTAGATTTATTGAGATGAGCAAAGACGATGAACTGAAACTCTTAAAAAGTCGTCTCGAAATGCATTGGTATCTCAAAAATTGTGGAGCAACAAAGTATAATGCATCTTTATATTGTGCAAGACTTGACCATGTTGAATTATGTTGTCCAAGGTTTCTGGAGATCCTGGAGTTTTTGTTCTTGCAGATTTTTTCCCACTAGTTTTATTTTAAAGCCAAACATATTTCTGGCCAATCTTTGTTAAGGCATTCTCCTGCCCAAGACACAGCGCAGACGTTTTTCCGAAATGTATTTGTTATATTTATAGATATAATTACAGATGACTTTAGGAGTATTTTCACGCTATCATCACTCATTACATATTATTACAAAAAAGTATATAAACAATGTTTATCGTTTGTATAACAAAGTGGAGTTTTAATAATATAAATCCGTATAATATCCAACCTGATTGACACAAATGCTCAGGATTTATTACCTCTTGTCCGTACAAAGAGATCCTTATATTTGCGTAAGAATGGGGAATGTGATTGTGCTGTGCTTTCATCCTGCAATCAGCGATGGGTTTTGTTGGCCTAATGAAGTTTTATCCTTTTATTAGAACCTTAAAACTTTGATAGATATCGAAATTTGTCTCAAGATTTACGGCTAAAGAATCCTTTTACCTTCTGTTTAGGTCATTGGATACAAAATTTTGTAAAAGGTAATTTCCTATGAGTAGTTAACCCTTTGAACTCATATGAGTTAACGAGTAGTATTCTATGAAACCTTTAGAAAGTAATGACAAACTATGCAGATCGGCATTTCCAAAGTAAAACATGCTCTCTTTTAGGACAATTTGATATTTGATTGTGTTATATGATAACATTAATTTATGCATTGGAGCGGACACAAACATCCTGTGCCTTTAATGTCAAATAGTTTGTAATGTAACAACATAAAAGAATAAAATACGTAAAAATAATACACAAAAAATGAGGAAAGAAGGTAGAGATATAGATAAAGGTATTTGAATGAAATGATATTGAAACTATGAGACCTAAGAAAGAACAGAACATCAAAACTAATAATAACCACAAATATACAAAATGAAAGATGTACGAAGCGACAAATTACAGCAGTATCAAATAAATGAACACGAAAGTTCAAACAAATTTAAAGTTATAAATATAGACATTATGAGATATTACAAGTATTAAATATTAAATTATGCAAAACTATACAATGCTGTAAATATAAAAAGGAATACATACATTACACATGCGCACACTTACAATGGAGGAAAAAAACGGAACTAGAGAAAACGAAAACAGTACACAGAAAAACCAAAACTGAAGGCGTGTCATCAGATATTGCTAAAACAAAGACGAAGCTACAAACATAGACATATCTACTAAAACATACAACGATACAAGAATAAAGAACACAGAATATAAAGATGGATTCTTACATTGGTCAACTTTTCTAGCATATTTATTAAAATTAAATATTGACACATTACTATAATTGCAATATCTACACAACGTTCTCTAATATTATTGAAAAAGAACAAGTACACAATTTTTTCTTCCTTCTGATTACGCGCTCCGAAAAGCGTCCACTGCTATAAATACCGTAGTAGTCATCACTGAGTAACGTCTTAATATTTGAAGATAATTAGTGATGATGAAATGAAATATTTTAGAAAAAACCTTATGAAAGAAAAGTAATACAATTATTACTCTTGCAAATAATTTACCTTTGATTAGAATCCAGTTAAAAGAAATTCCATTAGTTCAAGCTTTAGAACTGGAAATAGAAAAATAAAACGACTTTTAATTTAATACAACAAAGAACATATTTCGCAACCAGTGTTCAAAGAATTCCAATAATGTTTTTATATAAAGATCTTATCTAATTTCAGGTTTTTGTGTTCTCTAATGCAGCCACCATATATTTTTTCAGATGCTTTAGCAGACGCGTCTAGATTGATTTTTATTTTGACCTTAGCATGAATGATGTAACCTGTCGTGTGGCTTCCTTAGCTACCTGAGCTGTTCCGGGTAATCTTTTATTGATTGACACGAATCTGTTTCCTCGATGTCATATATTCTCATCCCCATCAAGTGCACAATTTCTCACCCGAATAATTATTTCCAAATTTCTATCGAATACAAATTTGAAAAGACAGTAAAATATACCGAAACAAACAGACAATATGACCGTATTGCCAATAAAAAAATGTAACAAATGTGTAATGTTTGGTATCTTTCTTCTTGTATGTTTACTTATTTTTTAAATATTCGATTGAAATTAAAACGTTTCGAGTAGGGTGAGAAAGTTGATATACTTAGAGAGGAGGTTATTAAAGTTACTGATTAGGGCAAAACTGCGAGCGTTGAGACACACTAAAACAGCTTAGATAGTCGAGAATACCACAAGACAGGTTACATCATACAGACTATAAAAACATATCTTATGTGCCTTGAAGATAATGTATCCAACAAAATTAACATTTCCAGCAAAGAGAAATATTTTGAAGTAGTAGACCAATAAAAGAAGGAAAAATTAAGAGTTAAAGTTAACAATAATGAAACCAATAAATCGTAAGTATTTTGATTTGAAGAGAGAGAG
This sequence comes from Prosapia bicincta, assembly GCA_036971475.1. Classification (NCBI taxonomy): domain Eukaryota; kingdom Metazoa; phylum Arthropoda; class Insecta; order Hemiptera; family Cercopidae; genus Prosapia; species Prosapia bicincta. The sequence continues at coordinate 81,128,484 of JBAIZL010000005.1, forward strand.
AGGGGGGAGGCAGGGAGTAAACTAATAGAAGGAATTGAATAAGAGAACTATATAGTTCGATAAATTTTAATAATATTTATGAAACAGAAAGTGCAATGGGATCTTTATGTGTACACAATGAGGGACCAACCACTTGGACGGTCTTTGTTTCCTCGCTCTGAACTGTTGTTCTAGCTGCTGACGATGTACGAGGCTCTTGACAATGCCAATAAGTAACAGTGATAAGAAGCTTCGAGCATTAAGTTTTATACGTTTTCTTGCTAATAAAATGTATATTAATAATAAATAAATATTTAACAAGATAAAGTAAATAAATCTATAAACTTATATATTATAGTATTCACTAATTCTATTTGAATACATTTGAACAGTTTTATTAATCAAGCTAAATTTATCTATTAAATAACTAGGCTTTAATTTTGCAATGCATTTGTATATCTATGAGCCTCTCACTAATGTAAGCTGAACTGTAGCAGAGAGGTCGCGATTCTATTATCTGAGAAGGAAGTGAGGAGCAGACACTGAGTTATACAAACTTACCCTAACCCCATGAAAGTAACTTTATTTCTATTGTAACTACAGTTCCCATGTAAAGACAACTTTACCCTGCCATTTGTTTGTATTACTTACATATTTATAACAGTTATTAGAGTTTGTTCTTACAAAATTAAGTAGTTTTATTTAAAAAATATTCTATCCTAAATAGCTAGCCTAACCTTACTATAGCGTAGGTTATTATTTATGAATCATGGAAAACAGATGTAACTGGCGTTTATATTTAAACGAATAACATTTTTCACTACTTATATTTCGGTTTGGTGTTAGGGACAAAGTTTCTACAATATGTTCACTGGTGGAGCGGCACGACCGACATACATTGTGACAGACTCTGGCGTCCGTCAGGAAATATATCAAACTGCAGCGCTATTGTTAGTGGCATCCGTCATTCATAATGGATTTAGGAACGTTTATTAATTCACGACATCTATCGGCAACATTTGAAATGATGGATTGTTATAAACAGATGACAAAAATCGTTTTTAACGCTTCCACAGTAAACAAATATACAAGATGATACAGAGACATCATGTAGGACTAAACATGTCTGCATCGAAGTATCTCGAGGATTATACCTTTTTACAATGATGATTATCTGTTTTTAACTTATTTTAAGATTTAACTAATAAACAAAAAATATACACCAGAATTTTAAAACGTCCATTTTCACTTGAGCCAACAAAGAAAAATATTATTTGAGTTACTTTTTATTATATAATCACAATTAATTAAAATAATGCAATATAACATATGTGTTAAAATAGGAGCTACACCACATAGCCTGTAATATAAAATCACATGTTTTATGAAATCATATGTTATCACAGAATTTAAGGCAAATGGTACTTAATACCTATAAAACTAAATGGAACCCATTATTAATTAATTAATATTTGAAAAAAAATATAATAACACCATCATCCTCTACATGTTTAAAAAATGGATTTGAACTTGAGTGGATGAATAAAATGTATTTTATTAATGACTGAAGATTTGAACAAGACGTAAATATGGGCAGTGTAAACTAATAGGAATGAATAGGAAGGAATTGAAAAGTGTGCTGTTTAAGGTTTACCTTTTTGTTACATTTAGAAAAGAAAATAATTTTGCAAACAGAATAAATGCGGTTCACCAACATATGTTTTGGAAATGGGTTTAACCTTTTCTTAACATATATTTCTTTTCATGCGTCACCGTTAGCACTGGAATTTTTCAGTGTACAACTATTCTTTGCAGGGACTTGAGAATCACCTCCAGTAATTAGGGGGAGAGGGAGACATGGAGTAAGCCGGAAGTGCTTGTTGACGGTTGCTATGTACCTTAACAATTTTATTTCGCTGTGCCAGATGTTTTTAGTAAAGTACGTACAATATGTAGATCGTAATTACATAAGTATAATGATGTAAAACACTATTTTCTTACTTAAACCAATAAAGATATGTTAGACAGATTAATTGTAGCAGCGCACAGTGAAGTAATGTAATATACTTTCTGAAGCTCTATCGATATATATAAATATATATATATATATTTACTAGATCAAGCCTCATGAAGAAGGGTTTTAACATAATGGAAACAGTTACTTTATATTTAGTATTTTACTGTCTCGAATGAATAAAACTTTCATTACAATTTTTAGAGCTATTCTTAATGTTACAAATTAAATTACATTCTCAGTTACAACATTAAATACTACTACATTACCCTTTAAATGTTTCAGAATTTATTATTTTCTGTGGGTTTGTCATTGGTTTAGGACTTGATCTGTGTTTTCAAGTTATGATAGCCCAAACGCATAACATAATAGATACGCCAGACACCGTTGTCATATTTGGTACAAGACCCTGCCAAGAGGCACCAAATATTGGCATGTTTTCTCCGTTTCTGGTAGAAACTACATCTAACGCGACCATAGAAACAAGCAGTGTTGCCAACTAAAGTAATAATGTGGAAGCCTATTTTCAGTTAAAAATGTTTGTATGCTCTTTCAAAAATCAGTACATATGCTGAAAGAGACTACTTTGACCTGTTTATGCTCGACCTTGTTTCAGTTAGTCATATTTTACAGTTGGCGAGTTTTGAACGATTGCAAGACTTTTATTTAAAAGCTAGTCACTGTTATCTATGGATATGCTCATTCAATAAGTGGTAAGGAGATGTAATTTTGTAAACATATAGATGTAAAACGTATCTGTACATTAAATCATTAACCAATTGAGATTTGTTTAAAAAAATATAGGTGCTGATCAAGAAATCTAATTTAGATACCAAAAGGATGCGACTTTTAGTTGTAATATTTACTTGAGGTACTATCTGCAGAAGGGTCCTGTGTGATTTGGTATAGCTAGGTGTATTGTAATACTTCGTACAATGTAAGGGATATGCATTTCTCATTCTATAGCTCCTAATAATCTTACAACTTTTGGGAATAAGTACTAAATGAATGTTGTGATTTAATTATTTTATGATTTGTAAACAAATGAAAATGCAAGAGGCATTGGCTATGCCTTGTGAACGGTTTCAGAAAATATTCTTGAATAAATCTTTAATTTTTCGTAAAAAATTACAAAAGTAAGCAAATCTTTGTATGTTTTTCAAGTTAGATATTTAAAAAAATATTTATAATATTAATTGGTTAATTAATTTCTGGGTTTTAAAGTTTTGTAATTATAGCATCGATTCATTAAAACGTATAAATGAGAAATATGATGTACTTTTGGATATACGGAGATATGTTTGAGCCAAAGTAAGGCGATGGAACTATTTTGTAGATTGTCTTTAACTAAATGCATGCAACTCTATTTACTATTGCTCAGTTCTTTAAGTGTCGAAATATATAGTGAATACGTGGGTGAAAAGAGAATGAATTAAGACCACAACAGGGAACTGTGCTTTATCGAATGTTAGGTTATAATAAGCACCATAAACACTTTTAGTTTGATAAATGCAAGAACAATATCTCAAACATTTGTAATATCAGAACAAAAGAAGATATATTTACGGTTAAAATATCGGCCGGAAAATGCACAAGAAAACATAACCAGATGAGTAGGATAATGAATTTATTCCCAACCGAGAGCGTCTTTGCAGGGGATCAGCTGTTCCTCAGCGTTAGATAAATATATATCTCCGCGAGGCTGTTGTAAGCTACACCCTATCGACGTCATCATTTGTCAAATCGTCCATTTATAATGCGCCCTACGGGGACTATTATTGGTTCGTTTATGACGAAAACATTCCCCGAATAGCTCTATCATATACTCAAGTGGTGGGTATTTAATTATACAATATTTAATTTTTGTTTTGTTGGCAACAGAAACATTAGGTTTAACACGGTAGTTTTACAATAAATTTCATAAGGTTTTTTCTAAAGATTTATTACAATAAATACGTGTTTACAAGAAGAAAGCTTACATGCTTTACACTCTCTCAAATGCTCTACGTACAATCATATTATACTTAATTATATGCCTATTATATACGATTCCTACATTAACATATCATAGAAAATTATGATATTAATTACAAAATCACAGAAAAAAGTGTTAATTCAAAAAAGCCTTTAGAAATATATTAAAGCTAGTTAAAAGCTAAAGAGACTAACAAAAAAATAATAATCTTCTGAATAGTAGCTGATGTGTTTCTTTTCTTAATATTCAACATTGGTCTCGCTTGATACTTCCAATCACAGGCTATCACCTAGCAAAAAGCGTTTCTGCTGTTATGTACGGCTAAACATCATAATACGATAACTATTCTATATACTTTGAGTTTTTTAATTAAAAAAATACTTTTAATATTACAATTCTTCGTTACCTCGACCTGGATTACGTTTTACACGAACACTAAAATTTTAATACTAGGATTTTAATCCTAGTACATATTTTCATTTAAACCTCATTCTCTTTTGCCTAATCTAGAATTCACTTTGAAGTTGCAGTTAAAAGTAGTATAATTTCTTTCAAGTATTTCTACAGGTCTTGTGTGGGGTTTACCGTGTTTAAACCCTTCCATAAAGTACGTAAGAGGTTAGAAAATATCGGCGATAGGTACTAAGGCTTCTTGTCACCGCCTAGAACCTTGTAGAAAGTGTGTGCTTTACCTGTTTGAGGCAGGAACAGTTACGTGGGACTAAAGACGGCCACAGCTGACATCACTACACACGTCTGCCTAGCGGGATAATGTTGACGTATATCGTAAAACGTGAAGGGGCTTCATGTCCGAGTGCAACACCTCGATATTATTGAAACGGCAACATATTGTAACAAGGGGTAGGTTACCATACATGCCTTCGCAATATAGCGTGGACAAGAGTGCCTCAAGGAGAATGGAAGACTTCGAGTATAATTTTGTTTAAACCTATTTTAAAAGTGAAATGTCTATAGCGTGTATTTATATATCATTGTTACTTTTTAAACTGTTTTAGCTTTGTTTAGGGTTTGTATATTAATGATGATGCGAGATAAAGAAAAAAAGTGATAGAACAAAATAATAATAATAATGACAATAATGTAATATTGATAACTCTCTCGAGTAAGGTGTTTTGTGCTACGTAGTTAGATTATTTTTATTGTTCGACATTTTATGTTTTATTTTGTTTGTTTTATTGTTGTACGATAATTTGACGAAATATGTTAGTAGTAGCAAAGCACCGACAAATGTGACATCGTCGATCGTCGTCAAATTTAGTCTGTTATGAACCATCGTGTTTGTTTTATTAAAAACTAATTTTGGTGAGATTTTCAGATAGCTATTTGGTTTTTTCACCGGTGCGACTATACTAATAATAGGAGGGCTAGGGACACTTGATACGTTAGCGCCACCACCTCAAAACCCTTCTCAAGAGATATCTGGTAAACCCAAGCATCAGATGTTTGCCCCCACTATTGCAGCTGGGACACTTGGTACGTTAGCGCCATCACCTCAAAACCCTTCTCAAGAGATATCTGGTAAACCCAAGCATCAGATGTTTGACCCATTATTGCAGCTGGGACACTTGGTACGTTAGCGCCACCACCTCAAAAACCTTCTCAAGAGATATCTGGTAACCCCAAGCATCAGATGTTTGCCCCCACTATTGCAGCTGGGACACTTGGTACGTTAGCGCCACCACCTCAAAACCCTTCTCAAGAGATATCTGGTAACTCCAAGCATCAGATGTTTGAACCCATTATTGCAGCTAGGACACTTGGTACGTTAGCGCCACCACCTCAAAACCCTTCTCAAGAGATATCTGGTAAAACCAAGCATTAGATGTTTGCCCCCACTATTGCAGCTGGGACACTTGGTACGTTAGCGCCACCACCTCAAAACCCTTCTCAAGAGATATCTGGTAAACCCAAGCATCAGATGTTTGCTCCCACTATTGCAGCTGGAACACTTGATACGTTAGCGCCACCACCTCAAATACCTTCTCAAGAGATATCTGGTAAACCCAAGCATCAGATGTTTGCCCCCACTATTGCAGCTGGGACACTTGATACGTTAGCGCCACCACCTCAAAACCCTTCTCAAGAGATATCTGTTAAACCCAAGCATCAGATGTTTGCCCCCACTATTGCAGCTGGGACACTTGATACGTTAGCGCCACCACCTCAAAACCCTTCTCAAGAAATTACTGTTAAACCAAAGCATTAGATGTTTGCCCCCAATATTGCAGCTGGGACACTTGATACGTTAGCGCACCACTTCAAAACTCTTCTCAAGAGATATCTGTTAAACCCAAGCATCAGATGTTTGAACCCATTATTACAGCTGGGACACTTGATACGTTAGCGTCACCACCTCAAAACCCTTCTCAAGAAATATCTGTTAAACCCAAGCATCAGATGTTTGCCCCCACTATTGCCGCTGGGACACTTGATACGTTAGCGCCACCACTTCAAAAACCTTCTCAAGAAATATCTGTTAAACCCAAGCATCAGACGTTTGCCCCCACTTTTGCAGCTTGGACACTTGATACGTTAGCGCCACCACCTCAAAACCCTTCTCAAGAGATATCTGGTAAACCCAAGCATCAGAAGTTTGTCCCCACTATTGCAGCTGGGACATTTGATACGTTAGCGCCACCACCTCAAAACCCTTCTCAAGAGATATCTGTTAAACCCAATCATCAGATGTTTGAACCCATTATTGCAGCTGGGACACTTGATACGTTAGCGCCACCACTTCAAAACCCTTCTCAAGAGATATCTGGTAACCCCAAGCATCAGATGTTTGCCCCCACTATTGCAGCTGGGACACTTGGTACGTTAGCGCCACCACCTCAAAACCCTTCTCAAGAGATATCTGGTAACTCCAAGCATCAGATGTTTGAACCCATTATTGCAGCTAGGACACTTGGTACGTTAGCGCCACCACCTCAAAACCCTTCTCAAGAGATATCTGGTAAAACCAAGCATTAGATGTTTGCCCCCACTATTGCAGCTGGGACACTTGGTACGTTAGCGCCACCACCTCAAAACCCTTCTCAAGAGATATCTGGTAAACCCAAGCATCAGATGTTTGCTCCCACTATTGCAGCTGGAACACTTGATACGTTAGCGCCACCACCTCAAATACCTTCTCAAGAGATATCTGGTAAACCCAAGCATCAGATGTTTGCCCCCACTATTGCAGCTGGGACACTTGATACGTTAGCGCCACCACCTCAAAACCCTTCTCAAGAGATATCTGTTAAACCCAAGCATCAGATGTTTGCCCCCACTATTGCAGCTGGGACACTTGATACGTTAGCGCCACCACCTCAAAACCCTTCTCAAGAAATTACTGTTAAACCAAAGCATTAGATGTTTGCCCCCAATATTGCAGCTGGGACACTTGATACGTTAGCGCCACCACTTCAAAACCCTTCTCAAGAGATATCTGTTAAACCCAAGCATCAGATGTTTGAACCCATTATTACAGCTGGGACACTTGATACGTTAGCGTCACCACCTCAAAACCCTTCTCAAGAAATATCTGTTAAACCCAAGCATCAGATGTTTGCCCCCACTATTGCCGCTGGGACACTTGATACGTTAGCGCCACCACTTCAAAAACCTTCTCAAGAAATATCTGTTAAACCCAAGCATCAGACGTTTGCCCCCACTTTTGCAGCTTGGACACTTGATACGTTAGCGCCACCACCTCAAAACCCTTCTCAAGAGATATCTGGTAAACCCAAGCATCAGAAGTTTGCCCCCACTATTGCAGCTGGGACATTTGATACGTTAGCGCCACCACCTCAAAACCCTTCTCAAGAGATATCTGTTAAACCCAATCATCAGATGTTTGAACCCATTATTGCAGCTGGGACACTTGATACGTTAGCGCCACCACTTCAAAACCCTTCTCAAGAGATATCTGTTAAACCCAAGCATCAGATGTTTGCCCCCATTATTGCAGCTGGTACACTTGATACGTTAGCGCCACCACTTCAAAACCCTTCTCAAGAGATATCTGTTAAACCCAAGCATCAGATGTTTGCCCCCACTATTGCCGCTGGGACACTTGATACGTTAGCGCCAGCACTTCAAAAACCTTCTCAAGAAATATCTGTTAAACCCAAGCATCAAACGTTTGCCCCCACTTTTGCAGCTTGGACACTTGATACGTTAGCGCCACCACCTCAAAACCCTTCTCAAGAGATATCTGGTAAACCCAAGCATCAGAAGTTTGCCCCCACTATTGCAGGTGGGACACTTGATACGTTAGCGCCACCACTTCAAAACCCTTCTCAAGTGATATCTGGTAAACCCAAGCATCAGATGTTTGCCCCTACTATTGCACCTGGGACACTTGATACGTTAGCGCCACCACTTCAAAAACCTTCTCAAGAGATATCTGTTAAACCCAAGCATCAGATGTTTGCCCCTACTATTGCACCTGGGACACTTGATACGTTAGCGCCACCACTTCAAAAACCTTCTCAAGAGATATCTGTTAAACCCAAGCATCAGATGTTTGCCCCTACTATTGCACCTGGGACACTTGATACGTTAGCGCCAGCACTTCAAAAACCTTCTCAAGAGATATCTGGTAAACCCAAGCATCAGATGTTTGCCCCTACTATTGCACCTGGGACACTTGATACGTTAGCGCCACCACCTCAAAACCCTTCTCATGAAATATATGTTAAACCCAAGCATCAGATGTTTGCCCCCACTATTGCAGCTGGGATACTTGATACGTTAGCGCCACCACTTCAAAACCCTTCTCAAGAGATATCTGGTAAACCCAAGAATCAAATGTTTTCCCCCATTAATGCAGCTGGGACACTTGATACATTAGCGCCACCACTTCAAAACCCTTCTCAAGAGATATCTGGTAAACCCAAGCATCAGATGTTGGACCCCACTATTGCAGCTGGGACACTTGATACGTTAGCGCCACCACCTCAAAACCCTTCTCAAGAAATATCTGTTAAACCCAAGCATCAGATATTTGCTCCCACTATTGCAGCTGGGACACTTGATACGTTAGCGCCACCACTTCAAAACCCTTCTCAAGAGATATGTGGTAAACCCAAGCATCAGATGTTTGCTCCCACTATTGCAGCTGGGACACTTGATACGTTAGCGCCACCACCTCAAAACCCTTCTCAAGTGATATCTGTTAAACCCAAGCATCAGATGTTTGCCCCCATTATTGCAGCTGGGACACTTGATACGTTAGCGCCACCACTTCAAAACCCTTCTCAAGAGATATCTGTTAAACCCAAGCATCAGATGTTTGCCCCCATTATTGCAGCTGGGACACTTGATACGTTAGCGCCACCACTTCAAAACCCTTCTCAAGAGATATCTGTTAAACCCAAGCATCAGATGTTTGCCCCCATTATTGCAGCTGGGACACTTGATACGTTAGCGCCACCACTTCAAAACCCTTCTCAAGAGATATCTGTTAAACCCAAGCATCAGATGTTTGCCCCCATTATTGCAGCTGGGACACTTGATACGTTAGCGCCACCACCTCAAAACCCTTCTCAAGAAATTACTGTTAAACCAAAGCATTAGATGTTTGCCCCCAATATTGCAGCTGGGACACTTGATACGTTAGCGCCACCACTTCAAAACCCTTCTCAAGAGATATCTGTTAAACCCAAGCATCAGATGTTTGAACCCATTATTACAGCTGGGACACTTGATACGTTAGCGTCACCACCTCAAAACCCTTCTCAAGAAATATCTGTTAAACCCAAGCATCAGATGTTTGCCCCCACTATTGCCGCTGGGACACTTGATACGTTAGCGCCACCACTTCAAAAACCTTCTCAAGAAATATCTGTTAAACCCAAGCATCAGACGTTTGCCCCCACTTTTGCAGCTTGGATACTTGATACGTTAGCGCCACCACCTCAAAACCCTTCTCAAGAGATATCTGGTAAACCCAAGCATCAGAAGTTTGCCCCCACTATTGTAGCTGGGACATTTGATACGTTAGCGCCACCACCTCAAAACCCTTCTCAAGAGATATCTGTTAAACCCAATCATCAGATGTTTGAACCCATTATTGCAGCTGGGACACTTGATACGTTAGCGCCACCACTTCAAAACCCTTCTCAAGAGATATCTGTTAAACCCAAGCATCAGATGTTTGCCCCCATTATTGCAGCTGGTACACTTGATACGTTAGCGCCACCACTTCAAAACCCTTCTCAAGAGATATCTGTTAAACCCAAGCATCAGATGTTTGCCCCCACTATTGCCGCTGGGACACTTGATACGTTAGCGCCAGCACTTCAAAAACCTTCTCAAGAAATATCTGTTAAACCCAAGCATCAAACGTTTGCCCCCACTTTTGCAGCTTGGACACTTGATACGTTAGCGCCACCACCTCAAAACCCTTCTCAAGAGATATCAGGTAAACCAAAGCATCAGAAGTTTGCCCCCACTATTGCAGCTGGGACACTTGATACGTTAGCGCCACCACTTCAAAACCCTTCTCAAGTGATATCTGGTAAACCCAAGCATCAGATGTTTGCCCCTACAATTGCACCTGGGACACTTGATACGTTAGCGCCACCACTTCAAAAACCTTCTCAAGAGATATCTGTTAAACCCAAGCATCAGATGTTTGCCCCTACTATTGCACCTGGGACACTTGATACGTTAGCGCCACCACTTCAAAAACCTTCTCAAGAGATATCTGTTAAACCCAAGCATCAGATGTTTGCCCCTACTATTGCACCTGGGACACTTGATACGTTAGCGCCAGCACTTCAAAAACCTTCTCAAGAGATATCTGGTAAACCCAAGCATCAGATGTTTGCCCCTACTATTGCACCTGGGACACTTGATACGTTAGCGCCACCACCTCAAAACCCTTCTCATGAAATATATGTTAAACCCAAGCATCAGATGTTTGCCCCCACTATTGCAGTTGGGATACTTGATACGTTAGCGCCACCACTTCAAAACCCTTCTCAAGAGATATCTGGTAAACCCAAGAATCAAATGTTTTCCCCCATTATTGCAGCTGGGACACTTGATACATTAGCGCCACCACTTCAAAACCCTTCTCAAGAGATATCTGGTAAACCCAAGCATCAGATGTTGGACCCCACTATTGCAGCTGGGACACTTGATACGTTAGCGCCACCACCTCAAAACCCTTCTCAAGAAATATCTTTTAAACCCAAGCATCAGATATTTGCTCCCACTATTGCAGCTGGGACACTTGATACGTTAGCGCCACCACTTAAAAACCCTTCTCAAGAGATATGTGGTAAACCCAAGCATCAGATGTTTGCTCCCACTATTGCAGCTGGGACACTTGATACGTTAGCGCCACCACCTCAAAACCCTTCTCAAGTGATATCTGTTAAACCCAAGCATCAGATGTTTGCCCCCATTATTGCAGCTGGGACACTTGATACGTTAGCGCCACCACTTCAAAACCCTTCTCAAGAGATATCTGTTAAACCCAAGCATCAGATGTTTGCCCCCATTATTGCAGCTGGGACACTTGATACGTTAGCGCCACCACTTCAAAACCCTTCTCAAGAGATATCTGTTAAACCCAAGCATCAGATGTTTGCCCCCATTATTGCAGCTGGGACACTTGATACGTTAGCGCCACCACTTCAAAACCCTTCTCAAGAGATATCTGTTAAACCCAAGCATCAGATGTTTGCCCCCATTATTGCAGCTGGGACACTTGATACGTTAGCGCCACCACTTCAAAACCCTTCTCATGAGATATCTGGTAAACCCAAGCATCAGATGTTTACCCAAACTATTGCAGTTGGGACACTTGATACGTTAGCGCCACCACTTCCAAACCCTTCTCAAGAGATATGTGGTAAACCCAAGCATCAGATGATTGCCCCCACTATTGCAGCTGCGACACTTGATACGTTAGCGCCACCACTTCAAAACCCTTCTCAAGAGATATCTGGTAAACCCAAGCATCAGATGTTTACCCCCACTATTGCAGTTGGGACACTTGATACGTTAGCGCCACCACTTCAAAACCCTTCTCAAGAGATATCTGGTAAACCCAAGCGTCAGATGTTTGCCCCCACTATTGCAGCTGGGACACTTGGTACGTTAGCGCCACCACCTCAAAACCCTTCTCAAGAGATATCTGGTAAACCCAAGCATCAGATGTTTACCCCCACTATTGCAGTTGGGACACTTGATACGTTAGCGCCACCACTTCAAAACCCTTCTCAAGAGATATCTGGTAAACCCAAGCGTCAGATATTTGCCCCCACTATTTGAGCTGGCAACTCCTTCGTCTTCGTCCGAGCTAACCTTTCATTCAACACACCTGCAAAAATGTACACTATCTGTTTACATTGTTACTTATTTTTTAAATTTTGGTGTAGCCCAACAATAGTATAATGATATTTCTAGTCAACTGTTTTACATTCTCGTATTATTTGTTGCTTTGCTTTATATTTAATTCTTTTTTTTATAATTTAATAAACTTTAACTTCCTTTAATTTAGTACATTACTGTTGATCCAGTATACTAGTCATCAAATTGCCTACACAACGCCGTGTATTGTTTGTTTCAGTATGTAGCCTATAATCTATATCTTCCGCCAAGGTCATATTCAACATAATCAGAGGTACTTTAATTTATCAAAATTGAACATGATGTGCAACAAATGCTTAGAATTTAGGCTTTTTTACTGTTTTCGAACGCTTTGACGCGAATGTTTGTATTAGTGCAAGGATGTGCTATCTGAATGCTGGGGGATTTTAGCTGCATCTCGAGAAATGTTTGCGCTTCAAGCTCAGCTGCTTGCAAAGAAGCTCAATTCAGTTCTTTACGAAATGTTTATTGCAGTTGAGGAGATCTAGGAAAGCATTTACTAGAAATATCCTTTTACCTCGCACTGAAGTCACTGAATATAACATTTTACAAGAGGGTTTCGCAGATTAAATAGTAAAATATTGAAAATCTTATTTAAAAAACTCACAATTTGTTTAACGTAATGTGAACAGGAAGTGAGAACTAAGAGTAAGGAAAAGTTCTGTGAAGGACGTTAGATGTAATATGATATTCTAAGATTAAAAATATTCCTCTTCAATATAGGATATATTCTTACATATTTTATATTAAATAGATATTAAAGAGATAATATTACTTAAAGAATTCTACAAAATTTAACCAATTTGTAAAGTTTAAAGAC
>JBAIZL010000005.1:81146665-81201665 GCA_036971475.1 Prosapia bicincta
TCTATTGAACCTTACTCACAATTTAATTATTCTCCATCTCTCCGTTTCATACCTCTCTTTCTCCGTTTTGCCCTCTCTTCCTTTCTCTCCTCTTCCATGGCCCTGTTTCTTCCCTCCTTTATCAGATTTTTCTCACATTTCTCACGTTTTTTTTCTTTCCCATCTCTCACCTTTTCATTCACCTCTTTTTATTATATCCCACATCTTTCTCCATCTCTCTTGCTCCCTTAACTAATGGGAAACTATATTTACTTGTGTATGAAAAACTAAATCCAAGGTAACTAAATTAAATATAACAAACGGTTTAAATTAGATTCCATTAAACAACTAGCGCTGTTTAGTAATTGCTTTTGAAGATTCTTGTAATCAATTTGCAGAAATTTCCCGCGCATGAGTCTTGGAGATAATTTCAATTTAGTTATCTTAATAACAAAGTTTTGTGCTTTAAAATTTACTTTAACATAAAGTTAACGTCTCCACCTTGAATAAAGTAGATAATTAAATAAACTTTAGTTACACATGACATTACTTAACAAGATGTTAGAATATTGTTTTAGAACTCAAGAAGGGATTTTTGTTACCGCACTTTCAATGGAAATGTAACATGCAAAAAGTTTTGAATTAACAAAATGATCTGAGCCTAAACCATGTCTTTGTTCAATGTTTTGTTATCCGTATTTCCTACTTTTTTCGACCATTTTATTTTTATTATTTCAGACCTTTTTATTTGTCACCAAACCGTAACATTTTATTAAACATAAATAATAGAAAGAAGATGAGAACAATTCTCATTACAAAAATAAATAAAACACAGTAATATTATTTAAAATATTCAAAGATAATCAGAAAAAAAGGGAATAACATTTAAAAGAGTTATAAAACACAAAGCATTCAGTATATCACTAAAAAATATGAGGAACAGATATTACTAATTACATGGATAAAAAACAAAATAATTAAAAACAATATGAGTAATAGAAGGTGTATGAAAACATTGTTGAGAGAGAGCAAGGCATGCAAGTCATAGCTATTTTAGAAATGTAATCAAATCAATATCTACGTATAAATATATGCGTCTGAATGTGTGTGTTTGCTGGTTTGTTTACATGTACACATTTTAAATAGAAAAACAATTTAAAAGTATATCATAAAGTTACTTTTCAGAATTGAAAAGCTTTTTAAATTTAACAAAGGTTTAGTGAAATTAAATTGCATATCTCTGAAGCCATGTATACACTGAGCTTTGTACAAAATGTAAAAGGAATATTCTATGATGTCCCACTACATCATGTGGGTGGCAACGTGCTAATGGGACGTACAACGGTAAATAGCTCTTGAGTGGAGTCAGCCCCTGTTTATGTTTTTAGACGCAAACGTCTCTTTTAGTATGTTTTTTTTTGAAAGTGTTGTAAAAGTACATTAAATATAGAGAAAGGGATGGGCTATATTCTAGGAAGGTGACTGTACTGCCTGAATAAATCCCGGAAAGCACATCTTTCTCAAGAAGGAGGCTACATTATGGAACGTGGGATTACGCTTTTATTATTCAGCGCCTAATGTCTGGAATCACAGACTCCGTGCAAAGTTTTTTAGCCGTTTTGTTTTACGACTCCATCGGCCGTTATTGTTGCCGTACATTAGTTGCAATAGTTATCATCGCCGATCTAACCTATAACAACAATCGTAAAAAGATACGACGCCAATGGGGTTATGAGCTGCTAAAATGCTAAGGTTTCATGTAAAATACAGAGTTATCAGTAAGAGCGTTCAGAGAACGAGTACAAAAAGGAAATAAAAACATCAAGATAATACAAGATATATCACGAACTTAAGAAGGTCGGAAGTTTTGGGAATTATATAAAAGTACTTTCAATAATAAGAAATCAGTGTAATAGAGACACAAGTTGTCTTCAACAAATAAGAAAAACTACGAACTAATAATACTGCTTTAAAAAACTGTATACATTGATTAAACTGTGAAGGTAAAAAACAAAGAAAACTATAAGCATTAAAAAATTCTAAAACAGACGAAACCATAAACTTGCTCATATATACGTTCAGTTGAAACTATTGAGTAAGAAAAAAATATAAATATAAATGATACTATAAAAATATATAAATACAAATAACTGCACTTTTGGGAGAAATAAAAATTGACAAAAAAAAATTAAAATACGACACCATAATCATAAAAATAAAAATACATAAAAAGCTTCAAAATTGACAATCTTCTTACAAAATATTTATAGACAAAGTTACTTTTAGTACAGAGAACCTTTTAAAATTAAAAAAAGGTTTAGTGAAATTAAATTCCATATCTCTGAAGCCATGCATACATTGAGCTTTGTACATAATGTAAAAAGAATATTCTATGATGTCCCACTAATACATCACGCGGGTGGTAACGTGTTAATGGGACGTACAAATGTAAATAGCTCTTGAGTGGAATCAGTCAATGTTTATGTTCTTACATACACCCAAACTTTTATGTGTGTTTCCGTATCTTTTTATTGAAAGGATTGTACAAGTACATTATTTGTAGCGAAGGGGATCCCCTATATATTAGGAAGGTGAGTGTACTGGCCTAATAAATCCGGAAAGCACACCTTTCTCAAGACGGAGGCTACATTATGGAACGTGGGATTACGCTTTTTTTATTCAGCGCCTATTGTCTGGAATCACAGAGGCCGTACAAAGTTTTTTAGTCATTTTCTTTTTACGACTCCATCAGCTATTATTTTTGTCGTACATTAACTGCAATAGTTATCATCGCTGGTTTAGCCTATAACAATCGTAAAAGGATACAACGCGAATGGGTTTGTAAGCTGGCGAAAATGTTGAATTTTCGTGTAAAATACAGAGTTATCAGTAAAAGCGTTCAGAGAACGAGTACAAAAAGGAAATAAAAACATCCAGAGAATACAAGATATATCAAGAATCTAACAAGATCAGAAGTTTTGGTAATTATTTAAAACATAATTGTTTTAATTGAAAACTATGACGAGTTTATTGAAGCAGAAATCAGTATAATATAGACACACGTAGTCTTAAATAATCAAGAGAAACTACATACTAATAATACCTCTTTGAAAAACTGCAAACATTGATTAAAATGTGTAGAGAAAAACAAAGAAAACTATAAACAAAAAAATAATTCTAAAACAGGCAAAAATATGAACTTCCAAAAAATAAGCGTATAGATGAAACTGTGAATATAAAAAACATATAAATACAAATCAAATTATAAAAATATACAAATATTAATGAGTGCAGTTTTGGGGAATATAAACACAGTCAAAAATTAAAATACGATACCATAAGCAGAACAAAAAAAACCACTCACTTCAAAATTGACAAACAAAACCACAATATAGAAAAAGAAAAACAAAACTACAGATATGAAAATGATCATAAGAAAATAAAAAACATAAATATTTGAAGATATAGTACAAAACAGCACACACAAAAATTACAAGGAAAGTAATCACTACAATCCTATATTAACGAATAAGAACAAACAGAAGAGATTCCGCCTATATTATTATTCAACTGAAATAATTATTGATATTTTTTATTTTTATTATTACGTCAAATATCTTGTTACTGAACCTAAATAATTTATAGCGCTTAGTAAAAATATAAGCTATAAGAACTATATTCAAGGAGCAGGTGTTCCATGGTTTAGGGAGAGCCATAACGGCGTTGTATCTCTTAACGTCTTGCAAAGACATAAACCACTTAGGTATAGTTATTAGAGGTGCTTTAATAGTATTGCGGTCGTAAAACCTATCCTTCGTGAGACCTCGTTTCCTTAGAAAGTGGAAAAAGCAGGATCGACAGAGGAATTCATATCCTTGTACAATCCCAGGCGTCTAAACATTTCTGTCCGAGTTTATCCTACTTATTTGCGAAACTGGGTTTCGTGTTCCTCGAGAAGGGTTTTTGGAGGACGTTTATTTCAGTAGTTTAATAGGCTCACTACATAATTTTTAAATTTATTCTAATTTTGGGTTAGCGAAAGTTTAAAATGGTACTTTCCAGCCTGAAGCCCCTTTCAAGTACTATACAAATACGTATATTGCTCAAATATATTACCTTCATTTAACAAAGTGAAATAAGTCAACTTATTACACAGTTTTATGTTTCGTGATGAAAGCTGTCATCTTCTGAGTGAATGTAATTGGCAAAAGCTACTAGATTATACTATTTAAATGTGATGTACTTTACTAAGTAAAGTAAAGGGCTTTAATTAAGCCCGGAAGGTCTGAATGGTCGCGGCCTTGCTATCCCACTCCTTACTATCGAGATATTGGACCACTACAGCTTGTCTAACCCTTATGATCTCGGATGAGGCTTACCGCGTCTACCAGGCTTGACTGGAGGCCGTACCCCCATCCCAGGGGCTGGCCGGTGACTAGTCCACCCCTCACGTTAAGACCCTTGTTGCCCTACACACTGGTACCAAGGGTCTTGACATCAAGTTCAACTTGTCAGGGTAGATCAGCAGTGTTTGAGGTTAGATTCGTGTGCTATTGGGTTCGTTGGATGTAGATAGACCCCTCAGTCTATTCAGTAATGTAGAGACAGTCGAGAATGGTCCTTTATCCACATATGCCAGCTATATATATATATATATATATATATATATATATATATATATATATATTTACTAGCTATTAGAGCTAGTAAATAGGTTTCTAGTGTATATATATATATATATATATATATATATATATATATATACACTAGAAACCTATTTACTAGCTCTAATAGTTTCACAATAAACTACAAATAGTTTATCATAAATTCCTTACCCTTTTAAGCTAAAAATGTCCGATTTTCCGCTTCTTTCTAAAAATGAATAAACTTGACATTTCTCGAAGCCATTCGTTGTCTACCAAGAAGTATTCTCTTGTCCTTCGCTCCTCGCTGTTTCCACTAAATCACTGAAAAACAAATAAAAGCCTTGAACGAATCGCAATGTCTTCCCGCCTCGGAATTAATCCCATGTTTCTGAAGAACTCTCCTTCACGCTTCGAAGAAGCAATTCTATTTCCTTTTAAATGTAATGGATTTTGTTGTAAAGTAGAATACGTATTGTTGCGAGCTTTAAGATTTATTTTGTATAGCTCTGTTTAAAGGAAGTAATATCAAAGTATTTTTACTTATGAACTACTTGACGTACATAACCACCGCCCCCTGATATCATCAGCAGACGCGTTTCTAACTTGATGTCTTCATCGTTTAATGCTGCGAGTCACTGACAGGAATGGTTGTTTTAGTTTTGTTGTGTTTGTATAAATCCTTTACTATTTGTTATTTTGACGCTCGTTATATATTATGTATAATATTGTTTGTTTTTGTCACATAATGTGTGAATATAGGTTATGTTTCCATCCAATCATTAGCTTTCGCCATATTTTGAAATCATTAAGTGGTCGAGAAATTGGTTAGTTTCGGTTATGAAAATTGTACTGAAAAAGAAAAGAAACTAACAAAAACATTTTTTCAAAGATGAAAACTCAACTAAACAAAACATTTTGAAAATACAAACACAGCAAAAACTTAACCTTAACTAGTTTCAAACAACACATTAAACGTTACATCATGAATCTTTTTTTCTTAAATATATTTTATATGCGTATTTGACTACTGAAATATGGTCTACAGTATATATTCCCTCCCTCTCTCTCTCTCTCTCTCTCTCTCTCTCTCTCTTTGGAGAGTAATAGAGATGAAGCGAGAGAGATAATAATATACTACCTACAAACCCTTTGTATATGGTAAACTGTATATAGTATAGGTAAATGTACTATACCATCGGTGTGTATTTACTTCGAGAGAGAGAGAGAGAGAGAGAGAGAGAGAGAGAGAGAGACATACAGACAGAGAGAGACAGAGAGAGAGAGAGAGAGAGAGAGAGAGAGAGAAACAGACATAAAGAGTAAGATGTGAGTGTAAAGCTCGCTTACCAAACTCCATTGGACCAGATATTTTAAATTTAAACAAAGATATCTGACAAATATGAGATATTATTCAGTTTAGCTTTGTTACTAATGGGGTTTTCTCATCCTTAATACATCTTAATAGTTAAACTAAGAAAGTTATTTTTTTATAATAATGCAATGTCTATGATGGAAGTTTCGAAATTCAGATGTAAAAAGAGTTTTTAGCTTAATTTTTAGCTCTTATTCAAGCCAGGTGTTCGAAAGGGAAATATGAAAAAGAACCAAAGACAAAGAGAGAGGTCTCGGAAGAAGCAGAAGTGAGGGTAGTTAACCCTGCTTACACCCCACCCTTATATCATCTCTTTCCTTGACCTTCTTCTAAGTAACGTGTGCAACAAAAATGTATTAGCGCGGTGTTTCGAGCTGAAGTTGGTTCTTTCCTCTTCACTTTCCTATATTCTTCAATCTTCCCTACAATTTACCAATTATGTATCTGCTTATTTCCATTTATATATTGAGCACCAAAATAGTATTCCTTTCATTAGACGTCATTTCTATGACATCACATCACGCAGGTCATAGCCTGACCTGTATTCAAATTTTGTAAACCTCTGTTTCCCAAAAATACACTTTATTGGAGAAACAAAATGTGTCTCACAAGAAATTATTTATAAATTTATTTAAAAAGTTTCCATCCTGAGTTTAACAAATTTAGATAATAATTTTTAAAATCAACTACATTTTCCGTGTTTTCAGATCGTTTAACCTTACGTGAAACAAAAAGATTCCCATAACTTTTAACGTTCAAATTACTACAAAACACTTATATTTGTTTATAACAAATGCCACAAGATATCGTTGCGCGCCACGACATGTTTAAATTAGGACCAAGTGTAATTTTCATTATTAAAAGCCGTAAAACACAACAGACCTATCGATTAGCATTCAGCTCTCGAGTACTCCCAGCTAATGTATTTAAGGTTCGTGATGCGTTAACGCCAACCGAGAGCGTTGCTTTGTGCTGGCTTATTATTACAGTCATTGATCAAGAGATTGCCTCAAATTGCAATTATACTGTTATTAGCATGAACATTTATTTTGCATAATATTAGGCTATCCACTAATGGCAGGACGAAACTCATTCGTTCGATCGTTTAGTGGAATGTTTTGTTTTGTTTTTTAGCGAACAATTAAATTTGAAGTTCTGTTGTTGTATTCACCTCGATTTTACTGAATAAATAATAAGTAAATATTTGAAGAGCTGAGTGAAAACTAATAACGTGCTTAATGACGCGTTTCGACACTTTCTTTTCATTGACAAAGTGTTGCCTGCTACTTAGTACCAGTATAGGCTTCGTCAAACAATCGACGATTATAAATGTCGTTAGGAACTAAGATAGACGGTTTCACTTAGCTTTTCAAATCATAACTTGTAAATTAAATTTGATGCACACTTTTGGGCTGTTCTTATAAAATAATAAGTGAAAATATATACCTATATATATATATATATATATATATATATATATATATATATATATATATATATATATATATATATAACAACAGAGGTTATTCAAATACAAGAGTTATGTAATGATTTTAAGAACAAAAATAATAAATGAACAAATACATTCGGAATATGTTCTACAACGTTCTACAACATATGTAGAACAAATACATTCTAGAAACAATATAAACTTGGCAATAATAAATTTGGCAACAATGCTATTTCTAATTTAACATATGTTGTATATCTTGCATTATTGCGTTATTCATTCCTGATGATGTTTGTACTGTTTATCAACGAAAAGCTTTGAGTATAAATTAATAGTAACAGAAATAAAAATGAGTTTCTTCTGGTGTCGATTAAACTCTGCTGTAGGGACTAATGGGTTCATGAATGCCTACAGCCAAGGATACATTCTGAAAGTACGGCCCTTAGATAAGGCTATCCGAGGATTGATGGAAGTCTAGCATTCGTGTACACTTTGTATACTAGAACTATCCTTTTTGAACTTTTCGTACCTGCAGAGCCCTGATTGCTATGGAACGTCCTATATATTTCCTGTATTACTAATTTACTGATTGTCCCACTTGTGAACAAATACGAGTCATGAAACACTCGCAGATAGAATCGAGTAAAAGAGATTTCTTGCTCTCACACAATGCCTTCAAAAATCCCACAATGTGATGTAACATTTTAAACAAATGGTTGCACAATATGGTCGTGGTACTGTTATAACGGATTTGACTTCTTTATTGATTTAATCAAGCGTGAATCCGAAGCCTGCAGAAGAAATTGCTTCGCAAATTGGCCGCTACTGATTACCTCGAGGGAACCGCTGACGTCACAAAGAAAGTGACCCTACAACCGCTGATGAGTGACGCAACCCCTCTTCGCTCTCGCCATTCCTTGTCCACGATCAGGCAAATTACGTTCTACAATTATTTTATAATGTGGTGAAAGGAAACACTTGTCTAACAGAATAAAAACCAATAAACAAATAATAATATTGTATTTAAATACTAATTTATTGTGTAATAAAAATATATCAACGATTGAAAATTTAACAAGATATATATATATATATATATATATATATATATATATATATATATATATATATATAGAAGAGTGTGAACTAATAGAAGATATTGAAAAATAGTATTGGCTAAACATATTTATTTTGCTATTATTTTTTCCCACGATAGTTTTATGATGAATAACCTTTTATTCCTTAATACTACCTTCCTTTCGTGGCATAAATAAATAGCATTGCAACTTACTTTACAAGGATGGCATATTTCAGGTGTTTGTGGTGAGTTTTACTTGAACCATGACCATGACGTCTCTGCTAGGACATGGTTTTGTAGAAGCTGGTGACATATTAAACGTATTTCTATATCTTGTCTCTATTATCATACTGTTTTCGTATTTTCTAGACAACAAATATTTTATCTTGTCCAGACTAAACAATAAAGAAATAAATTTGTTAGTTATAGATAATTACAATAGAAAGCCTCAAAAACGAAAGTTCCGTACGTTTTACATTAATAACATTTGGAAATGTACGAAAAATAAATGAAAAGTTTTCAATTTTAAAGGACAAAACTTCACCATTAAGAAAAGTAAAACTAAATTTGTTCCCAAGTCTCTGAAGAAAAACTTTCTACAAGTATCTTGAACAGAAATTACCAAAAACGAAAGTTCTGTACGTTGTACATTAATAACATTTGGAAATGTACGAAAAATAAATGAAAAGTTTTCAATTTTAAAGGACAAAACTTCACCAATAAGAAAAGTAAAACTAAATTTGTTCCCAAGTCTCTGAAGAAAAACTTTCTACAAGTATCTTGAACAGAAATTACCAAAAACGAAAGTTCTGTACGTTGTACATTAATAACATTTGGAAATGTACGAAAAATAAATGAAAAGTTTTCAATTTTAAAGGACAAAACTTCACCAATAATAAAAGTAAAACTAAATTTGTTCCCAAGTCTCTGAAGAAAAACTTTCTACAAGTATCTTGAACAGAAATTACCAAACACTCCGCGGGGTAGTTAATTAATATAATTAAGTTATACTTAATCTATCTGGGGAAATAAAAGTAGTTTGGGATTTACTATTTTTGTACGTCTGAAAATATGTTCATATTTAATTTTAATGAGAAATATTAAATGTAAATTATTGTTTTTTACAAACATTCTTCTAGATTTACCTTTATCTAGAACCTCATTGATTGATCATTCTTTCCCCGATACAAATTGGCTGTTGTGCTAATGTTAGATAGAAAAGAATATTAGAAGGAAAATAATAATATAATTTTAACCCAAATCGAACGAACCATAATCGAAGAAGTGAATGAATATAAAGGGTGATATATAACAATAGAGGAGAGAAAAAAATGATGCGTAGGAATTACATTTACGAAAACTTACAAAAATTAGAAAGATAAAGATTTACAGAAGATCTATGTAAACAAAAGGAGGGTAGAAGAAAGATTAGAAAATATAAATATAAAAATAACAAGAATAATAAATAGAGATAAAATGCAGAACATGTTTGCAAGCAACAATTTCTATAGTTTAGAAACGAATAGAAATAGAAGATCTTGTAATAAAAAAGTGATTGAATGGTAATATGGAAGAAATTTCAAATAATTAGAAGTTCAGAATGAAGAGTAAATTAGAAATTGTTTAGTAAACCAAATTTTGTGAATTAAATGGAGACTTGCTTTAGAAAATAAACAAAGACCAATACAAAGACCGGAAAGGCAAAGAAGAAGATATGGAACAAATAAATCTAGTAAAAAGTGCATAATGTTGAAGAAGAAGCAAGAGAAAAATATTAATTTTAATAAGGTTTAAATTGCAGAAAATATAATTTAGTTTTCAATAACATAAAATATAGGTTTATTGACAAGTTCCCTCATCGTAATGGAAAATATAAACCACCAGTAAAGTAATTACTTTTAAAGGAAAAAGGTTTATTTTTTTAATGTAACTATACTTTAAATTTAATTTGATTTTCTATATCTCGGAAGCGTTTCTTGGTAGAGCCAGCTTAGAACCGGGGTTGGGGTGAACAAGGAATTTCCTATTACGTCACACCAATGCATCACCCCAGTGACATTGTGTTTAGTGCAACATTACATAGGTGAATAGCTTTGTGTGGGATCAGCGCATGCCGGCTTGGATCTTTCGCACAAGAATCTGGTTAATTGTTTAAATGGGATTTATTTTATTGCAATGACTGTGCATATTCGTGTGTGGTTGCGCGCAGGCCTGTGTGTTTGTGCGTGTGTGTGTGTGTGTGTATATGTGTGTGTGTGTGTGTATGTATGTATGTATGTATGTGTGTATGTGTGTGTATGTGTGTGTGTGTGTGTGTGTGTGTGTGTGTTTGTGTGTGTGTGTGTGTGTGCGTGTGCGCGTGAATGCGTGCGACCCTCCTTCTCTCTTTCTTTCAGTTGTGTGTGTGTGTGTGTGTGTGTGTGTGTGTGTGTGTGTGTTGTGTGTGGCTGAGTGAGTGTGTGTGAGTGTATGTGTGCGCGCGTGCAGGTTTTCTATCTACATGTAGAGAATACGGTAATTATTAAAAATTCATTTATTAACCTTATATTTTTTAAGATTTCGATTGGAAGTGAGTATACCAAAGCTTTTATTGTATTTCTTGTTTTTCACGAAACAGCTATAATAGAAGTATTTTGATATTTTGTATTTAAGTGGAAATATCTTTAAATATCAAAATCCTGTATATTACATTCAATTTCACGATTGGTTACATGTTTTAGTTTGATCACCTGAAATTAGATAACACGTTTGAAATATTTTTCAATTTCATCAATTTCTTTAGAATTGTAAACCGGAAACAAAGGAAAACAGTTTATCTATAAAAGTCAAGTCACCGTCCTATTTTTAAGATATATAGTTCAATATCTTCAGAAAGTTATAGCCCACAAAAAATGAATACTAAAATAATTTCAGTAAGTTCTTGATAAGATAATAATTGTAACCGATATTCTTATTTTACTAAAATTTTGCAAATTCGCAATTTGCCAAATTGTTTTTATTTCTGGCAATAGATTACCAGAATTATAATATAAATTTCAATTCTTATTTAAATAAGTTACCCACTTAGTGAGTATATGGACAATCAATCTTTCTTGAGTTATTCATTTGAGTTAAATACAACCACTTTTGATTATAAAGTGAAACAAAGTTAATTCCATTTTAAATAAAAGCGGTTGACTTCCGAGTCAGGTACAACTATCTATTTACACAGGCAACTTTACAATAACGGATGCGTTATCGTCTCCAGGTCTACAATACATAAGTACACAATTAAAATGAACAACAATAATAACTATTACAATAATAATAATAATTATAATAAAATATCTTATAATTATACAAAATTAGAAAAACATTTTAATATTGTCAGTACAATAAGAACTAGTGTTCTTATTGTCGTATTTTTATTGTGTACTTATGTATTGAAGGCCTGAAGACGATAAGGTATTTTGAAAATTTGCCTCTATAAATAAATAGTTGTACCTGATTCGCAACCAACTCGCAAACAATAGTCTCTATAAGTGTAAACACGATTAATAATTATAACTCCATGCTAATAAGATACACAAGAATTGCCAAGATTCACCTAATATTAATAATTTATCATTTTATAATATAGTCTTGTAAACTATTTTGATTCTGTTTCAGCTAATGTAAGTTAAATCATAATAATTATATGCTTAAATTGATAAAGCAGTTTATACACTTTAACATACAATCATATGTAAACACTTACCTATAGAGGCATTAATATTATCCTATTTAACTAACAATACGCATTTACTTCTTGATAATTATCAGCAACTGCAACTCACACTTGACAGGCCATTAATTTAACACTGAAAGATGCTCCAACTATGAAATAATTGAGCAAGTATTAAACCTGTTTACTTAGACATATCAGTAGTCAGTAGTTTTTTACCAAGTTAAATTCTGAAATAAGTGATAAAAAAACAAGCTGGAAAACCCAATCACAATGGTTAGTAAAAATTATTTCAAATACAAGAATAATTTTAATTTATATATTATTCAAAGGTTTTCGCCAATAAAATAAGTATTAGCATCTTCAGGAATAATAATGATCTTTTATTGGTGAAAAGCTTTGAATAATATATATATATATATATATATATATATATATATATATATATATATATATATATATATATATACAGTAAACTCCCGATTATCCATGGAATAGGGTGGCCCGGCAACGCCGGATAACGAATTCCCCGGATAATTCGCTATGAACAAAGAATACGAAAAACGATCGATAATCGATTATTATACCATAAGCTACACAAATAGTGACCCCGGTTAATGCAATTTACAAATAATCTTCAGAGGACAAAATAAATACAGAAAATAATTTAAAATGTCGATGTATTTGACGGATTATAACATGTACATAAGTATATATCAAACGTAAGTATGTATGTACATATGTAATTTCCTTTTACACATAATACTTTCACTTTTTAACAAAAGAAATCTGTCACTTTCGTCTGTTTTTTTGTGAGCATTGATTTAGCTTTAATGTGTGATCTAAGTTTCTTGAGAACCATTTTGTCGCACAGTGTCTACTTGTGTCACAAAGCCATAAAGATAGATAATGTATATGACAGACATGGATAATGCATATGTCACGTCCTAGACTATTTATAGCCGACATTAGCTGACATTTGTTTACAATTTTATGATACTCATTAGGTTTTCGGGCGTCCAAGCATTTTGTCATTTTTTTCTTATATACAGTAGTCTGCTCGCCCCTTTTATTTCACTGGCCCGCGTCAGGATGCTTCCCTTTCAATGTAAAAATTAGTACGTACATATTTACACATCTATTTCCTTCATCTTAACTTCTATTAAGCCTTATATGTATTTACGTCGTAATTCACCGTTTGGAAATTTTAAAAACATGAATCTGATTGGAATAATAATTGGATATTTGTAAAACAATGGCAGACCCCGGATAATCCGCAAACCGATTAATCCGCCCACGGATAATCGGGAGTTTTCTGTATATATTTAATATCGAAATCTTGTTGCTGTTCATGACGAGCTGGTTGTAAATTACTCATTATACTTTTGCTATTACTTGCGACCAGACCTTTTGTTAACTAAAGTTGTTAAATTGTTAACTTACACTTGGAGGAAACGTTTTCGTCTTATGAGTTCTTCAGCCTCGTATTTTTGCCGCTAGGAATGGTGCAGTTGTGCTTCCTCGGTACCAATTTTCGAAAGTTAGAAGTGATGTGATTGAAGAGTATGTGTGATCTGTGCGTGTTTGTTCATTTAGGATGTCATTTTTATATTTGTTGCCATGTCTATATATTTCATAATGTTCTAGTGTGTTTAATTTATGGCCTTTTTTACATGTGTGGAGGATGCTCATGTTATTTTCCATACTTTTGCATGAGTGTTTAGTGTCCATGATGTGATTTGCGAAGGTGGATGTAATAGTAGTGTGCAGTGAGCTTCTGTGTTCTTTATATCTTTGGGCGAAAGATCTGCCTGTTTATCCAATATAGAACTTATTGAAGCTTTTGCATATTATTTTGTACACTCCTGGGATATTGTATGTGCTGGTATTGTTATTATTGCTGTTGTGATAGCTGTCTGGCTTTTATTTGTTGTTCTGTAAGCTACATTGTATCCTGCTTTTTTGAATGGGTGTGCTATTTTATTTGTGAGTTTGTTTATGTATGTGAGGGTAATAAATTTGTTTGTGTTCGTGTATTTGTTGTTGTTACTGTTCTTGTTGATTTTTTTTGTAGTTTGTCTATTAAATAATTGTCATATCCATTTTTGTGAGCTAAATAATTTATGTTAGTGCCTCTGTGTAGTTAGTTGTGGACATAGGTATTTTTTTACAGTATATAGGGATGCACCTTTTCAGTTGTAACAGCCATGCTCAACATTAGCTGTCGCCCAGCTGCCCCTCCGAAACTATATAAGATTCTATCAAAACCTCGTCTGTTTCAGTTCACTAAAATAAAACCATGAACCTCCTTTCAGTTTCTAATGCCTATAAACCATTACAAAACCAATATGTGACTCTACTTGATTGTATGAATAGTTTTATTTGCGGTTTAGTCACTCTTAGTTTAAGCAGTCAAACTGATTTGGAATAATTAAAACTTTCACTATATTAAATGAGGAAATTATCACATTGATTGACATTTATGATTGATGGAAGTGGTTTACTTATGCTTCAGAATCCTTCCACAAGAAACTACACGATTCTTTGAGAATAACATTTAAGTATGAACTTACAAATCAGGTTGAAAATTACATTAAGATAAGATGTATGAGCTTAGTGAAGTAGCAACTTGTCACACTCAGTAAGGTTATGTACTGAGACATAACATTTATTATTGCACTAAGGGATCATCAGCGACACTGATAACATTTTGAGATCGTAGAAGTTACCGTAATATTTACGAATATCTCTCATACATATAAAGTTGTATGGTTACTGAAGAGACCCCCAAAAAATATTTAACAAACCTTGATACATTGCCACTAATGTGGTCAAAAGAGAATATTATCAGTTTGAGTGAAGAAATATCATATAACGAATAGGGCGGCGTTGGAAAATAGGATAGGCCTCTTTAATGTTTAAGGAACACTTCTGCAGCGTATATACTTAAGATATCACTTGGAACATGGCTACTATCAGTTGGTATTTTTCAGCAGACAAGGTAAGCATTAGATCAGTGCATTGTTCAATATTGTGAGTCACGTACAAGACTCACAGTCTTCAATGAGTCTTCTACATGTCTTATAGCATTGAACACTGCACTGATCTAGTGGGAAATGCGTCTTTTGGGAAATATCAGTAGGTAGTGGATTTTTCCTAGTTATGTTAATAATTACAAGAAAAATATTGGCGAAAACGCCAATACCACAAAAATAATAAAAAAATAACTAATATTAGAAGCTAGCTAAGATTAAACTCTTATGTACAATTTGATGACTATGTCATCCTCATCACATCTTAATATTAAAAATTACAATCTAGGATGCAATAATTTACAAACTTACCATTCTCTGTAGTCGCTATACATAGGCGTAAGATATGTCTCTCCCTCTCCGTCCTCAACCACACACAATGGTCGGCCATCTAGACCATATAGGCTATAAACAAAAACTATATTAATAACTATATTAAACTATGCAATACAAACTACAATTAATAACAATAAATAAAATAGAAATAATCAATAACATAAAACGACTTTAAAACGTAACTACTACAGCAAAGAATATAGACGCGATCTAAGATTAGGACATTTATCTACAATAATATATTTACTATTTGATGTGACATTAAAAATACTTTCATAACTATTGAAAAATTTCCTGAAGTTAATGCTTTTAGCGAGTATAAATTTTGATCTAATACATGCTGAGTATGAAGGACATGTTCTGCTATGCTTGATTGTTCAGGCCGATCGTTTTTAATGTCCGCAACATGCTGTTTAAGTCTAATTAAAAGTTTTTTTTTGTTGGACTACTACAGCTTATTATATGTGCTACAACTTATCTTATAGATTCCTGATTATTCTAACATTGGAATTTTTTGTTTATGGTACCATAATAAATGCTCAATATTATTTTGTCTGTTATAAGCTGTCTTTACTTTTATCTCTTTTGTATGATATTATAAGGTATATATTTAAAAAAACGTTTCAGGATGTACAGCACGAAAACTACAAGTTTTAGACTTCTGCAACATTCTATTGACTCGAGTAAACAAAGAGCTAATTTTAAAAATATTTAGTGCTCTTTTTGTCTTGGGATTCTATAATACATAAGGACTCAATATAAATCATATAATCTATTAAACGCATATGCCTAAATATTTAAAAATGCTCGAATTAGGTCAGAAGAAAATGTTGTAAACATTCTCTCTTACTTTTCTTTAATTATTGAAGGAATGTAGAAATAAGATGGGATCTAATTCAAGAACCTAATTAATAATAATAATAATAATAATACTGAATCGAACTGATCATTTGTTCTCATTTTATTAGTATTAGTTAAATAGATATACCGTAAATACTCTTACATTTTAACAGATTTTATTATGATATGGGTTAATTATGCTTTTAAATGTTAGATTGTTTCCAACTGATTAAGTAAATTATCATTTACTTATAAAAAACAAATTATTTTTTGGTAATCAATTGAACATTATATTAATATCAGTATTTGGGCATAAGAATAATTAGATGTTATAATGATGATTTTGGTTTATTAGCAGTTATCATGTTAGTTTAGTGTTGTTTTCAAAGGAGTTCCCTGATTTTCAGTCATGCATTACACAAATTCTCAAAACACAAATTTTCCGAAAACCATAACAAATACAACAGTGTAAACGTTATATTACAACGATTGTTTTTCACCCTCGTCAGAAATTACAACTCAAGGCTCTAAAATGAAAGGATTTGAGTAGGTGTAGGGCGGGGGTTACTGAAGGGATCGGGGCTGATCTTATTATGCTCCGGGGGGCATTGGGTTGTTATTTACGCTACAGCTTCTGAGGAATAATGTATGTAGCTTGATTTGATCTGTGTGAGGAATGTACAAGGAATTTCCTATTACGTCCCAACAATAAATCACTCCAGGGACAATCTGCGTAATGGAACATTACACGACTGAATAGCTCTTGTGAGTTCCGCGCATGCCTATCTTTTAACTTGTACAAGAGATAGGTTATGTTTTAAGTGAACTAACAGTCATTTTTTATGTATTTTACTGCGTCAGGGAGAATACATGCTACATTTTGGGTTAGGGAGTAAAACTTTCCCAATAAATCCCATTCAGGCAAACACTTTACCAACATGATAGCAACATTATACGACATCACCATACGTTGCGTCATTCGCCGCCAATTGTCTGAGTCCGTACGAAGAGTTTCAGCCATTCTAATTTTACGACTTCATCGGCCGTTATTTTTGTCGTACAATAACTGAAAGAGTTATAGTCCCGGGCCTAGCCTATAGCAAGAATCGTAAACAATGCGAAGCGAATGGAGATCTGAGTTGGCAAAGATAACAAGTTTCCTAATAAAATACATTATTAGTAATAAGAAAGTTCTTAATACGACTGTAATAAAAAAATCTCATAAAAATGCCAAGAAACCACAGAGTGGGGTGCTTAGTCAGTTTGGAAAGACGCTACTAAATCGGGAGATTTCGGTAATTTTCGGAGGTATTCGACAAGTTCTATTTGATTTCGAATTCACATTCATTGATACAGTTACGATCTTTGTCATATTACATATGCGTGATGTTTTCTCCAAAACTACTTCTCTATTGTTATTGTAAAAGTTTCTTAAGTGCGTATTCTCAAATATATCCTGCCTACGAAGACTTTCTGATTTAAGGTTTTGTTATGTTAATACGTCAAGCATGGGGAACCGAAAATTTTTAACAGACGACGAAATGGATTGAGATTAAAGAGGCCCGAGGAGAGAGAAATAAAATAAATATCTATATTGCTTACAAAATGCCCATGTGGATGTACTTTGACCCCCATTTCTGTAGATGTAAACATTTTCGATCTTGAAGATTGCTTCCACTACCTTTATTTTTGTAAGAAAGATATAGCAATATATATCTCAGGTTAATTAAACTCAAAGCATTCTTCCTTCCTTTCTAAAGACACGGTGCAGACTTTCGGAGAAACGCATCTTTTATATTTCACAGAACAATTTAGCAATATTATTACACATAAATATATTAATATACAAAATATAAACAACATTTAACATTTATATAACAAAGTAGAATTATAATAACAAACACACATACGCCAAGGGTGGTATGAAGTATCATAAGTTATTATAACAACTTTCCACTTTTGGACTGTAATGAAGGTCAGGCCTAGGTTAACGTGGTCTGTGTGGAAAGATTTCTTACCGCCGGTCCCTTGTGAAAAACCAGACGGCGAATATATGCTCTTCTCGGTAGCAAACATTATATACCTTTACTCAATACAGAAAACTTAAAGTACAACTTTCCATGGTATAAAGGACCGTTATATCTACTAATTTAAAAATTTGAAAAAGGAAAATATTGAAAACAATAAGGAATAAAACAAAAGAAAATTACTTAAATTTAAGGAAGGGATTATAAAAACTTTCCATGCAAAGTTCTAATTTTTAAAAACAATGCGTTTATCTATTAGTGTTTGCCTAACGATTGCAACAAATAATTATTAGTAGGGTGTTATAAATCA
Source organism: Prosapia bicincta (assembly GCA_036971475.1). Classification (NCBI taxonomy): domain Eukaryota; kingdom Metazoa; phylum Arthropoda; class Insecta; order Hemiptera; family Cercopidae; genus Prosapia; species Prosapia bicincta. The sequence continues at coordinate 81,165,439 of JBAIZL010000005.1, forward strand.
AAACAATGTGCAAACCTGAAGGCGTAACCTGACCCGCACGACAAAAATACTCGCACTTGAGTAGTCTATATACCCGGCGCAAAGACTCGGTCCGTTCCTTCTGTATTTTGTATTAAATTTATTTTTAATGAAAGGTTATAGACCAGGATTTTAAATTTTGGAAATGCTTGACTTTTAAGTCAAGCGTAAATTGATTCACAACTATATCTACATGCATTTTTGTGCGTGCGTCTATGCGTACAAGAGGTGCATTACAAAGTCCTACCAAATAACACTATACGCACCACTAATAGGTCCATATAATTTTTTTGTTTATAGCTCTTCCTTTCAATCGATTTGGCTCTCTCTCTTTCTATTTTATCTCCCTCATTACCACTGGTAATTTATTTCTCCTTTTAAATAAAGTAATAACAACAGCTCTGTGAGAACTGTCCAGCTTTGTGTCCAGATGTGCAGGCTGTTACGCGCTGTGTTGGTTTCCCACTTAGAATGTGCCCCTAGAAGCTCTCAATAGCAAACTCCTTCCAAAACACTGTAAAAGTTACGTAGCTATGTGTTCCGCTTCGAGTGCTTGAAGCAAATGCAACTTTTGAATTTGAAACAATAAAAGCCATGAGCGAAACAAAAGGACCTCGTGACAGATATTGATGACGTCAGAGATTCAAGGGTAATTGTTTCATCTGAACTTAGCCTTTTATTTTATCAAAATTTATAAAAACAAATTAATATAGCTTACAAAAATCGCTTGAAATAAAAAAATCATATACTAATATTTACATCAAAATTTTCAAAGTACTAGAAAGACATTTTATGTTAAAGATTTAGTTTTTTGTTTGAAAATTATGTCTATATTAAAAACAATTTTGAAAAAAAGGTGATTTCGAAATACGTAAGCATAAAAGCTTAGTAGGGCTTCCCTTTTGCAAAAGATATATATTACTTTTTAAGGTTGGTATTACTCAAGACTATAAACCCGTTTGTGCACTTCCCTTTCTTTGGTCTAGTGGAAAACTTTGTCCGAGGATTCCAATCTACAAAGTACAGGTTTTTATTGCACCTTCATCTTTAGATTGTATGCTTAGGCCTAATATATTTTTGAGGCTATTTTTCTTTATTTAGACGGTTAGTTCTTATTACATGGCTGTTAGCGTGTGACAGTTGGTTTTTTTTGTTTCATTAATTAAAATTTCTTACCGATTATTCTACTTTCTTGGTAGTTTCTTTTCTGTCCTTGAGGGGGTTTTTTCTTGACGTTTAAATATTTTTTATTAGTGCTTGATGTTTGGTAGTTCATTTTATTTGGAGTTTATTTTTTTTAAAGAATATTTCTTCTCTTTTGACAATTATTTTCTCTTCCTTATCTGTTTATTTTTCTTTCTTGGCGGTTTTTTTTGTATCTGACATTATGTCTTCTTCAAGGGTTAATTCTTCTTCCCTATAAGTTTTGCTTTTAGCTACTATAAATTATTCTTTCTTTTTTGCTATTTTATCTCTCTCTCTCCGTGGTTTGTTACCTTTCTTTTTAGTTATGATGTACTATATTGTTAATTTCTCTTTAAAAAAGTCAATGGGTTCAGTCTCCACAATGAGATGGAAACACCGCACTACGTTTGAAATATAATTCCATCGAAACAGTCAGCCATTTGTCAGTTGCTGGCAGAATGGTTATGTACTTTAAAGCCCCATCTAGCAAACATTAACGAGGCTTTCATTTTCTAGTCATTGTTAGTAACGTTTGTAAAATATAGTAGAGTTTTCATTTAGTATACTGTAAATAATAATATATGTACGTAGTAAAACATTAAACAATAACGATTTCATAGTAAGACCTAATTGTTGTTGTGGAAATAATTTTTAACTTAGCGAAGATAAGAGCTTACTGTATTAGTGGTTGTAAAATCTAATTACTCAAATTTTGCAACTATAGTCAGAAATTAGTTCTTATTTAAACATATACCTCCTTAGATTGAATAATTATTGATTATTTTCGTGTGATTTTTTCGTGAATTTTTTATTTTAATTATACAATTATTATTTTAGTGTTTAACGTTTTAATGTACTGTATTAGTGCTTGATGTTTGGTAGTTCATCTTTTTTGTAGTTTAATTGTTTAATAGACGATTTCTTTTCTTTGGGCAACTTTCCCCCTTATCTGTTTATTTTTCTTTCTCTGAATTTTTCTTTTTTGGCGTGTTTGTTATATGACTTATTTTTTCTTCCTTATTTGGTTATTCTTCTTCCCTATAGGTTATGTATTTGGTTAATAATAATTATTCTTTCTTGTTGTTTACTTTACCTCTCTTAATAGTTTGTTTCCTGTTTTAGGTTATTTTGTAATTGTTTGGAAACACTGCACTACGTTTGAAATATAATTCCAACGTCACAGTCAGCCAATTGTCAGTAGCTGACGGAATGGTTATTTACTATAAAGCGTCATCTAGCAACCATCAATGAACCTCTCATTATCTAGTATTTGTTAGTAATGTTTATAGAATATCGTTGATTTACTCTTAGTATACTCAATATTATGGATAACATCTGTACGTTTTTAAACATAAACCAATAAAGATTTCATAGTAAGACCTAATTGTTGCTGTGTAAATAATTTCTTCCTTAGTGAAGAAAACAGCCGTACTGTATTATTGGTTGTAAAATTTAATTGCGCAAGCTTTGTGAATAACGGTAGAAATTAGATTTTATTTAAACGTTTACCTCCTTAGAATGAATAATTATTGCTTCAGGAATGTCGTGAGACTTTTTATTTTAATTATACAATTACTCTTTTAGATATTTAATTTTAAAATAATTTACTGAATAAAATATACAATTTCTATTGTCTTTGATTTTTCAACTAAAATGAAAATAGTCAATTATAATAGGCCACTATCTGACTTCGTATTGGGTAATTGCTGTTCAAGAAACTTATAATCAATTTGCTTCAAGTTCTCGCTCACAACAATTTCGTTTACTTATTTTAACAGAAAAGTGTGTTCATTCAAATTTTATTTTTAAGTTAATATTTCGTCTGAAAGTTAATATATTTTTTTCACAAGTAAAGTAATTTAATTTCATTTTGTAATACTAAGCTACAATATATATATTTTCAGAGAACAAGTAGGATGGTGTTGACGGCGTTACGTTGTCGTGTAATTATTTCATGTAGGTAATCTGTTACCTTCCATTCCAAACTCACTCCTTGTAAAAACTACCTTCAATAATATTTTCTCTTCTGTGCTTCGCTATAGTGTTTGATCTATTTACCTTATTATCTTCTACACACTAAGAGAGGAAGTAAAGATCTTAATGATTTTTGTTTTTGTTTCAAGCCTCATAAATAGTCAGTGTCTTTTTTCACTATTCTCTTTTAACGCTACATCTCACATCTGGTCTGACAAAAATCAGTGAAAGTAGAAAAATCATAGGAATAGCAAGATATAATATACAATAGCTCATATTATAATAATACATTATTATTACTAAAACAAAACGACAGAAAATAAATAGATGGAAAAGAAGAAATTAGCAATGATGAAAACTGGAAATAGAATATAAATTATGTACCTAGTGACAAACGAATAACACAAAAGAAAGTTATATCAAATGTAATGGGAAACTAAAAAATATTACTGCAGAGATGCAGAAAAAGAACTTATAGAAATGAGAAGGATGAGGGGAGAAAAGAGGAGCAAAATGTAATCTATAAGTAAAAGAGAAGAAGTAAAAATAAAGAAAGAAGTTGGAAATTAATATCTATGCATTAAATATTCATTTTGAAAAGTATGAATGTTGTAACAAAGGAGTGATGGAAGAAGATAAAAAGAAGAGAAAGTCAAACTCTGTTATGAAAAAGTTAATACTTGATTAAGGAAACAAATACTAAGAGAAGTAAGACTTTCTGTTAAAATGAGAGGAATCTAAGAAACATAAATTCAGAAAAACACGAAGAAAAGTAAACAGAGAAAGAAGAAGACAGGTAAAGGTAAAATATCTGAGAGTGAGGAGAAAAGAGTAAAAACAAAAAAAAACCAATAGGAGGAAAACATAAGTGGAATCAATATAAGCAATTTAAATATACAAGTATTTGTGAGTGCAACAATTATAAAACTAAACTGTAAATATAAGAAATATGATTGGAGAAATGTAGAGTTTTATAAGCGCGATTTAGTAACTAAATATTCTAAGGGCTGATTATAACAAATGAAGGAAGTATGTTTTACCGACCACATCTAATATCGCATTACCATAACCCGTTTATTCATCACTGATTGTCTGAAACAGCAGAGTCTGTCTTTAATGCTGCGACGGCTGTTACATTTGCCGTACATTAGTTTGTAAGTTATCGTCTGCAGCTTAACCCATACCCATTCCCATACCCAAACCCATACCCATATCGAATGAGTCGGCGCAGGGATAGGAACTTTTCAAATAAAATATATATATTACTAATAAAAAGTCCAGAAAATGTCTCCATAAAAAGTAAAAAGTGAAGAAACGGCAGGAGCAGTATCCATAGCAATGTATTGTAAAGATATAACAAGTTCGGATGTTTCCGGTAATTTCCGTGAGTCTTCGGAATTTTATTTTTGCTTGTTGAACCATCCACAACATGGTATTTTTATATTGGTTTTCAATACTATCTCCACCAGTAAGTTTTATATTTCTTGAAAATGTATCATATAGTTCTTTGCGTAAAAAAGTTCTCCCTTTAACATTTAGCTTTTTTGACAATGATTGAGATTAGCATGACTTATAAAGCGACATTGAGGTGCATTGCAATCGCCGAGACCGGAGACCAGCAAAGCATATTGCATCTTTATGTTGTGTAAGCTTAGACCATGTTGAAGTATTTTGTCCCAAATTTCTGAAGATTTTCTTGGAGTCTTCACTCTTGCAGAACTGTTCCCACCTCTTTTTTCTTAGGGAAGAGGATAAAGCCAAACATATCTTTGGCCAATATTCCTTAAGGCGTTCTGACCCCCTCCATAAGTGCAAAGTTCAGAAGTTTTTCCTAAATTCATCTGTTATATTTCACAAATGCCTCTAGAAGTATTTTCACGATATAATCCTCATTACATATTATTACACACAATATATAAACAGTATTTAACATTTGTATAACAAAGTAGAGTTTTAACAATATAAATCGGTATAATATCCCACCTGGTTGTAACAGATGCTCAGGATTTATTACTTCGAGTCCTTACAAAGAGATCCTTATATTTACGTAAGAATGGGGAAAGTGATTGTGCAGTGCTTTCATCCTGCAATCAGCGTTGGGGTTTGTTCGCCCAATGAAGCTTTATCCGTTTATTACAGCCATAAAGATTTGATAGAAATCCGGCTTTGTCGGAAGATTCATGACTAATGAGTCCTTTAAGCCTTTTGTTTAGGCCATTGGATACAAAATTTTGTATAAGGTAGTTTCGTGTGAACAAAACTTTGGAAACTTAAAATGTATGTTAATGAGCTTGTAGAAATATTCTATCCAACAATTGGGAAGTAATAACAATCTATGCAGTTCGGCATTGAAAAAAATAAAAACTAGATTTTCTACAAACATTATTTTCTAGATTGGGGAAATTCTTCTAGATTTTATGAACACATTCAAATAAACAAATACTGTGATAACCGATCTATCCACACCCAGAAGAGTTGTCTTAGCTGGTTATGATATATGAGGCTCTTGAGAATGTCAATATACTACAGTGATAACAAGCTTCGAGTATATAGTTTTATACATTTTCTTGTTAATGAAATATATAATAACAGTAAATAGATATTTAACAAAGAAAAGTAAATAAAGCTATATACTGTTATTTTAATAGTATGCGCTAATTATATTTGAATAAATTTAAGAGTTTTTATTTTTCAAGCCAAATTTATTTATTTAATAAATAAGCTTTAAATTTGCATTGTGTTTGTACAACAATGAGGCCCTCATTATTGTAAGCAAAACTGGAGCAGCGAAGCCTCGATTCTATTACCTGACGAGGAAGTGGGTAGTTAGACATTGAGTTATATAAACTCGCCCTAATTCCATGAAAGTGACTTTATCTGTGTTGTAATTACAGTTTCCATATAAAGGCAACTTTATCCAGCACGAGTTCAAGGCCAGCGAGTTCTACGTGGAAACAAAGGTCCAGACACTCCATAATTATGTGTAGGGCTAATTTCCCGAGGGAACACATCAGCAGTCGGAACTTAGAGGCAGATATCGTTTTGGCAGCGACAATATTTGAAAGACATGTAAATCAATATTCGTCACCTGGAATACCTTACAAGTTTAATTCTATTACAATACTAGCGTTCTTTAAATACATGGGTATAGTGTTAAACGAATTATCGTTATATCAATACATATTTAAAACTATTATTAGAGATCCACATGAAACTAGGTATTTATTTTTAAATAACTAACCAAACCTAACCTTACAATGTAAGTACACATTTTGGTATGAATCTACTAATCGGAAACCAATCCACTACGTAACGTCCTTTATACTCAGACATAAACAATGCTGGAAACCTCTTATAGAGTCGTTGGAAAAGAAGATCAAGTAAAGGGTACAGCGAAAAAAACGTTATTAGAGAGAGCGAGAGAGAGAGAGAGAGAGAGAGAGAGAGAGAGAGAGAGAGAGAGAGGGAAGAGAGAAAAGACAAAAAACAGGAGAAGAGAAGTATTGAAATAGAGAGAGAGTCAAAAATATTATATGAAAGCTTTATAAATAAATACTCTAAAAAATAGTCTGGACCTATTTGTGACCTTTAATGTGTTATTTGGAAGGATCATATTATGGAAAGCATTCTGGAGTGCACAGATGCGCACATAAAACACATGTAGTGGATTAACATCACAGATGTAAAACAATTTACGATGGACTTGAAAACTTAAGCATTTCCAAAATTTAACAACTACTATAATGTGATCTATTTTTAAAAAAAACCAAAAAAGTTTAGTTTTACATGCAGATTTTTAATCCTCACTTACGCACAGATGCGGACACAAAAACACATAAAGAGGATGACATGAATCATAAGTCAGGAACTTTCAAAATTTTGTAACCATAATAAATGAATATTTTTTAATATAAACGTAAAGTAAAATGTAGAAGGAATGAGCGAGTCTTTGCGCCGACAGTACGGTTCTACGCCTCCAGGTTTGCACATTCCTACATTTCATAACTTAAAAGTAACAGTATTTTTTCCTTTTTTAAGGTATAAGCTCCTTGATAAACGCATTGTTATTAATTAACAGAGTGTTTCATGTAAAAGGATTTACATTCCCTATATTTATCTTTAATCCTTACTTTTTTCACTTTACATCAATTATTTTTAGTCTCTTATTTTCGATATGACTAACAACATATGTCCGCCCTTTGATATCATACAAAGTTGTACTTTAGGTTTTCTGTAACCAGTTGCGGAGTCAAAAGAATCATTATAACCAATAGCTTTTAGTTCGTTTATTTAAATTTAAAATAAATCAATAAAACCTTTAAAACATTTTTCGTGACTGAATACACTTTACAGTTCAAGTATTCTTTATACATATTGATTTAATATTTCTAAAAATACCAAAAATTAGTATAAATTAAAAATATTTAAAACGAATATGAAAATCGATACTCATGAGAATTGTAACTAACATTACCTACCCTAACCTTCCTTAACCACAGACTACCATTTCTATTTCTTAGAGAACATTCGTGTAACTGGCGGTTATATTTAAACCAGTTTCCTGTTCACTGCAACCCACTTTTCACTAAATATTAACTAAATTCAGTTTAGTATTAGGGGCAATGTTTAGAACAATACGTTGTCTCGTAGATTACCCACCTGACACACATTCTGTTGGGCTCCGATATACATCAGGAAATATATCAAACTGCAGAGCTATTATTAGGGACATCCATCATTCATAATGGATTTAGAAACGTTTATTAATTCACGACATCTATCGGCAACATTTGAAATAATGGATTGTTAAATGATAAACAGATGACATAAATCGTTTTTAAAGCTTTAATTATAAAACAATATACAAGTGGATACAAAAACATTATGTAGGACTACAAGTGACTGTTGAAGTTGAAGGATCTCGAGATTTGTGTATTTAAAAGAAAAGTAATATGTTTTAAAGAAATTTTACATTTAAACTAAGAAACAATATTATTTAGGATTTATTTATTTTTAATTCGTTAGATTCAGAAAGGAAAAATATGTTGAAACACAATCAGTAATGTACTACCAGATGTTTTTTAAATGGACATAATTTTTTCTAACTTTGAATGCAAGTATCAAATTATTATTTTAAATAGGACTTACTTTTCTAATTTTTTCTACACCATTTATTTTCTAAAAGCTGTAATATGACACATTGCTACTTAAGGACGATCCTATTGGGCTACCCATTAAACTCTTCTTCTTGACAATTTTTAATATCTTGATGAACACATTATGTGAGAAAGTGAGTGATTGTTAGATATCTCCAATTAGTGGATGCATCCGCTAAAAAATGGTTCTACTTTCAGAAAGGACTCTGACCACTTGAGACGCAATGGGTGTCTATCCCTTAATATATGGAGGTTTAACATCCTTTTTTAAGTCCCACTGATCAACGTCCTTATTCAACGCAAATCCCAAAGTCTTAATGTCAATAAAAGTCCAGGCTAGGATTGCCAAAGACAAAACAGTCAAAACTGGACGGAAGCAGTTAACTAATTTAGCAAACAATTATTTTTTAAGTAATGTTTTACAAGTATTTCCAAAAATGGTTGCCTTGGAAACGAAATATACACCTCGCGTTGTGTTATAGTGATTAAATTTAATTGATTAGAGCTATTTGGTTTCGATTTATTGTGTCTAGGTATCGATTTATCTAATAACAATCATACCAGGAATCTATCATGACTAGTAAGAGCTTGGCGACACGTGCTTAGGCCTGAGGCGGTCCGGGTTACATGCAACACTACACGCTGATGAATAGTTAGCTCTGATTCTGTCTGATGCTACGTCCTTATTATTAGTCGGGAAAGTAACCTGAGTTCTTGGCCCTGCAAACAAACAGTACAAACACTCCGGTCAAGGTAACACCAAATATTTCCCATACTTTCCCCCCTTCTGACAGAAACCACATCTATCATGACGTCGCTATTATGGCAATAAAACAAACACCCAGTTTCGCCAACTAAAATATTATTGTGTAAGCCCTATCTTCAGTGAGTAAATGTATTGTGTGCACTTCTAAATGTGAGTGCTTTTAGTGAAGCAAAATACTTTCACCTGTAGTAGTCGAAGTTTTATTCCAAAAGGTTAGTTAGTTATTTTTGATAGTATGCAGAGGTATTCCTGATTGCAAGAGTTTTTTTACATTTTAATTTTACAAGCCAGTTGCTGTTAATAATTTTTATATACTCTATCAAATTGTATTATTTGTAGAGTATTATTATTTGTATTATTATATAAATCTATAAAGCTGTGTTATACAATCTGTGTGATAAAACATTAACCAATAAAGATTTTTCAAACAGATTAATTGTTGCAGTGATCGCTCAGAGGAAACTAATTTAGTTACCATAGCAACGAGCTTTATTGGTTGTTATGTTCACGTGAAGAAGCTTTGTGAAGGAGGCCTGCGTAATTGTGGCACTTCTTAGAACTAATGAAATATGCATCACTTATTTCGTAGCTTCTATTTAATATTACGAATTTAATTCTACCTTTAGTCAGGGAATTAAATGCTTAATAAATCTAGTTATTTAATAGTTTTATGATTTGAATCCGAAACAAATGTGTTGCTTTTCCCAGATAAAGGCTTAAAGTGTGTTCCAAGTATTTTTTTAATGCATTTTAATAATTTTTACAACTAAACTTAAAGTGTAAACAAAACACGTGTCCTGAAGTTTTTATTTTACTTTCAAAAAGACTATGAATTACATTGTTCCATCTTAGTGTGTTTTTCGTTTTACTTTCATCAATTTATTTACTGACTTGATGTATCTGAGAAAACCCTTGTGAAATCCGCTATCATCGTCATATTGGCTAGGACTATCATAGTCATTAGTTTGTTACTACCAGCAGGAAATAAAGGAAACATGAAGTAACATTAGTGTTCTAGAGTTTATTACAACTTACTCATCAATCAACTTTATAAATATGAACGGAACGCAAAGAATCGTAGAATTCTTGTTTTCATTAAGTAATTTAATATAATTTTGGCAACTAAGATGTTCGGATACTTTGAAGGTTCATTGTTACTAAAATCAAAATTAAAGACAAACTGATTGACGGTTAATGTAGATTTCAAAGTAATATTTAGCAGATTATGTTCGTAAATATGACATTTGTAATGTAAATAGCGCTATATTATTTCAGTCCTTACTGCCTTTTCTACTTTGGGTTTATGTTTTTGAAACAGACTTGCTAATGTCTGTCATCAGAGTAATATTCTATTACGATCAGGTTCATTAGCCTCTTCCTTCTAGCACAGCGTTTATGATCTTCCAATTTCTCACGAAACTAAGTCACTGTCACTAAAATAAATCGCTAGATTAAATAAATGACAAATAAATTTGGCGATCTATAAAATGTAAATATTATATTATTATTTAAATAGTGGAGCTGATAAAATCTAACTCGCCTAGCGATAGGGTAATTCAACAACGCATTTGCCGCTCAACCTAAATCTTCCTTATCTGCGACTCTACATGCCAGCTGCTGTCGAGTATAGTGTAGAAAAATCATATGTTTCTCGTTTAAAGTTCAAGGTCAACGTACTTTAGATAAACTGTCTTTAAAAGACACCTGTAATGGTATTAGATCCATAAAACCGATTTACTAAAACCCTCTTATTACTCACGGTTAATAGGCTGTAAATATTTCGACATACGTTTAACAGAAAACTATTTCCTTAAAATAATGATATCAATAGGTGTAAACGCCCTTATGGTGTAAACCTTTAGGCCATGATCGTGATATATCAGATTTATATTCAAAGTCGAGATTACAAACAGATTAATTGTTGCAGTGATCGCTCAGAGGAAACTAATTTAGTTGCCATAGCAACGAGCTTTATTGGTTGTTATGTTCACGTGAAGAAGCTTTGTGAAGGAGGATTGCGTAATTGTCTTACGTCTTAGAACTAATGAAATATGCATCACTTATTTCGTAGCTTCTATTACTATTACGAATTGAATTCTACCTTTAGTCAGGGAATTAAATGCTTAATAAATCTAGTTATTTATTAGTTTTATGAATTGAATCCGAAGATGTGTTGGTTTTAAATGATTAATATGTAAAGTGTGTTCCAAGTATTTCTCTTATACACTTTACTGTTTTTAACACTGAATTTAAAGCGAGAGCAAAACTTGTTTCCTGAAGTTCTTATTCCAGTTTTAAAAATATCCAATAGACTAAGAATAGCTTGGTTTCCTCTACTTAGTGTTCTAGGGTCTACTTGTTTTTCCTACTTCCATCGATATATTTGTTGACTTCAAGCTTTTAATAACCATTGGTATAAAAAAAATGTTTACAATAATATAATAAATGTGTCTACAAAGAAAATAAGTGGAAAAAAATTATTCTAAAATATAGAAATTTAGGATTTGAAAAAATTATTAAAAATTATAGTTAAATGAAAATATAAATGGGGTTAAGGTATTTTAAAAGTTCAAGTATTTCAACAAAATTTGCATTTTAATTTAATCGGAAAAAACAATTTTAAAGTAAATAAAAAAACAATAAAGTAAAAGAATTTTACTAGAGTTTATTACAAACTCGCCGTCAACCAGGTTTATAAATATAAATGGAATTCACAGAATAATAGAACTCGTATTGTCATTAAATAATTTAATATAATTTTGTAAATAAAAATGTTCAGATGCTTTAAATGTTCATGTTTATAGACAAACTGAGTGATGGTGGATGTAAAGTTCAAAGTAACCCTAAGATGCAGAAATTGATTGTAAGTATGACATTTGCCATGTTAATAGCACTGTATCATTTCAGAAAGTACTGCCTTTCTTACTTGGCGTTTATGTTTCCGAAACAGACTTCAGTATTTCTGTCAACAAAGTACTATTCTGGTACGAAAAGTCTCTTATTGGCATTATAACGTTTATGTTGTTCCAGTTCCTCACAACACTAAGTCAATGTCACTAAACTAAATCACTAGATTAAAGAAATGAGAAAATGGTTAATAATAGAATCAAAATCATTTATGTTAATAATACAAAGTTTCGGAAACGCTGTATTATTAAAATAAATATCGTTGACTCGTTGGCAACTGTTTTCTCAATTACTTAATACTTAATTCGAGTTTTTAAATAAACATGCACTCCAAATTACTAATTAAACTCACTATTGTACTCGTGTGAAATAAATATAGGTAAAAGGAATGTGGTAATTATAAAAAAAAACAAAAACATATACGACACCTTAGTCTGGTGGCGCGGATAAATATCACAATACGCTTAACGCCCCCCAAACTATTTCCCACCACCCTTACGACCAAACTATCCATGTCGAGAAATACCTGACACCTTTTTCCGACAAGATCATATTTGGCGTTCATTAAAATGTAAATGTTATAGTGATATATAAATAGCAGAGTTGTTTACTACTGAGTCAGGTTGGACAGATAAACTGTCTTCAAAATACACCTGTAATGGTACTAGATCCATAAAACCGATTCACGAAAACCCTCCTTTTACTCACAGTTAATGGGCTGTAAATGTGTCGACATACGTTTAGCAGAAAACGATTTCGTTAAAATAATGACATCATAGGGCACGAACGACATTATGATAAACCTTTAAACCAAAATCGTGAAATATCCGATTTATATTCAAGGTCATATTTTTTATTTATTTTTGTAATACACAAATACCTATTATTTGTACTATTATCTGGGTTCGATTTCCAGCGGCGATAGATAAATGTAAATGTTTTATAGTCTGATGCATAAGAAAATGACATGTAGAATATTAATAGGCAATATGACACCATAGCCTATTTGTAATTATAGTCTATAGCCACATGATTTTACTTGGATTATTTCGTAAGGCAGACCTACTCTGCTACCCCTATAACCAGGATGTCAGAGCTATAAAAGGCTTGGTATATAACTAAATCATCAAAACTTTTGATTTTTTGAGTCTATTTTTATAATGTAAAATGTAGCTAATTTTTCAACACTGTTGCTTTTTATTACCATTTTCTTAAGTTTCTAATTTTAGTAGTAAGTCAAAATGATTTTAATTATTGAAAATTTATTTCAGTTCTTTTATTTTTTTACCAGAATTAATTTGAAAATGGCCTAGGATACTGGACATCGTCAGGATTATAGGACCTAAGTGGGTAAGTTTTATACAAATGAGCAAATCCGTTTAATGAACCGACCTATGGCCTGGTGCGTTCTGAATATACACACACACACAAACACACACACACACACACACACACACACACACACACACACATACACAAACACACACACACACACACACACACACACACAAACACACACACACACACACACATATATATATATATATATATATATATATATATATATATATATATATATATATATATATGCTTATGTTCTATGTGGATTCTGTACCATTCTCAGTATGATATTAATTGAGTCCTAATGACGAAATAAAAGTATTGCGTCGTTTTCTGTTACGAGAATGTAGTATTAAAAACATACTATTAGATATCTCCCGATTAGTGAAGTTTTATAAAAACTCTTGTAAAATAGGTTTTAGAGCAGGGGTTCCCAAACTTTTTTGTACCACGCCCCCCTCTGGTTATTTAGAGACCCCCACGCCCCCCTACACATATCAGCTTTCCATTTTGCAATACCTTATTTCCACGGTGCCGTACATAGCAACTCCTACTTGTACAAGTACATGAACTCGTACAAGTATGTGCCTAGTTGATACGGTGAGTAGGTAGATTTTTTGTTCACTGTTGAATGCGGTATCGCACAATGGAAAGATTCGATAATTGTACGTATGATGAAAATTAAAACAAGTATTACATGAAAAACGAATATAATTACTGATACAAAATTTAACATTGTAACACAGATACATTTTCAATTTAAGGAAGGTGAAACAATAGGCCTACCTACTTACAAAAACAAAACATAAAATGTAATTTAGTGAGATGGGTGCGCTTGCATGCTCTGAATAAGTTGACAGATCCTGGGTTGTGTTTTAGACAAAGCACAGCGTAGGTCACTTTCGACATCAAGTTTGATGCAGTACTTTGTTTTGATCGCCACAAGAGTTGAAAACGCTTTTTCGCACATGTATGTTGTTGAAAAAGGCAAGTACATCCGAATAGCTTTCTCTGAAACACTGGGGTAAACTCTTAAGTACTTTAACCAAAATGAGGGCTTGTCCATTTTTTCAAAATCGTATCTTGCAGCAGAGTCATTTTTTATTTCTATTCCCTCCTCTTGCAACTCTTCTGGCAACAACTGTATGTCGATGTGGAACAGGTCGGTTGATAGTTTGTAAAACTCCTCTGAAGTTAGGAAAGTACCTGCTGAACTATTCCTTGAGGTTCTTCAAATGGTCAATTATCAAGTTTTTCAAAAGCGGTCCTTAAAAAACGTCCTCAAAACATGTTTCTTCTGAGACTGATACTACTTTGCTGAAGCTTGAATAGTTGCTGGGGTTCATTGACACTTTACGTATCCAAAGTTGTAGTTTCTCAACGTACATCTTGATGGCATCCTGATGTGTTACTATATTTGAGTCTGCACGTTGCAGTCTCAAGTTTAGGTTGTTTAACGTGTCAAAAAAATCGAATAAATGGGCCAAAATCACTTGGCTACTGGGTTTTTTGAACTCTGCACTAAGCTCGTTTTGTTTCTGCTGTGCCAAAAACATAATCACTTCATCACGGAGCTCAAATAGTCTTCCCAACATATTGCCTTTTGATAGCCATCGTACTTCTGTATGAAATAGCAGCGTTTTGTGGTCACTTCCTAAATCTTCACAAAGAACTTTAAGCAATCGAGTATTTAATGGACTGTTCTTAACGTAGTTGACTACTTTAATACATAGCTTTAAAACAGCATTGAGTTCATATGGAAGCATTTTTGCTGCCAAGGCTTGGCGGTGAATAAAACAATGAATCCCAACCACATCAGCATTCTTCTCTTTGACCAACTGCAAAAAGCCTGAATGAGAACCCAGCATTGAAGGAGCACCATCTGTGCATACACCAATAAGTTTTATTTTTTTTGTAGGAAATTATTTTTGTAATTTTTTTATTTATTTCATTTGGGTGTCACGCCCCCCCCTGGACTTTCTCCACGCCCCCCCAGGGGGGCGTGCCCCCCAGTTTGGGAACCCCTGTTTTAGAGGGTTTTAGGGGTTTTAGAGATTGTAAGGAATTGCCACAATTAGCTGTCGCTAGTTTGCCTATACAACGCCGTTAAAATAACTAGCCCAGCATCACCATTCATCACAATACTCAACTAAAGTAGACTATTAAGTGTAAAATTTGCATTTGCATTATCGCAAAACAGCCGATAAATTTAAATGAAGCAAATTAGTTGCTAATTTCCTTACGCCATAGTCGTCGCGCGAGTGCAGTATGCTGCAGTACTCCACTTATAAACAGCAGATTGCAAAAAAGTAATTTTTCCGGACCTTTAAAAAAAAAACGAGTCAAGTCAAGTTAAATAAGTAAAGTCATATCGAAAGTGTCGTAAAGGTGAAAGTCAAGGAAAGCCTGTTATGCTGGTGACTGCGGGCATATCTTCTGGTGTAAATAACTAAACTTAAAGACAACCTTATTCATTAAAGAACACAAAACTTGTTAAAGATTAAAATGTGTGTGTATATAAATATATATATATAAATATATATATATATGTTTATTTATTTATATATAAATATTTCAAAATAAATATATGTATAAATAATATATATATATATATATATATATATATATATATATATATATATATATATATATATACTGCCGTCATCAATAATAGTTTAACACAGTTTTCCCCTATTGTGTTTATTATATTATTATCTGTGCACAAATTGAAGGCTCAAAAGTAAGTTTTATACTAATGGATTACTCTCTTATATACATAAATATATATTAAATACCAGTGACATACTTGAAAAAAAATCTTTTATAATTTGCCTCTGAACAAATAATAATTAAAATTGGTGTAACTTAATGAAGACTTTGAATCAGTAAATTATTCTTTAGATCACAGTAAACAATTTATCTACCTTTAACATAATTGAACTTCGATCAAAACTTCTCTTTTAATTTCAGAAGTACTTAGTACTCCATTGTTGTAAGACATTTCCTCTAATGCATTTCTAATTGTTTGTAAATTTGTTTATAATTGAATAATTATTCTATACAGTTAAAACACAGGCGAGTATAAAGGCGTGAGAAAGGTTTTACTTCAAGGATAACAGATTACCTCATTGTTCTGGTTAAGAGTGGGAACACTTAAATAAATTTTAGAATAAAACCAAAGTAATTGTAGACGTGTGGCCAATAAACCTGATAGGACTAGTTTGTTCACATTATTTGCTGTAAACCTCTGAAGATGTTAAAATTTAGATAGAAACTTCAATAACTATTATGAATAAATAACAAAGGTAGTAAACATAAACTATAATATTTATCAAGAAAATAATATCTTAATTTTTATCAATGTAAAAACGTCTATTGCTGTTAATAAAAAGGCAAAACATACTATGAAGGGAAATTTTAAAGCTTTTCACAAACTGAACTTCTTACAAGTCTCTAATAGTAGTGTTACTGCTACTTAACTCACTATATTACCGTTTACGAACTGTTGATGCATTATTTTCATACGATTCATCCTCTCTACATATGGTAATTCTAGTGAATATTTTCAGAACAGTTGATACTTAAAAAAACACCAAAAGGTCTATTGCCCAATGTTAATATCACGGTTACTTGGGTTTTAAGAAATATGTTAAATATATCCACAATAGCCTATTAATAAAGAAAGGATTGTTACAGGTTAATTCGTTAATTCCAGGTTTTATTACACAATATTTAGTATGGAAATATTTTCAGAATTATTAGTACCAGCTAAAATAATATTAATCCATACTATAACAACTCGTAATAACCATCTATAATTCTATTATTCTTTGTAATTACATTATAAAAATTAAACAAAAGAAAAGATGAAATGAAACCGGATATGCAATCCCCATTAACTGATTTCTACTTATTTTAATTAAATTGATAAATAATGAGATATACCAGTGTTAAAAGATTAGACATTAACTTTTATTTAAAGCCAATTCAAGTCAAATTGGTGTTGTATAGGCGTAAACCTGCGATGAGGTTGTCAATAGACAGAAGACTTATAAGGAACCCCACGAACTTTGGACGGAATGGTGCGCAACGTTTTAGTTTTGCAGAAAAGGTTATTTTTGAATATTTAAACAAATGTTTCAGAAGAAAGAATAAATACGAAAAAAATATTATTTACTTTACTACAGCGCCTATAAAATGTTTATTAAATATTTCAAATAAAATTCGTTGAATATTACGTAGTAATACTATGTTTTTGTAAAACACCGAGCTGTTTTACCATAAACAAAAATTAATTTGTATTTTACCAAGTTCTTATAATAAAGTAAGTTTTTTTTGATTAAATGTTAAAATACGTCTCTTTTTGTAGACAAACTGTTTTAAAATAAATATTACTAATTAATTAAAAATATAAAATTTAACACACAAGATCATTTTAAAAAAGTTATAGACCTGCTAGGGAAAAATGATTTCCTACACTTGTAATTGCAAAGATTAAACCTAAAGTTCCAGAATACATGAGCGTTTGAAAATTAGTACCTACATACTAGGGTAGGGTGAAACGTTCTCGGCAATGAAAGATCGCAATTTTCAGTTTAAAACAGATTTTATGTATCTACATAATCTCCTTTGACTTCAACAAACTTGGTTCAGCGTTTCTTCAATATCAGTATTCCTTCTCGGAAGTGAGGGTTTGGAAGGAGGTTAAAATATTCATTTAAGGCCCTCTCAACGTCTTCATTGAACAAATATCTTCAGGTTTCGGAAGAGAAACCCGAAGGTATGAAATCTGGAGGTTAGCGGGGATTACAGACTAAATGTTACTCTAAATGTCGCAATTTTTCCATTGTCAATACCTTTTTTTTGAAAGTGAGTTTTCATGATGAAAGGTTACATTTTCTTCTTTAAGCCAGGCCTTTTCTAGTGAATTTGACATCCAGATGGTTAAGAAAGTTGGAGTATTATTCACTCGCAATAGTTCTGCATTTTTTAGGGTAATCAGTTAACAAAGACCACTTTCGTACCCCAAAACCGACGTCCATGACCTTTCCATCAGAACCGATCAACCTCGCTTTAGTTTTCGCTCACACCCACTGTTATACTGGTGTTTAACTTCGTGCGTGTAGTGGTGTCACAAGCCGCCACAAAAATCAGTCGGACCCTTCTTGAGTCGGTCCAAACATTGCTGTGAATGTCGTTTATGAATTTGCTTTTGATCCGCATTCAGCAAATGCGGCACCCATCTTGCGCAGAGCTATCGCACCGCTAATTCTTCGTAAAAGATATTTCGCACCCTTTCTTCTGATGCCTTCACACACTTAGCTATCCACGCCCCTTTACTCTCTTATAGCCCAACAAGATATCGTGCGCGTTTTCGATAGTTTCCGGTGTGGTTTCGGATTTTTATCGTCCTTTACCATACCGCGTGGGTCATTTTCCAGCGACGTGCGACCACGTTTAAATACAGCTGGCCACTTTTTAACTGTTGACATTGAAGGAGCAGAATCCCCGTACACTTTTGTCAACTTCGGATAAATGTCTATAGGGGTTAATCCATCCAAAACGAAAAAGTTTAACACCGTATGATATTCACGTTTATCGCTTTTAACGAAAAAAGCAAGACATCTACTAATAAAATTCCTATACATAAACTATTTGAGTGAACAAGTTAAAGTCTATCATACAAGCTAATGGCATGTGCGCCCAGGCAGGAAAGATAAATTTACACTGATTGGAACTCCATCTCTGGGTCAGGCTTAGAACCTTTCACCCTACTATCGTAATATAAGTACCCGTTGTAAACTAAGTAACCCCAAAGTAAAAACCATTTGTTTTTGGTATTTGTTTCTACTTACTTGATTCAAGTATTACTAATACGGGCTATATTTTATGCTTAGTAAGTTGCTAACCTGTAATACTGAATCGTACACTTTTGAAAGGTAATGTTTGAGTTTTAATGTTGGCAAATCTATGTAATGACACTTATTATTGCGGTCAAACTCTATTACTTAATAATGACTTATTCGTAATCTGTATAGATTTTGCTAGTTTGAAATTAAATTTTACACCAAATTAAAATGTTTCTATTATGACCTAACATGAATTTATTAAATTAGGAAATAAACTTCTAGAAACGTGCAATGTCCATCTCTACAAACCATTATTGGCGTTTATGATTTTTTAATGTTTCAAAATAAGAGAGAATTTATGTTTTGTAAGACGGACATAAAGATGTTACAAGAAAAAACATTTTTTTCATTATACGTTTTAAAACACAATTAATCAGTTTTTAAAATTTTATAAATACTTTTTACAATATGTAAGTTTAAAAAAAAATTTTGATGATGTTTAAATCATTAATCGATTTATTTTCAAGAATCAATTCCGAACCAAAAGAAAAATATTAAGTTTAATTTGCTCACCTTTAAGCACAAAGAGGCGAAGTGAAGAGGCCCCTAACGTGACGTCATAGTACCCATAGCACCCACTATAATAGGATCGAATTATTTGCACAGTGGTAAAAACCATATTAAGGTAGAGTTACAAATCCCTTAAGTAATTTAGCAAGGCCCGGTGGGAAATCAAACGCAAGACAAGAGAATCAAAAGAAATCTGGTTCCAATGATAAGGATTTACCATCTTCCCATGCTTCGAGTTACTAAGTTTATGAATTATGATGACCCATGAGTTGTGCAAATTTAAATAGTATTAAATAAGAAAATTCATTCGAAAGCGTCGGCATAATCTCAGAAAAATACTAAATTAAACTCTTAAACATACAGTAAGTGTGTTACATTGTGTTACAGTCGCATTTTGCAAGTGTTATAAATGCTATACGGTTGTTATGGCAACTCTGCCCCACTGAAGCTCGTCGTAACTTCTGAGCTTTACTGCGGCTTCCGTTTTCATACAAAAGCTAATGAACGATGATAGACTTGCAATGTTGCCAAACTTCGCGGCACAAAGGCGCGACACTGTTTACGAGTTGCACATCGGTTTGTCGGCAGCGAAAAGTAAACTTTGCACTCTGCGTGGAAATGAATCCAATTATTACTTTATACTTTACTTTACTCATAAATACTAAAGTAATACTTCATTGGTACTTGAAACCCTAAAATACTTTATTTTATCAATAGCTTAGAAAGTTTTAACTTTAACTTGAAATACGAACAGGTTTGGTAAATCATAGGAAGAAAACCGAATGAATGATATTAGTTTAGGAGGTTTAATGAATCCATTTTTCATAACAAAACTGTAATAAAAAAAAAGGAAATTCGAAAGTTGATAAAGTTCTGAGTTGAAAAAAATGTAAATCTGTTAGATAAATGTATGTCATGAAAAGGAGAGGTAGAGAACGCTCGTCGTACATTCCTTCTTGTTCAGAAAATTTACTAAACATAAATATCAAAAACTAAAAATAAATAGAACATGAAAGTATACAGCTTTAAAAATTCCAATCCATATCGATTTTTATTGGCTAATGGAAAACAGAACAAGAGAATAAGGTTTTATTTTCATATTGAAAAATTACTAAGAGAGAAACTAGTAATAAAATACAGAAAGGGAAAAGGGATGTTAAAGATCATACTCTGAAGTAAAGTGAAATACAAGAGGATTGTAAGGTTATACCAGAAGTAGAGAGAAGCAATAAGTTAAGAAGGATATTAGAGCTGATAGACTAATGGAAAACGGAAAAAAATTGAAGCTGGGTGTTGAAGATCATAATCTGGAGTAAAGTGGGAGAAAAGCCAAGATAGGCTGCAAGTATATAAGTAGGGGAGAGGGGAGTAATACGTTTAGAAGGATGATAGAGTTGATACGCTAGAGGAAAAGGGAATGAAATAAAGGGGGTGTAAAAACCATAATCTGGAGTAAAGTGGAAGGAAAGCCAAGAGGGCTGTAAGTATATAAGTAGGGGAGAGGGGAGTAATACGTTTAGAAGGATGTTAGAGTTGATACGCTAGAGGAAAAGGGAATGAAATAAAGGGGGTGTAAAAACCATAATCTGGTGTAAAGTGGGATGAAAGCCAAGAAGAGCGGCAAGGATATAAGCAGGGGAGTAAAAAGTTAAGAAAGATGGTAGAGCCGATACGCTGTAGGAAATTGGAGAGGGGTGTTAAAGATCATAATATGGAGTAAATAGAAGTATAATATAGAAGATAAAAGTATAATATAGAATAGTATAGAAGAATAGTATATGAGGAAATAGAAGAGACATTGTAAGGTTCTAAGCAGGGGGAGGGGAGTAATAGGTTTAGAAATATGATATAGTTGATGCGCTGGAGGAAAATGGAAAGAAAGTGAAAAGGGATGTTGAATATCAATTTTGGAGTAAAGGGGAGGGACATAGAAGAGGTGTTGTAAGGTTTTAAGCAGAGGAGAGGGAAGTAATAACCTGAGAAGGATGATAGAGTTGATACGCTGGAGGAAGGGAATTGAAAAGGGATGGTAAAGATCATACGCTGGGAGTGGGGGTAGAATGGAAGGAAAGAGAAAATTGTTTGTATGGGTATGAGCAGGGGAGGGAGTATTAGCAGGAAACAATTTTGATTCAAAAGAAGCCAATGCATAAGGTTTCAAATGAAACACCCCTTATACAATCAATATGACAACCAAATATAACTTATGCAATTATTCCCTCAGAGTATAGCCATCAACATGAATACTCGAATATTCAAATTTGTAACAGAAAATTTCTTCCTCTATCAGTAGTAAAAAAAGTCTAATTCTCTGAAATACTAAAGAGGTATGTTATATTAACAAATTTCCTCCTAATAATATTAAGAAACATTAATTAGCTCAAAAAATGTTTTTAAAAAAACGAATATTATTTATAATCACAGATAAACTCAAAAACTGTGACGACGTCCAGCTAGAGATAGTTTGTTTCAGGATACCACCTGATTTTCAGTGGTATGTTTAATTACATATTCAATGTTTAATTAATTTACATTCAAAGATAATTAACAAATAGTGACGCCTGTAACTGTTTATACGCAACAAGCAAAGCTTGATCACACACCGCTGACCTTAGTATAACAATATTGAATCAAGGCTGCTTTCAACGAGAATTGGATTGATCCAACTGACTGTAATGTCAGATCCACATTTATAATGTGTCTAAAATAAATGCTGCCTTCATATACTTCCAATTAATTCCATTACTATAATTGATGAAAATGTATTTTCTCAGGGTAAAACGTAGAATTTAATTACAATTAATTGTTTTTTACTTATATTTGTTTTATTCTCTTTAGGGTGATTTTTAGGACTGAATCTAGTTCTTTGTGAAAATAACCCTTATCCTTATAATCATTTCCGTCTATTTCTCATCTTTAGTAACATATTTTGTTATTTGCGACTCTTATGATAAGCTTTACAATCTTCCCACGACGTTTCTCTGAAGAATGTTACGTTTATTTTCCTGAGTTTAAGGAACGCATTCCTTGATAATGAATCAGAATTTGTTGTTCAAATTTGAACTTTAGAAAAAAAAACAATAGTCATTATTTACGCAGACTCTTGAGGATTCTGGTATAACATGATATATAGCGAAAGACTTAGGATGAGCAAGAGGGGATATCGCTGACTAGGAGGAGGGAAGGCCAAACAGCTGCCTACTACTCTCGCATTTAGGCAGAGTGGTGAAAAAGACCGGTAAGTGTAACAGCGAGGTTCGATTAACACTAACAAGTAAATCCACTAACAAGTCTCTTTCTATGGCTCGGGAGTTATACGATTATGTGAAAAGAATTTGAGTATTGCAATCCAGAGGTAGCACTTACCGTTCTCAATTGGATCCGACGTAAACTGGACAAGAAATTTAAGGAAACCCTGAAGCGTCTTACACTTATTAGAATAATACTAAAAACCAATTGATATAGCTTTTCGATTTCAATCGGAATAGTAAACAATAATTAAGAAATAAAATTTATTTTACGTACTTCCACAGACTAAAGGCTTATAACTTAAGAACGAGTTTAAAGTATTTTAAAAGAACCAGGTTTTTATAACAGCATAAAATGATTCATGAGAAATGAAAGATTATCAACTGGTAGCTATTGTAGTGGAGTATTTAGAAGGGTTAACTTATTTCTATTTTACAAGTCTTTTGTTCTGCGGGAAAGTTTCTTTATAAACTCTCAAGAATTTTAAAGAAGTTGAAACTTCGTTGGTTTAAGGCCTCGGTTGAAATCTTTGAACAAAATTGATTTCTTTAAAGCTTGTTAAGCGAAGGGGAAAATCATTACATCTTGAGTGTGCCTATGAGGGTGAATGGTGGCCTTCTATGGGTTAAAAATTGTAAATAAAAATAAACTATAGAAAGTATAATACAGTAAAGAAATTAATTTGTGTGCACCCTGATGGTAGTTAGTATGCTTTGCAGTAAAATTATGGTCCCGATTATATAGATGTATAGTGTCATACATTTCACCTGGTTACCTCTTCTTTGTAGTTATCTGTTGGTGAACGATCAAGTTTGGAGTCATCTAAACTGGTAAAAGAACGCTTTTAAAGTTAGCTTACTAGGTGGAAGCTCATCTTTGGAGTCAGATAATGTGGTGAAAGATCATATTTGGAGTTACCTAAACTGGTAAAAGAACGCTTTTAAAGTTAGCTTACTTGGTGGAAGCTCATCTTTGGAGTCAGATAATGTGGTGAAAGATCATATTTGGAGTTACCTAAACTGGTAAAAGAACGCTTTTAAAGTTAGCTTACTTGGTGGAAGCTCATCTTTGGAGTCAGATAATGTGGTGAAAGATCATATTTGGAGTTACCTAAACTGGTAAAAGAACGCTTTTAAAGTTAGCTTACTAGGTGGAAGCTCATCTTTGGAGTCAGATAATGTGGTGAAAGATCATATTTGGAGTTACCTAAACTGGTAAAAGAACGCTTTTAAAGTTAGCTTACTTGGTGGAAGCTCATCTTTGGAGTCAGATAATGTGGTGAAAGATCATATTTGGAGTTACCTAAACTGGTAAAAGAACGCTTTTAAAGTTAGCTTACTAGGTGGAAGCTCATCTTTGGAGTCAGATAATGTGGTGAAAGATCATATTTGGAGTTACCTAAACTGGTAAAAGAACGCTTTTAAAGTTAGCTTACTTGGTGGAAGCTCATCTTTGGAGTCAGATAATGTGGTGAAAGATCATATTTGGAGTTACCTAAACTGGTAAAAGAACGCTTTTAAAGTTAGCTTACTTGGTGGAAGCTCATCTTTGGAGTCAGATAATGTGGTGAAAGATCATATTTGGAGTTACCTAAACTGGTAAAAGAACGCTTTTAAAGTTAGCTTACTAGGTGGAAGCTCATCTTTGGAGTCAGATAATGTGGTGAAAGATCATATTTGGAGTTACCTAAACTGGTAAAAGAACGCTTTTAAAGTTAGCTTACTTGGTGGAAGCTCATCTTTGGAGTCAGATAATGTGGTGAAAGATCATATTTGGAGTTACCTAAACTGGTAAAAGAACGCTTTTAAAGTTAGCTTACTTGGTGGAAGCTCATCTTTGGAGTCAGATAATGTGGTGAAAGATCATATTTGGAGTTACCTAAACTGGTAAAAGAACGCTTTTAAAGTTAGCTTACTAGGTGGAAGCTCATCTTTGGAGTCAGATAATGTGGTGAAAGATCATTTTTGGAGTTACCTAAACTGGTAAAAGAACGCTTTTAAAGTTAGCTTACTTGGTGGAAGCTCATCTTTGGAGTCAGATAATGTGGTGAAAGATCATATTTGGAGTTACCTAAACTGGTAAAAGAACGCTTTTAAAGTTAGCTTACTAGGTGGAAGCTCATCTTTGGAGTCAGATAATGTGGTGAAAGATCATATTTGGAGTTACCTAAACTGGTAAAAGAACGCTTTTAAAGTTAGCTTACTTGGTGGAAGCTCATCTTTGGAGTCAGATAATGTGGTGAAAGATCATATTTGGAGTTACCTAAACTGGTAAAAGAACGCTTTTAAAGTTAGCTTACTAGGTGGAAGCTCATCTTTGGAGTCAGATAATGTGGTGAAAGATCATATTTGGAGTCACCTAAACTGGTAAAAGAACGCTTTTAAAGTTAGCTCACTTGGTAAAAGCTTACCTACTTCTTACTTCAGCCAACGCCCGTCCTTGGCCTCTCAGCCATCCGACGCCGTGCTTCCCAGTATAATGTAGCGCGTCCTTCCCTGGACTCCTCGTGAAATATATCCTTCAGGCCGTCACAAGTGGTAAGATGCTCTGCCGTCCCTTCGTTGTCGGAGCAGAGCGGGCAGATTGGTGTGTCTACCACTTTCATGCGATGCAGGTGTCTCTGCAGGTAGTCATGTCCAGTGGTCATCCTAAACAAATCCACTGCTACACCTCTCGGAAAATCCAGTGGTATGCTTGATGGGATGATCTTTCCCCATTGATTTCCTGTAGCAGCTTGTTTCCTGTCCCGTTTCACGGAGTCGCCGATAGTGCTGTTTATACTCCGACAGACACTGCGGTATGAAAGGGGGAGGATAGGCTGCGCCATGGAGCAACCATTCTTGGCCAAACTATCTGCTTTTTCGTTTCCTCTGATGTCACAGTGCCCCGGCACCCATTGTACTGCGATCTGTGTTGTTTTTTGTAACATGCGGAGTGTTTTCTAGCAGTTGTTTATTTCCTTCCCTTCTTGTGGCTTTGGGGAGGCGATCACCTCAATCGCGGATGTTGAGTCCGAGAGGAAAACTACCTTCTTGGTGTTGACCGACAGAAGAATCTCTCTGGCCGCTTCGCAGATGGCGGTCACTTCTCCTTCGAAGTTGGTTCCGTTTTCCCCCACTGCTATTGATTTTTGCCCGATTGAGGAGAAATATTCGGCTCCGCATGCGTCATGCATTGCCGATCCATCTGTGTACACACGCAGCCATTCGTCGGCCGGATACCTCTCGTTGATCATAGCTTCTGTTAGTGCTTTGAGTTCGCAGATTTGGATGTCGGCTTTTCTCAGGCTTACACCAGGTATTGATGTGCACGATGGTATTTTGGTCATTTCCTTTATATATTTCGTTTTCTTGAAAGGTTGTCGCTCTGATTCTTCCAATCCATGTCTTCTTCTTATTTCTTCGGCTTTTGCCAGTGGTGTGACTTGGGTTTTAAGCCTTTGGTTTGCGAATCTGTATTTCCTCCAGAAGTCATCGTTGATTCTTAAGCCCCTTTCGAAGAATTTGATAGTAGCTTTGTCTCTGCGAGCGTTAAGGGGCCAATATCTGTTTGACTTTCTAACGCTGTAATTGGGGTAGACTTCGCAGCACCACATATCAGTCTCAATGCATTGTTTTGGACTGTATTCGGGTCTTTCTTTGCATTATCAGAAGCCGTGTTGTAAGCTTCTGAGCCGTATTCAAGGATTGGGCGGATGTAAGACTTGTATGTAGTAATCAGAACGTCCTGAGTAGCACCCCACTTCGTTCCAGTTAGTCTATTCATTATATTCAGCCTTTTTGCAGCTTTTGTTACAGCACCCTCTATATGTCCCGACCATTGGAGTTTGCTGTCCAGAGCGATACCCAAGTACCTGGTTGATCGCGTTATTGACAGGTCAGTAGTCCCTGGTAAAAGCTCATCTTTGGAGTCAGATAATGTGATGAAAGATCATCTTTGGAGACACCTGAACTGGTAAAAGAACGCTTTTAAAGTTAGCTCACTTGGTAAAAGCTCATCTTTAGATTCAGATAATGTGGTGGAAGATCATCTTTGGAGTCACCTGAACTGGTAAAAGGAGGCTTTTAATGTTAGCTCACTTTTTGAAAGCTCATATTTAGAGTTAAACCTGTAAAAAAGAAAAAAGAAGAACTAAATGCCAAATATAGAAAGTTATACTGGTTGATGGGCCGTAGTTCTGAACTATCACTGAATAATAAAATAAGATTATACAACCAAATTCTAAAACCCATCTGTACATATGGTATTCAATTATGGGGATGTACCAAAAAAACAAATTTGAAAATGATTCAGACATTTCAAAATAAGGTATTACGTAACATGGTAAATGCACCATGGTACGTTAGAAATGAAGGCCTGCACCGGGATCTGAAAATCAAATTTGTTATAGATGAGGTTAAGGTTTATGCCTCTAAGCATTTGCATAGACTGCATATACATCCTAATCAGGAGATTGAGCCAGTCCTTGATGTGACTAGGCATGTCCGCCGTCTACAAAGAACTAGACCACATGATTTGGCCACTTTAGAACAAAGAGAAACTTAAGTTTTCCAACACCATTTTTTTTTTCTATAAATGAAAGTCATTAGTCAGTTGCTTCAACTGGTCATGACAAAGGGAGGTGTTTCTAGTGAGTAAGAATCTCACACTGTTGCGTAATACGGATTGCGCAGCGTCTTTTTGAAGATTTTCACCTACCCATTAAAAAAAAAAAAAAAAAAAAAATATTTATAGTTAGATATTGTGGTGAAAGGAAAACTTGGGAGTAAGCTAACACGCTAAAAGCTCTTCTTTAGCATCAGATCATGTGGTAAAAGGTAACTGTTGAACTAAGCTCCAACGTTAAAAGGTCATCTTTGGAGTCAGATCATGTGGCAAAAGGTAATCTATAGATTAAGCTCACACGGTAACATCTCATCTTTAGAGTCAGATCGGGTTGTAAAAGGTAACTTTTGAAGTAAGCTAACACTGCACAATCTCATCTTTAGAGCCAGATCATGTGGTAAGAGATAGTATTTGGAGATATCTTAGGTAACCTCTAAGCTCACCTGATAAAAACTAATCTTTAGAGTCAGATCTTGTGAAAGAGATATATTTTGGAGTTATCCCACCTGGTAAAAGCTAATCTTTGGGGACAAACATACGGTGAAGGAACTACTTCGGAGTCACAAAAGATCATATTTATCACATTTAAAAGTGTTATTCCTTGTAAAACTAAAACCTTTGAAGTAAGCGGAACAGTTCCAAGATTGGCTTTTGAGGTTCCTCTTATGGTAAAGGCTCGTACATTCTGGCCATACAAGAAGTATATTCTTGCCGTATGTAACAATATATTTTACATAGATCAACATGTGAATAATATTTAATACATTTTCGAACGTAAAAAGTGTGAAAAAGTATTTAAAATCTAATTATAATAATAACACATTTTAATCAAGACCGTAATAAACAAAATGTAATAAAATAAGCAAATTAATGAACGTTCTGCCATAGTCGGAAATAATAACTGAATAAAATAGACTTTTTTCTCTATTGTAGAAAAAAATTACTCTTTGGTTTAGAATTGCAAATAACTAAGCTTTCTTTTTCATTTACACAAAGCATTAATTGTTCGCTAATTGCTACAACTACTTTCGTGCTAGAGAGATAACATCCTTTCTTCTTAATTCATTATTTGTTCATTAAACAAAGTGTATATTAAAACAATAAAATTTTATTGTTTTAATAGTAACAACACACTATTATAATCACCGGTTTGTTTTTTTAATGTCAACGTTTAGAGAAGGTCTCGACCTATGCAGTTAATTTCCGAAGCCTAAAAATCATTTTCCTTTAAAAAGCCATTACATATTGTCTGTCTCGGAAAAAGTGTTTTGGAAAATTTCCAGTTGATTAGCAATTGAGCGTTTCGAATTACTTGTCAGATTAAATTAAAATAGTTACCAAGATTATCCTTTTTTTTGCTCTGCTAAGTGTTAAATTTAAACTCCGCCAAATGTCTTTAAACTTCGTCAATTCAAGGACGTATTTGAGTAAGGTTTAATTATCTATTGCATAACGTCCTGAGAGCAGTGGAATGTGGACGTTGTAAAATTAATTATCAAGAGGAAAGCTCGATCTTGTTAATTTTAATTAACAACTGCTTCCAACTAAAACTGAACCATTATCATTGCTTTGTGACCAAGTTGTGGGGAATTGAGAAGTCCCAACGTCTTTTGGGAAGCTTTTCAGTTTATTTGAAAAACAAGTAATAAAAACAAAATTTGTTTAAACTGAATTCTTACTTGGGCCAAGAAAAGCAAAAATTTCATTTTAGTCACTTTTATTAAATAATTAAAATTTCTAAATGAAATGATATAACCTATACATTTTAACAGCTCCTCATAACTTAAACATAAAACTAGTTGTTTCATGAAATCATATTTTATCGCTTATTTTAAGCCAAAAATGGGATGAAATAACTATATTGCACACCTTTTTGAGATTCGTTTTACTTCCATACAAAACTAAAATTAATTTCTTAAATTTAAATAATGCAATATTTGAAAAAAAATATGTAATAACATTAAGGGTTTACCACAACAAATAAATCAAATGTGTTTGAACTTAAATGGATAAATAAAAATTTTTTTATGAATGACTGAAAATTTGAAAAAGTTAAATATAAGGAGAGTGTAAAATAATAGAACGAACTGAATAATTTTATTTATAGACCTTTTCTTTCCTCTTCCTCTCTATTTCCCCGTCCTCTGGATCATTTTCCCTCTCCGTACAAATTTCCATCTCTCTTTCTCTCGCAATACAAATTTTTTTATATGCTTCTGCTTTTTCTTTCTTTACTTTAGTGTCTTTTTACCTATATTTACCTACAGTCACTTATCCTCACTCGAAATAGCTGTAACAGCAATTTGTGCGTGTGTGAAGTCACCCCTTCCAATCTAGTCAATGTCGACCAATTCACGAAGAGGTATTTTCTTCTTACGCTTCATATCAATGCTTGATTAGAGTAATAAAAAAACCCAAGCTACTTTGATAACAGCCTGGCAACCGACATTTCAGTTAAGAATGTGTTTTACAGGTCGCAACAAATTGTGATATTTCCTTAAGCTAAATTTAAAAATTCTTTCAATATCTCTTGCGTGGATTTATCTGTGAGGGACTTTATAGAAATTTGATTGAAAAACGCAATTTCTAAACATTATTTTGTAGAATAGAAAATGGCTACTAACTAATTGCATGACCAATTACGTCAGTGAGAAAAATAAAAGAGGAAGATATAAACGAACGAATTGAATAGCAGTAATTTGTTAGTAATGGTAAATTTACGAACTGTAAATGATGAAACCGGTAAAAAAACAATATAAACCAACTATAGATAAAATGAATTAATTGTGAAGTAAGAAGCTCATAAGAAAAATATATTATAAACAGAAAAACATGAAATGTGAACAACTAATAGAATCATGTAGGATGAAGTCAAAAATAAAATAAAATATAAAGAGGTCATTAATAAACATGGACGGATAAAAAACTGTTAAGGATAAAGTCAGGAAGAAAAATAAAATACAAACCAAAACTAAATATAAACAATTAAAAGAATTGTGATTTTTTTTCCTGGCGAATAACCAATTGTGGTTATCATCGCCAAACAAAATCTAACCGAACGCAATATTTTAAATAAAACCAAATAAATTTAAATACAACAAAAATTACAAAACAAAAAAAAACAACAACAATAAATAACAAAAAACAACAATAAACCTATAACAATGAAAACATTCTTAAAAAACTAAATAACAAAATAACAATATAACAGTAAATAAATAATAACAATATTTAAAACAATAATAGGTAACAGTTTACCAATAAATAAATTTCAATAACAATAACAAGAACACAAAATAAATTAAATTAAAATAAATAAAAGAAACAGAGAATTATATGTATAAATGAAAAAAAAATAAAATTTTATTTGTGTATTAAATTTCAAAAAATATTTTCAAGTGGTGCAAGAAAGCGATGACTCGGTCAATGGCCGAGGCATCGTCCCTTAGCACCACCTTCAAACTCCCTTTTAAATTAAAAAGGGCACGAATGTTGCTTACATTAACACAATCTACTAAAATATGTTTTATTGTGAAGATATCACCGCAGTATTGGCATATTGGTGGATCTTCACGACGCATCAAATGAGTTGCAAAAGAGTGGCCAACGCGAAGGCGTGTAACCACCACTTCCTCCCTACGTTTTGAACGAATTGAAGACCTCCATGGACGGACGGTATCTTTAATTTCCCTCAGCTTATTCTGAATCACGGTATGCCACTCGTCATTCCAAGCAGCGAGCAATAAATGTTTCGCGAAACACACATAATCAGATGCCATAACCAGTTGAGTAATAGGCACCAAACTTGTAGCTTTCTTCGCCGGTTCATCCGCTTTTGTGTTTCCAAGTATTCCGCAATGTCCATGAACCCAACAGAAAGTTACCCCCACACCCCTCAATGGAAGCCTGTGTACAGCACAAAAAATGTCCCCAACTAAAGGGTTGTTAGAGAAAACATCCTGAAGAGCCTGAAGAGCACTTTTGGAATCCGAACAAAAAAGATAATGCGAGGATCGAGATTGAATGACAGTCAAAGCTTTAAAAATAGCAAATAGTTCTGCCGTGAAAACACTGCAAGCTGAGGGCAATCCGTACGTGTAGGTACATCCAGATGAATAAAACGCACACCCAACGCCATTGTCCAGTTTAGACCCATCAGTGAAAATAATTTCACTGTGTTGGTGAGATTTATAAATGGATAAAAATTCCTGGTGGTAGACCACAACAGGAGTATCGTGTTTTATATAACTGGACAATGAGAAATCGAAGTGCGGCGTTTTTATTATCCATGGAGGTAGATAGCACATTTGTCGTTCAAACATAGTTGGAAGTTGCAACTCAAGGTCATCCAATATTCTTAACGTTCGTATGCCAAATGGAGCGGTCGAACGTTGACGTGTATTGTACACTTGATTTAGCGTATTATTAAAGACTATTTCAAATGCCGGGTGGTTGGGTTTGTTTCGAAGAACAGAAACGTAAGATATTTGTAGCATCTGACGTCGTCTAGAAAGGGCAGGTTCCCCAGCGTCGACAAGAAGACTAGGGATTGGGCTAGTTCTAAATGCACCAGTAGCCAGTCTAAGTCCAGAGTGGTGGATGGTATCAAGTGTTTTAAGAACTGTAGGTAGTGCAGATGAGTAGACTTGACAACCATAATCTATGCGCGATCTAACGACTGCGCGATAAAACCGAAGCATACTAGTTCTGTCTGCTGTCCAATTCGTACCACTAAGGACTCTTAACACATCCAATTTCTTGCTGCATCTCACCTTCAAATCACGAACATGTGGACCCCATGAGAGTCTTTTATCAAATAAAAGACCCAAAAATCGAACACTATCCGTGGTTTGAAGCTGAACCCCGTCAAGATAAAGGATCGGCTCCTGGTGTTGCCTACGACGACTAAATGCTACACATTGGGTCTTCGAAGCAGAGAATTTGAAACCTGTAGTTTTTGACCATTCCTCCAATCTGTATATTGCTAACTGCAAAGATCTTTCCGCAGTTGCCATACTACGAGCAGTCACATATATACAAAAGTCATCCACAAAAAGGGAACAGTGTACCGGAGATCGTATATTACTGGTGATACTATTTATTGCAACGGCAAACAGCGTGACGCTCAGCACGCTGCCCTGCGGTACACCATTCTCCTGTGTATAGCTGTTTGAATACGTGCCTCCAAGTCGAACGCGGAAAGATCTGTTTGAAAGAAAGTTAGCGATGAATGCTAGGATATTCCCTTGTATACTCCATGATTTCAGAGTGTTCAGAATTCCTCTTTTCCATGCCATATCATATGCCTTTTCAAGGTCAATGAAAACCGCAACGAGCGTTTGACGCAAGAGAATGGCATCTTGAATAGCGGATTCAAACAAAACCAATTGGTCAACTGAAGAGCGTCCTAGTCTGAAACCACATTGTTCGTTGCTAAGAAGGTTGTTGGTTTCTAGGTACCAGACAAGACGGCGGTTGACCATCTTCTCCAGTAGTTTGCACAAGACGCTTGTAAGTGATATAGGCCTGTAACTACTGGGGTTGGTTTTGTCCTTACCTGGATTCAAAAGAGGAATTACAGTCGATTCTAACCATGCATCGGGGAAAGAGCGCTCCTCGAATAAACGATTGTATACTCGAAAGAGGACAAGTTTCGCCGATGATGGTAGATGTTTTAGCATGGAGTACACAATGGAATCAGGACCTGGTGCAGAATCCTTCGTTGACGCAAGAGCTGACTCCAATTCCCCTATAGAGAAAGGGGTGTTTAAAGTAGAGTCCTCAGACAACCCAACGGTAAACGGTATTGTTTCTTCCTTCAGTTTATACATCTGGAACAATTTATTATAGGCTGTAGTAGCAGAAAAGTTAGAAAAAGATGTTCCAAGTACATTAGCAATGTCATCACTGTGTGTGATTAATCTCCCATCTGGTTGCTTCAGCGCAATGGCTGGCAACGGAATGGAAGTACCACAAACTGATCTTAGTTTCCTCCACACTGTGGAGGACGGAGTTGTTCGTCTAATTGTGCTAATGTACTGTTCCCACGAGTTCTTTCTACTCAGCCTAAATTTCCTCCGTGCTTTCGCACGGAGTATTTTATATTCCTGAAGGTTTCCATTCGATGGGTGTCGTTTAAATTTCCTAAGAGCTCTTCGTCGTAAACGGATGATTTCTGTGCATTCATCGTTCCACCACGGCACAGGCGGTCGGCGTGGATGCGCAGAGGTTTTCGGAATGGTCTTTTCAGCGGCATTTAAAATTGCTTTTGTAACATTTTCTATATTTTCATCAATGGGTGTCAAATAATCCATGTCAAGTGATACAAGGTAATTCGAGTAGGAGTCCCAGTTGGCTTTTCGTAAAATCCAACTGGAATTTCGAACATAACAGGGTTGGGAGTCACATAAACTGATCTTAAGAGGCACATGGTCGTTTCCATACAAATCATTGAGTACCGACCATGTGTATCTAGTAGCTAATTGAGGGCTGCAAATCGATAGGTCAACAGCTGTCCATCCACCAGTAGATGCTGCTAAATGAGTAGGAGAGCCGTCATTTAGCAGACATAAGTCTAGTTCCGTTCTTACACTCTCAACAAGATCACCTCGAGAGTTCCTAGTCGGAGATCCCCAAGACGAATGGTGGGTATTAAAATCCCCTACCAATAAGAACGGAGTTGGTAACTGGCTTATCAAATTTACTAAATCACTGTGATGCAGGTTTTCTTGTGGTGGCAAGTAGACACAACACACAGTGATTTTATACGGGACAGCTGTTTGAACGGCTACTGCTTGTAATGGAGTTATTAAGTTTAGAGAAACAGCATCGATACAGTCACGGGCTAGGATGGCTACGCCACCTCTAGCTCGATCTTCTGTAACGAAGTCCGATCTAAAAACTGAATACTCCCTTAAATGGAAATTATGCGATTCGTGGAGATGTGTCTCCTGTAGACATACAAACATTGGATACACTTTCTCGAACGAGTACTTTAAGTTCTTCTATGTGACTCCTAACACCGTTGACGTTCCATTGTATCACTGACTTTCTAAGCAAAGACATTTATTAGCTTAGCAAAGGATTTATTTGACACCCATTGGTGCTCTCTCCTTTCTTGCCTGGGACGTTTTTAGACGTCTCAGGCTTACATTTCTCAGATTCCATATCCACCCGTTCAGGGATGGAATCTGAGGAAGTTTTGGGTTTAGGAGGGGTAGTTTTTACATTCCCTCCTTTGTTAGCATTTTTCTTAATGCCCGGTAACGACGGTGGCGATGTGGTCTGTCGTAACACTGGTCTACGTGGTTTGGATTTTTCCGTCTTATGCACAGAAGGTTTATTACCCGTTGATAATATCTTCTGCACAGAAACACAAGGCTCGCTTAGTGATTTATTTCGTGCTCCAATCCCCCCAGTGGAAGGGACAGGTACACGAGGTAAAACATTATCCGTTGCTGCAGGTTGTACCAAATTCAAGGACGGACCATTTGTGACTAAGCACAAAAGGCGAGACACTTGTTCAGTTAGAGCTTCAATCTTCTTGGACAGCTCAGCACAGTTGGTACAAGACGATTTTGAAGCGGTCAGGGTAGCGGCATAAGTCTTACTGTCTGCCTTTGGCTGAGTGGATCGATAGAGTTTTTTGGCCTCTGGAAACGACAGCTTGTCTTTCGTAATGATGCCTAGGATAGCTTTCTCTTCCTTAAAGGTAGGACAGTTGTAGGATCGCGCTGGGTGGTCACCACCACAGTTGGCGCATTTCGGAGAATTAACACAATCCTTATCATCATGGCCTTCAACGCTACATATACCGCATACGTTCTGCTTCGAACACGTAGAGCTGATATGCCCAAATCGCTGGCACTTGAAGCAGCGCCTAGGGTTAGCCACGTATGGTCTCACTGAGAGCTTTTGGTAACCTGCATGTAAATATTCGGGTATTTCCGGTTTGCCGAAGGTGAAGATAAAAGAAGCTGTTGCTGCCTTTTCTCCTTTGTCCATTTTCATGATAGGGACAACGTCCGTAACTGACTGAGACGACAGTTCGGACTTAATTTCATCAACTGAAATGTACATTAAATCCCTACATGTGATGACCCCCTTTGAGTAATTCAAGGATCTGTGGGGAGCCATAGAGGCTACTGGACCTCCAGTACAGGCAGTCATAGCCTTGTTGATCAGGAAAGGAGATACTTTGGAAAGATCTTTCCCTTCTTCCTCACTAGATACAACTAAATACTTTGCTGATGGCAATGTCTGTGACGTTGCCACCATCAACTTTTTACTCAAATCTTTACTATCGTCAGGAGAATCCTGGCGTGTCCTCTTCAAACTAGTCATATTTGACGTGGTTTTTGAATCCATAAATATTTTTTGCCAGCCATCGTGTCAAGCGTTACGGGCAAGACTATAGGAACGGGTACACCCTTGGATCACATTAAGATCATTTCCAACCCTCAGAACTCTGAGGCCTATAGCTTTTCTCCTTAGCTCGACTGGATGTGCATCAGTCGAGAACTCGTAATACTGTGCACAGGCTCCGACACCCATGCACCGCGGACACTCCCTGACCAAGGGACGAAGCGGCTGGTAGACCAGAAACCG
>JBAIZL010000005.1:81206665-81289165 GCA_036971475.1 Prosapia bicincta
CCCGAAGTATTAAATCTTAAGGAACCTTTTCAATTATTTGAGATATTTATTTTAGATTTATATTATTAAACATCTACTTTGAGATACAAATGTTAAATATTGTATATATTTTGTGTGTAATAATATGTAATGAGTTTATAATATCGGGAAAATACTTCTAGAGTACATCCGAACTGGTTATATCTTTACAATACATTTCTGTAGATACTACTCTTGCCGTTTCTTCACATATTACTTTTTATGGAGTCATTTTATGGACTCTTTACTAGTAATATGTATTTTATTTGAAAACTTCCTGCCACTGCGCTGACTCGTTCGCTATCTTATCGTTTTATTGTGCTTGGTATGGGTTGAGCCGACGACGATAACGTTTCAAAATAATGTACGACAAATGTAACAGCCGTCGCAGTATTAAAGACAGACTCTGTGGTTTTATAGAATCAATGATGAATTAACAACGAGGTATAGTGATGCCATATAAGGTGTGGATGGTAAAAGGAATTTTATTCGTTAGTTTTATTCAGCTTTTAGAATATTTAGTTACTAAATTTACTTAATGGTTTTAATCAGTTCGTATTTCTCCAAACATATTTCTTGTACGAGGAATTTTACAGTTGAATGTTGAAGTTCTTGCAATTACAAATGTTTCTATATTTAAATTGATTATGTTTATTGAATTCATGTGTTCCTTCTATTATTTTTTTTGTTTTCACTCTTTTCTCCTCACTTACAGATATTTTTATTTTACCTGTCTTCTTCTTTCTCTGTTTACTTTTTTTCTTGTTCTTCTCAATTTATGTTTCTTAGATTCCTCTCATTTTCACAGATAGTCATACTTCTCTTAATACTTGTTTCTTTAATCAAGTATTAACTCTTTCAATCACCGACTTTGAATATCTCATCTTTTTATCTTCGTACACTAATCTTTCTTTGTTACAACATTGGCACTTTTTGCGAATAATTTCCAACTTCTTTCTTTACCTCTACTTCTTCTCCTTTAACTATAGATTACACTTTGCTCCTCTTTTCACCCCTCATTCTTCTCATTTCTATAAGTTCTTTCTGCATTTCAACAGTAATATTTTTATCTTTCCCATTTTACGCCTTTTCTTCTTACTCCATAATGAGTTCCCCTACGCCCATAATTCATATTCCCTTTCCAGTTTTCAGTATTATAAATTTTTTCTTTACCATCTATTTATTTTGTTGTCATTTTGTTTTAGTAACAATAAGTTATTACTATAATTAGAATTATTATATATTATATCTTGCTATTCCTATGATTTTTCTCCTTTCACTGATTTTTGTCAGACCAGATGTGACATGTAGGGTTGAAAGAGAATAATGAGTAAAAGGCACTGACTATTTCTGACGCTTGAAACAAACAAAAAATATTATTACAATCTTTGCGAGCTTCTTTTAGTGTGTAGAAGATAATACAGTAAATAGATCAAACACTAGAGCGAAGCACAGAAGAGGAAATATTAATTTGCAAGGAGTAAGTTCGGCATGGAAGGTAGCATATTCTAGATAAAATAACTACACAGACAACCAAACTGTTTCAACGCTATCCTACTTGTCCTCTAAAAATATATATTGTAGGTTAGTAAAACAGAATGAAATTAAATTAATTTGCTTCCGAGAGAAATATTAACTTTCAGATAAAATAATAACTTCAAATTAGAATTTGAAGAAACACATTCGTCTATTAAGGGAAATAAAAAGATATTGTTGTGAGCGAGAGCCTGACGCAAATTGATAACAAATTTCTTGAACAGCAGTTACCCAATACGCTGTCAGCTCGTGGTTTAATATATTTGGTCATTTTTAATTTAGCTGGCAAATCAAAGACAGAATAAATTAGTTCATCTTAAGCAAGTAAAATATTTTCAAAATAGGTTTTATTTAAATTAATAATTTTACATATTTAAAAATATGGTTTCATATTTTAGTCTGTGAATTATTTTGAAATTAAATTTATAAAAGAATTGTATAGTTAAAATAAAAAAATCTCATGAAATTATTAAAGCACTAAAAGGAAACACTACAAGAAATGTATGATTACGTATTTTAAAATGACCCTAGGATTTGTTTTTAGTATGTACATAATGTTCAAACAAACATACAAATATTTTTAAGACTTTAGAGAATTTGATGTAAATATTATGATTTTTTCATTTGAAACGATTTTCTTAAGCTTTATTAATTTGCTTGGATAGATTCTGATAAAGGAAAAGGCTAAGTTCAGATGAAACAATTACCCTCTAATCTCTGACGTCATCGATCTCTGTCACGTGGTCTTTTTGTTTTGCTCTTGTCTTTTACTTTTTCAGACGGATAAGTTCGCTTCAAGCAACTCAATGAGAAACTCATATAGTGACTTTTAAAGTGTTATTTACAAGAATTTTGTTATTGAGGGCTTCTAGGGGCACAATTCTAGGTGGGAAACCAACACAGCGCGTAACAGCCTGCACACTAAGGTATACGCAAAGTTGGAAAGAACTGTTGTTACTGTATTAAAAAAAAGTTTACAAATTACCAGTGGGAATGAGGGAGACAAAATAGAAAGAGAGAGAGGAAAAACGATTAAAAGAAAGAGCCAAACACAAAAGTAAATATATGAACCACATAAGAGTCATAAGAACAACAAATTATAAGGACCTATTAGAGGGTACATATAGTGTTATATGGTAGGAATTGTACAGCTCTCGTATGCATAGATGCACACTCAAAAACGCATGTGGATATAGTTGTGAATCAATTTACGCTTGACCTTAAAGTGAAGCATTTCCAAAATGTTTTAAACTCTGGTCAATCTCCTATTATTAAAAAAAATTCAGTACAAAATGCAGTCAGTCAGTCAGTCAGAGAGAGATAGGGGGTTGGTGGCCCCTGAGGTTATCCAGCGTCTATCACCGACAATGTCTGCGGATAATAATATGGGAACCGGGCTTTTGGTAGGGGCTGGATGTAGGAAGGACATCTGCAAGGCAGGACGTATTTTTGGGTGGGACGGTAATAAGGATTTTATTCCTGGGGGAACACGTTTATTTTGAACATTTGAAGTGTTTGACTGACTCTCTCTCTCCCTTTTTAAAATTTTATTATTATTATTTTTTTAATGATAGTTTTCGTTTTGTTTGTGTCAATTCATGTATGTAGTAAGGGTGTTTGTGGGACATACATGTAGAAATGAGTAATAAAACACAGAGGTAGAATGGAATAACAAAGTTGTGATGGATGATCTTAAAATAACCTAAATTAACTAGGCTTTTACATTATAAAATTTAACAGATACATTATGAAATTAATAGGAATAAACCAACAGGAGTTAAAACACTATGTACAATTTACACATACTAAGACTAAAACTTAAAATGTATTCTAGGAGGCGAGAGGTAGACGGCTTCAGAGGTGTTATGGAGGATCGAAAAGGACTTTGGGAAGAAGACGGAAAATAGAAAGGGGCCCAACTGAGTTTGCCAGATCCCTAAGGTGTGGGTAATACGAGCTTCCAGCACTACCGAAGAGCTTTGCTGAGAGGGATCTGACAAAAACAGCAAGCGATGGGGAGCGGAGGGAGTTTCGGTGTTGACATTTGACAGGAACCAAGGAGAACTGGAGAGGAGTCTGAGGGAAAAGGATCGGAAGGACTCAAGAGATTTCCGAGACGTGTTGGAGCAAAGAGGCCACCAGACAGGAGCTGCATAGGTGAAGACGGGACGAAGGAGCATTTGGTACATGTTGTGTTTGATTTTGAGGGGGGGGGGGTGGTATTTCAGTGGCAAAGGAGAATGTAGCGCTTAGCACGGATAGCTCTATCTTTGGTAAGGGCTGAGGATGCTTGAGAAGTAAAGGACAGGGCTTATCTAGGATGACGCTAAGGTATTTAACAGAAGGCCTCAAAGCTATGAGCCTCCTGTCAAAAAGGATGGCTCCGGTTTGCGGTCCTAGCTTTCTGGTGAAACGGATCACTTCTGATTTTTTAGTATTGACCTCCGTTTTCCACTTCCGGAGCCACATTGACAGGAAGTCCAGTTGCGTCTGGATGGTCTTTGTGATTTTGGGTATGCTCCAAGAGCTCCAGGTAAAGGAATATACCTGTAATTTCATTCCGTATATGATTGAGTGGGTTGTCGAAAATTTCATTTATAACTAAAATGATTTAGTACCTGTTTAATAAACGCCCTACCAATAGTAAACAACCGATTTAAAACATAACTTGGATTTATCGTTTAATGAAAGTTCCAGATATTATGGATTTATGATATTATAATTCTACATTTTAATATAATTGTACATAATGCCTATATTTTATACATACATATGTTTATGTGTAATAACATTTCTAAATTGATCTGTGAAATATACCAAATGGGTTTCTCAAAACGTTTGGACTGTGTCTTTGGGAAGGAAGGAAGAATGCTTTGAGGTTGAATGACCAGAGATATATTTTGCTATATCCTCCTTACAAAAATAAAGGCATTGGAAGAAATATTCACGAGCGAGAATGCTAAAATCTACAGAAAAGATGGTCAAAGAACATCTATATGGGCACGTTGTGCTTAATATAAAGATGTAATTTATTTTTCTCTAATCGGGCTTCCTTGATCTCAATCCTTTTCGCAGTCTGTTACAAAATGTTTGGTTCCAAATGCTTGACGTATTAACATAACAAAACCATATTTCAGAAAGTCTTCGTAGGCAGGAATTGTTTGATAGAAGATACTATTGAAAGACTGTGACAATTAAAATAGAAAAATAGCTTTGGAGAAACACATCACTCATATGTTATATGACAAAGATCGTAAGTGTATCAATGAATGTGAATTCGAAATCAAATAGAACTTGTCGAGTACCTCCGAAAATTACCGAAGACTCCCGATTTAGTAGCGTCTTTCCAAACTGACTAAGCACCCCACTCTGTGATTTCTTGACCTTTTTATGAGTTTTTTTTATTATAGTCATATTAAGAACTTTCTTAAAACTAATAATGTATTTTATTAGGAAACTTGTTATCTTTGCCAACTCAGATCTCCATTCGCTTTACGATTCTTGTTATAGGGGACGATAACTATTTTAGTTAGTGTACGACAAAAATAACGGCCGATGGAGTCGTAAAAGGAGAATGGCTGAAATGCTTCGTACGGACTCCGACAATTGGCGGCGAATGACGCAACATATGGTGATGTTGTATAATGTTGCTGTCATGTTGGTAAAAGTGTTTGACTGAGTGGGATTTACTGGGAATGTTTTATTCACTAACTAAAAATGTAGCATGTATTCTCCCTGACGCAGTAAAACACATAACAAATGATTGTTGGTTTACTTTAAACATAGCCTATCTCTTGTACAAGTTGGAAGATAGGCATGCGCGGAACTCACCAGAGCTATTCAGTCGTGTAATGTTCCATTAGGCAGATTGTCCCTGGAGTGATTTATTGTTAGGACGTAATAAGAAATTCCTTGTACATTCCTCACACAGATCAAATCAAGCTACATACATTATTCCGCAGAAGCTGTAGCTTAAATAACACCCCCAGTTATCTCGGAGCATAAGAAAATGAGCCCCAACCCCTTCAGTAACCACCACGTCAGAGTTTTTACTGTAGATCCGTGTCCAGTAATTTCTGACAAGGGTGAAAGAATCGTTGAAATATGAACTTTAAACCGTTGTGTTTATATTGATCGGAAAATGTGAGCCCTGCATGACTGAAAATCAGTGACTAAAATCTTTAAAAAAGAATACTAAACTGGCATGATAATTGCTATTGAATCAAAAGCATAAATATAACATTTTATAATCATTATATGTTTATATACTGATATTATTATTATTGCTCAATTGATAAACAACATTTTGATTTTATAATTACCGATTTTTAAAGATGTAATGATTATCAAACAGTATTTCACCATTTCACTAGTATTCCATCAACTATGTTCATTACATAACGAATCTAAAATGCCTCCATCTTAAGCATCTAGTGAGTTGTGTGATTAAATTTTCAGTGATAAAGGCAGGTTCTAATAATTATTGCAGAGGGTATTCAAAGTTTTGACGTCACAGAAATGTCTAATCTGTGAAACCCGCCTAAAATCTAGTTTTGTTCTCATATGTAATATTTTTTCGTATCTCAGAAAAATCGGTTCTATGCAATGTACTTTGGGTTAAATGTATACCAGAATGTTATTAGAAATTTACTGGCCACTTTCCAGGGACGAAATTGTATTTAAAACAAAAATATTTAATTATTATGGCACAGCCTTAATATTTAAACACATTCACGCCACGCGATATCAGCACCCACGGGGGCTAAAGGACTTTAACGCAGATTGACGCACAATTTCGTTACATTATTAAAAGCAATAAAGCACAACACATGTATCGATTAGCATCCAGCTCTCGATTATTCCAAACATAGTTACATTACTTGATCCGTTAATAGCCACTAGAGCGCGTTGCTTTGTTCGTAATAATTGCAATCTTTGATCAAATGTCTGCCTTTATTGCGTCAGCAAAAGCAACAGCATCATATTACCAACCAATCTGCCAATAGCAACTCAAAGATCGTTCACAGTTTTGTTTATGGGTTTACTAATTTAAATAATTCTATTGCTAAATATTTATTTTTTAATTTTTCTACTCACAAACAAAATTCTCAACAGTTCTTTTAACTGTATATAATTATTGTTTTTTTATATTTTATTTTATATATATAGATTATATTATATTATATATATATTATATTATATATTACATTATATATATCAAATATTATTTATATAATTTAATATATATAAAATTATCTTATTTATTATATTTATTGTATTTTATTTTTCATATTGAATTATTCCTTTACAGGTATTTCAGTTCTTCGTATTAATTATTTTACTCTTTATATTTTATTTTTCTTAAGATTTGATTTTATTATTTATATATATTTATTATTTGTCGATATTCATTTCATTTACGGGATTTATTTTTCAAATGTTTTTTGAATTATTCCTGTTTAATGTTGAATTGTTTACATGTTAATTTTCCTATTTATTGTATTCGTCAAGTTTTTTTAAAATTTTAAATATTTTATTTTTGTTATATTTTATTCTTTTTACGCCTATTATGCTTCACGGCTCTTTTAATTGTTACTATTTATTGTTTTAGTTTTAAAGTTTTTCGTAGTAGTTTTATAATTCATAGTTTAATAATTGTTAATTTATTATTTAAAATTTTCTGTACTTTATTTTTCTCATGGGTTTTATCCTTCACAGTTCTTTTAATTATTGTTATTTAATGTTCGTTGATATTTTATTTTTCTTACTGACTTTATTCATTACAGCTTTTTAACCGACTATGTTTATTATTTAATTGTTTATATTTTGTTTTTTATATTTCATTCTACAATATTCTTTTAGTTAATAGCATTTATTATTTTGTTGTTTATTTATTATTTTTGTATTGAATTTTTTTAAAAGTTTTTTGCAAATGCCTATAATTTCTTTATATTGATTTTGTTTACTGGTTTCACCATTTACACTTCGTAAATTCAACATTACTCATAAATGTCTGTTATTCGTTTATATCGTCCTCCTTAATTCTCTTTCTGACGGTATTTTTCATAATTGATCATGCAATTAGCTAGTAGTCAGTTTCTATTCTACAAAATAATGTTTGGAAATTGCCTTTTGCAATCAAGTATGTGTAAAGTCCCTCACAGATAAATCCATAGAAGAGCGACTTGATA
This sequence comes from Prosapia bicincta, assembly GCA_036971475.1. Classification (NCBI taxonomy): domain Eukaryota; kingdom Metazoa; phylum Arthropoda; class Insecta; order Hemiptera; family Cercopidae; genus Prosapia; species Prosapia bicincta. Next base: position 81,214,411 of record JBAIZL010000005.1, read on the forward strand.
AATCTCCAAGGTAAGTCCTTGAGTTTTTCAAAGTTTTCTCAACGAAATATCCAAATTTCTTACGACTTTTAAAACATTTTCTTGACTGAAATGTCCGTTGCCAGGCTCTAATCAAAGTAGCTTCAATTTTTTACTACTCTAAACAAACGCTTAAATGAAGCGTAAAAGAAATGCCTCTTTGTGAACGGGCCGGCACTGACTTCCTTGGAAGGGGTGACGTCATAGACGCACAAAGTGCTGTTACAATTAGCTATGGGTTAAGCAATCTTTAACAATGTCGTCGTCCTGTGTCCAGGATCTGACAAATTAGGTTTTGCATTACTAGAGCAACGAGAGAAAACAATTTAAGGGAACCTATTCAATTAAAGTATATACTTATGATTAAAGTTTTACCGCCGTTCATTTTAGAATGACACAAATGTAGATCAATTAAATATTAAACCAGAGTGATTTTTTTGTAATTATCAACAAGATATAAATAAGATTAAATTTAAAAGGCAAATCCTCGTGTGCGTAAGTAAAAAGGTGGCGAAGCTATGAATGACCGAATAATATTACTACGAAATAACTAATTATTGAAGCAAAACGATTATGAATATTTCTCTATATTTTATCAACTAGCTATAAAGAACGAAAAAGTATACAATTTTACTGTTTTAGTTTGTATCCCTTTTCATTGATCATCATTTAATTCAGAAATACACCATTTTATTATAATATATTTAATTATTATTATTAAACTATTAAAGTTTAACGTAAACAATCATAGTGTCTCGGACCCTTTGGAAACAAGATCCCTCCTCATACCCTTCCCTTTTTGTGAACGGTTTATCTCCCAATAAAATTAAAATGAATTCATAAAATTTAATGAAAGTTATTATTTGATAAAACCTGTATTACATCAAGGTTCATCTACTACAAGTTTAAAAATGTATTTAAAGTTAATTTATTAGAAACAAAAATTACTAACGATTGAAATCTAAACAAGATATACATAAACTAGTAAAAGGAATTGAATAAAACCTTTTCTTCAAACCAGGAAATGAAAATATTTTGTAGTATCTTTAAAATCACAAAGAACGTAAGAACGTAACTACTTAAGTAATAATGGCAGCCTAAGCTAAATCAAAGGTTATTACAAGTAGAACTTGTTTAATGGAAAACTTGAATCGGAAGGCGTCCGATTACTGTGTGGTGTCACGTTTAATAAACGCTGGAGAGTTTAGAACTTTGTGACGCATGAATACAAAATCGCATATCTAACTAAACAGATGGATGAGGGTAAAAATCAAGGTCATGTAATACATACCTTTAGTTCCTTAATACTTTCTATTACTTCACACTCTCCTGATATATATATATATATATATATATATTTAATAATTATTATCTGGAGAACATCCGTTCATTCTACAGTGCATAAAATCTCGCTCTTCAACTGTTGTTGGGTTCACCTCGTCAACGCTAGATGAGATTCTAGCGAAACATCGGAACTGCGATTTTATGCAATGCAGAATGAACGGATGTACTCCAGATAATAACTATTCATCATATATATATATATATATATATATATATATATATATATATATATATATATATATATCGTGCTAAAATATTCGATATTTATTCAAATGCTCTTTATTCATCCGCTCAGCTTCAAATCATTTTTTTTAACTTGTAGGGGATGACACTTTATTAATTATTGTTTTAAAATATTCTCATCAAATATTGCTTTATTAGTTTGATCTAATGACAAATTTTTAATTTTATATGGTAGAAAAACCTTTTACAAAAGGATTAAGGCTATATAGTTATTTCTTCTCATCTGGCTTAAATACTGTACAACATATAGTTTCATAGTAAAACTGATTTTTGTTATATGGTAAAGCAGCTGTTGTAACTGAGAAGTTATGTAACTTTACTTATAATAGTTGTATTTATCAAATAAAAATCCACTAAAATGGAAATTTTCTTGGTTTACCTAAGTAGAAATTGATTTAAAATAGCTTTGTTTATATTAGTTGTTGAAAGTGTGTTCTTTGGTAAATTTGATTAAATATTTGACCTTTTATAGTATTTAAATTTTACTGTACATACATTCTTGTGGTAAAAACTCACTGTAATAACTGTGGTTTCGAGAGATTAACCGCACCCCACTCTAACACGCCTGAGCACACGTGCACTAAAGCCTGCATAAATACTTTATTAAATGTGCAACAAAGTTTTCGGCTTTAGTTACAATGGTCCCGGAAATGCGCTGCAGTTTGGGCGGCAATAAAGTAGAGCGCGCTGTGTGCAGTTGGCACGTTGTACAAAATGATTCAGTGGTCGGGCCGCGGAGACTGCTTTGTTATACAGAGCTCTGCAAATATTTGCACGCTTTTGTTTACTTTTGGCGAAACACAATTTCGTTAATCTTTCATTAAAGCAGAGTGTTAGTGAATATTTTACAAGGGAAATACTTCAGCTTGGTAACAGTAAAATATAATTTCCAGTAAGAAAAGACAATTAAATTTATAAGGAAAATATACGTATAATAAAAAAAATCTTTAGTCTAAGCTAAATTTGCCGTTTAAATATTTTTGCTTTTCATTATATTCTGCGTTCTAAAGTTGATTACTGTAATCATCTTGATTTCACCGATTAAATTATAAGTCATTATTTAAGCAAATAAGTGAAAACTATTAATCGTATTTGCAGACGCGTTTCCGAACCATCGAGTTGCTTTATTGATGAAGTATAACCTGCTACTTAGGTTAGGTTAGCAGGTTATGTTTCATCAATGAAACGACTTTTTCAAAGGCGTCAGCAAGTAAATTAATAGTTTTCACTTGATTCTTTATATAATTTCTTATGGTTTTCCTACTCTTTCCTAAAATCCTAAAAACATAACGTTATTATTGCCTAGGAAGAAAACCTTTAACCTTTTACCACATTATCTGACTCTAGAGATGAACCTTTACCATGTGAGCCTACTCCAAAAGTTACGATTTACCACACGATTTATCCCTAAAGATAAGCTTTTATCGTTGAAGCTTACTCTAAAGGTTTACCTTTTACCATATACTCTAACTCTAAAGATAAACATGTACCATGTGAGCTTACGCCAAATGATTCCTTTGATCTGACACTAAAGATGAGCTTTTAGCGTGTAAGCTTACCTCGGAAGGTTTACTTTCACCACATTATCTGACTCCCATCACGTGAGCTAACTTTAAAGGCATTCTTTCACCAGTTTAGGTGACTCCAAAAATGATCTTATACCACATTATCTGACTCCAAGGAAGAGGTAACCTGGCAAGGTGACTGAAAATTACTATACGTCTATATATAATCTGCATATGCAGCTCTGTATACCTCTATGTAAGGCATTATAATCGGATCGTCAATCCTTTACTGGAAAACATAATAAATATCCTCAGGGTGTAAAACAATATTTCTACACTATATTTTAGTTTCTATAGTTTATTTTTATTTACATGCATAACGCTTTTAAGCACTAACAAGGCCACCTTCCAGCCTCACAAACACACTGAAATAATGATTTTGCCCTTCGCCCAACAAGCTTAAGGGAGTCTTAAAGGAATTAATTTTGATCAGACCGCACGAGGCCTTAAACCAAGTATCTCCTTTAACATTCTTGAGAGTTTATAAAAAAGTTTTCCCGCAGAACAAAAGACTTGTAAAATAGAATTAAGTTAACCCTTCTAAATACTCCACTACAATGGCCACCAGTTGGTAACCTTTCATTTATCATTAACCATTTAATGCTGTTGTAAAAACTTGGTTCTTTTAAAACACTTTAAACACGTTCTTTAAGTTGAAAGCCTATAGTCTGTGAAAATACGTAAAATAAATTTTATTACTAAATTGTTGCTCGCTATTCCGATTGAGAATAAAAAATCTATGTCAAATTGTTTTTAATATTATTCTAACAAGTGTAAGATGCTTTAGGGTCTCCTTCCATCTCTTGCCCAGTTTACGTTGGATCCAATTGAGAACGGTGAGTGCTAACTCTGAATTGCCATACTCAAATTCTTTCACATAGTTGTACAATTCCGGAGCCATAGAAAGAGACTTGGTATGTATATTTACTAATTAGTTGTTATCGAGCCTCACTGTTAGAAGTATCTTTATTGTTCACCACTGTACTTAAATTCGAGAGGTGTTTGTCCGTAGACAGGTGTTTGCCATTCCCCCTCCACTATTCGACTACCACCACTCTTTGCGCATCTTACGTCTCTCGCTCTATCTCGTGTTATACCTAGAACTCTCCAGACTCTGCGTATATAATGAATGTTGTTTTGTTCTAAAGTTCAAATTTGAACAAAAAATTCTTATTTATTCTCCAGGAATACGTTCCCTAAACTTAAGAAGATAAACCTAACATTCTTCAGAGACACATCGTGGGAAAATTATAAAGGTTATTATAATAAACATAAGAGTCACAAATAACCAAATAAATTATTCAAGACGGGGAACAGATGAAAAAACCATGTATCTGTCTTTTTTTAAATTAATTAAACAGAACTGAAAATCAAGTGGTGTCCTGAAACAAAGTGTGTCTAGCTGGACGACATCAAGGTTTTTCGATTTTATCTGTGTTTATACATATTACTCGTTGTTCTTAGAAACATATTTGAGCAGTTTAAAGTTTCTTACTAATACTGAGACGACATTTGTTATAGTAATATACCTTCATAGTGTTTCAGGCCACTTAGACGTTTTTCGACAATTGACAGAAGAAGAAGATTTTTATTTTTAACCCTATCTGGCTACAATTTGTAGTCTATGTTCAAATTTTTGTGTTGATGCATTAGTAATAAGTTTATATTTTGAAGAGGTATTTGTCGAAAGATATGTTTCTTTGTCGTAGTGACTATATTACGGATGTTTTGTTTGAAACTTTATGCACTGGCTTTGTTTGAATCAATATTCTTTCCTTCTATTACTCTCTGCCCTGTCTATACCCATACAACCACTTTGGTCTTTCCTTCCATTTTATCCCAACTCCTAGCGTATGAACTTTAGTACCCCTATTCAATATCCTTTATTTTTATTCCAGCTTATCATCTCTATCATCCTTCCTAACCTATTGCTCCTCTCTCTTGTTTTTAACCGTACAACCCTTCATCTCCTATATTCAGCCTTACTCTAGATTATGATCTTCAACACCACAGCTTATCAACTCAATTATCATTCTTAACTTATTACTCCCCTCTCCCCTGCTTACATCCTTGCGCCCTTTTGGAATCAAAAGTTTCTTAGAACTTAGAAACAAAAACCAGCAATAAAAATTATTTACTTTAAGGCCCGTACTTTACGATGGGCACCTATAATATCTACAATCGGGTACAAATTTTCAATCTTCCATGTGTTCTAGATATAACTTTAGCTATTCTTTGCTAGTACAAGTGTAGGGAGGCAAATGTTTAAATATTGTATTTTAAATAAATATATAATTTGTATTTTAAAATAATTTGTGTAAGAAAAGGAACGTGTTTTAATATTTATGCAATAACAAACCTACATTAACAGCTTGTTAAATTATAAACAGATTTTTATTGATTGTAAAATAATTCGCTATTTCATTTATTATTTACATTAACGTAGTATTCTTACGTAATATTCAACGAATTTTATTTGAAATATTTATTAAACAGGCCACACTTTCTAGGCTCTGTAGTAAAGTAAAATATATTATTTCGTATTTGGCCTTTCTTCATCAATGTTTGTTCAAGTAATGAAAATAACCTTGTCTGATAAACTAAAATATTAGCCCACCATGCGTCCAGAAATCATAATGTGTCTAAAACGTCCTGTCCATTGACAAACTCATCGCACAGGTTTACGGCTTTACAATACCGTTTTGCCTGTAGTTGACTTTAAATAAATCGTAATTTCTGAGAATTTAACACTACCGTAACTCCTTAGAAGGTAATTAAAATAAGTAGAAACCAGTTAATAAGGTTTGAGCATTATTACATCTTTTCGGTTTTTGTATGTTGCATTACATAAGTTACATTATACGTGTGTTCATATGTATAATGACACAATTACAGATGGTTAATACGCGTTGTTACAGTACTGCCTAATATTAATTTAGCTAGTACTAACAATTCTGAAAACATTTTCATGGTAAATATTGTGTATTGCAACCTAGAATTAACGACAAATCCTGTAAAAAACCTTACGTTATACGTAGACTACTGAAAATACATTTATCATTTTCATATAAACCCAAGTAGCCATGGCATTAACATTGAAGAATAGGCCTGTAAAAGGTGTCTGTTTAGTTATGTATTAACTATTTTAAGAAATATATTTGTGTAAAATAACAATTGTAGTTGGGATGAATCCTATAAATCATTAACCGTTCAAAAAACGTTAAATACGGTGATATAAGTAACAGTCTCTCTACCATTACCAAATAGGTTTGTAAAAGTTTCAGTTTGGGAAACTGCTTTTAAAGTATGCCTAAAGTATGCTTTAAAACATGCTAAATAATTTTTGGTTACAATTCAGCATGTTACATAAATATTTGATATTAATTTAATGTGAAATCGGCCTCATTTAAAAGGAATTTTGTTTCTAAAAATGTTTCTGAAAATGACGGCATGTTAAAAATATATTTGGACCAATGAAAAGCCTTTTTATGAATATAGAAGGGTGGGGAGACTAAGACTCTTGTGCTAGGCTACCTTGAGTTGAGGCGTTTCGCCTATTCATCCAGAAGCTACGCTGCTGGAGGGTCACCTTATACTTGCTGTCGTTAAATAACGGAGAAGTTTTCTATTCGTGGCTTTGTTACGTTTATTTTATTATTTTCAAAATTCAAATATGTTATAAAAATGACCTAGTGTAAATTATTATATGTCCTAACAAAGCCACATAAGTTTAGGTGATTGCCAATGAATGTTTTAAATTTATTTCTTGATATTTTTGATACGTTCAAAATCAGTATATATATATATATATATATATATATATATATATTAAAACAACATAGGTTATTCAAATACAAGAATATTTATTAATTTATATTCAAAGCTTTTCGTTGGTAAACAGTACCAACATCATCAGGAATCTGATTATATATATATATATATATATATATATATATATATATATATATAATACCAGCGTACATTGACCTAGCTTTGTCATAAACATTGGTAAAGGGCGTGAACTTTTTATATTTTTTAATTAATGATGTTAGACATGTAAAATAACAATTTTTAAAGTGTAATATTCTAATTATTTCAAAATAAATCTTTTTTTTAGGGAATCTTAATCTAACCTGTCTTATTTAGAAGGACTAAACAGACAACAGTCTGTATGTGTTAGTCGTAAGATACAATTGTTAAGGAAAACAATTGACCCGTTGAGTCCTATCAAGGTATAAAGAATAAAGGTAGCGAATCAAGGTAAGTAATCTGTATTTAAAGAAAAAAAAAATCATTCACAAAATACCAGAAGGTTACTCGGTAATGGATATTTTACCATTGATAAAGGTTAAAATATTACTTTCTGGATAAACAATAGACTTTAGGTTATGTTTACTACCTTTGTTATTTATTCATATTAGTTGCTAAAGTTCGTGTATAACGTTTAACGTCTTTAGATGTCACAGCAAATAATGTGAACAAACTAGTCCTATAAAGTTTATTTGTCATACAGATTTAATGACTTTTATTTAATTCTAACATTTATTTTAGTGTTCCCGCTCATATTCAGAACAATGAGGTAATCTGTTATCCTTGAAGTAAAACTTTTCTCTCCCCTTTATATTCGCCTGTGTTGTAACTGCACAGAATAATTATTCAATTATGTACAAATTTTCAAATACAGTAGTTACAAATGCATTAGTGAAAATGGTTTACAACAATAGGCCACTAAGAACTTTTGAAATTAAAAGGGAAGTTTTAATCGAAATTCAATTATGTTGATAGTAGATAAATTATTTACACTGATCTAAAGAATAAATGACTGGTTCGAAGTCTTCAATAAATTATTATAAATTCTATTTACTGTCTTCAGTTTGAGCACAGATTATATTATAATAAGCGAATATAGCTGTAAGTCAGCGAATATAACTAACTCACCATCTAAAGTATATCGTTAGATATGGGAATGTTGTTATATATGGGAAAACATTGAGGAGTAGGCTGTAAGCGTAACGATGGTAACTGTGAAATAATAGAAACAGGACGAGAGAGAAATATGGGAAATAAGACAAAATGGAGGAGTAACGCTATTATTGATGACGTAGGTAGAGACGTAAATAAGTTTATAAAATTTACCTGGCTCAGTGGTCTTTAATTAATAATCCTTATAGCTTATAACTAACTCCTAGAAAATAAGGATAGTTTTAAGTAGAGTTTGCTGGCTTCCTTGGAGTGACGTCAGTTACATCAAAAGATATCCCCGCAGTAACCACCTTAACAGCTTTCATTTGTCTTCTACCTTTATGACTCTCCTTATGCAATTTAACTTAAGTTGCTTTTTGTTTTAAAAAAGTCCGGAAAGATTAGGTTTTTGGGAATAAGCTGTTTATAAACGGGGTACTGCAGAGTGCTGCACTCGAGAGGCGACTATTGAAATCAGCAACTATTGAAATTAGAAACTAATTTGATTCATTTAAATTCATCGGCTGTTTGGGGTAATACATAAAAAAACGTAACACATAATAAACAACTGTAGTTGAGCGTTGGGCGAATGGCGATGCTGACTAGTCATGTTTGGTTTACGGCGTTGTATAGGCAAACTAGCAGCAGCTAAGTGTAGAAAATGCTTTACAATCTCTGAACCCCTTGTTTAACAAGATTTCTGAAACTTCTCTAATCGGGAGTTTTCTAATAGTATTTTTGGTATACTACAATCTAGTAAAGGAAAACAGAGTCTTGCTTTTATTTTGATCAATTAACATAAACAATACCTTACTGAGAATGTTATATAATCCACATTCTACACATGCACATACACGCGCAGCACAATCCAGAACTCACCAGGCCATAAATCATTCATCCAAAGGAGTTGCTCACTTGGATAAAGCTATCACCCGAAGTTCAATAAGCCAGACGATCTGCGCTCCAGTATCCAATGCCTACTTTAAGGAAACAATTTCAAACTATTTCTGAAAAAAATAAAAGAACTGAATTGAAAACCATAACAAAAATCATTTTGACGTAATACTAAAATTAGAGACCTTTAAAATGGTATGGATAATAGAGAGCTGTTTTGAAAAATTGATGACACTTTATATTATAAAAATAGACTCAAGAAATCAATTGGTTATTTATTTATATATTGACTCTTATGAGTAACAACCTGGCATAAGGGGAACAAAGTAGGCCATAAGTCATAATCCTTGGATAGTCACGTGGCTATAGATTGTGATTGCAAATAAGCTATGGTCATATTTCCTATAATTATTCGTGATACTATTTTCGTATCCATTAGACTAAAAAACATAATAAGTATTTCTATATTATGAACGATAAATTCAAATTTTTTCTTTAAATGTAAATGTGATATTTCACGATCTTGATTTCCAGGTTTATCATAATGGCGTTCGCACTTACTGATATCGAATTTTTTTTTTGAAAAAATATCCTAAAAACCTGACGATTTAGGTATCCAGGCCGGCTTTGAGAGAAACGATTTCAAATTCGTTCTGGAAAAAAATAGTGAATTAAATTACAATAATAAAGATCATTTTGACTTATTTCTAAAATCAGAGACTAAAAAAATGGTATTGATAATAAAAAGCAACCGTTTTAAATAATTAGTTGACATTTTAAATTATAAAAATAGAACCAACTAATCAAAAGTTATGGTTATTTAATTATTTATTGGCTTTTACGGATCTAACAACTTGGGATAGTATAACAGAGTAGGTCTGCCTTAATTAATAATCCAAGGAAAGTCACGTGACCCTAGACTACACTCAATTTCCCTATAGTTATTCAAGATAATATTTTTTTATCCTGCAGACTAATAAACATACAGATTTCTCTGACGCTGCTCGAAATCGAACCCAGATAAATAGTACACATAATATATATTTGTATATTACAAAAAAAATAAGAATTTCGACTTTGAATATAAATCTGATATTTCACGATCATGGCCTAAAGGTTTACCATAAGGGCGTTCATACCTATTGATAGCATTATTTTAAGGAAATAGTTTTCTGTTAAACGTATGTCGAAATATTTACAGCCTATTAACCGTGAGTAATAAGAGGGTTTTAGTAAATAGGTTTTATGGATCTAATACCATTGCAGGTGTCTTTTAAAGACAGTTTGTCTAAAGTACGTTGACCTTGAACTTTAAACGAGAAACAAATGATTTTTCTACACTAGAATCGACAGCAGCTGGCATGTAGAGTCGCAGATAAGGAAGATTTAGGTTGAGCGGCAAATGCGTTGTTGAATTACCCTATCACTAGGGGAGTTAGATTTTATCTGCTCCACTATTTAAATAATAATATAATATTTACATTTTAAAGATCGCCAAATTTATTTGTCATTTATTTAATCTAGCGATTTATTTTAGTGTCAGTGACCTAGTTTTGTGAGAAATTGGAAGAACATAAACACTGTGCCAGAAGGAAGAGGCTAATGAACCTGATCGTACTAGAATATTACTCTGATGACAGAAATTCGCAAGTCTGTTTCAAATACATAAACCCAAAGTAGAAAAGGCAGTAAGGACTGAAATTATATAGCGCTATTTACATTACAAATGTCATATTTACGAAGATAATCTGCATCTAAATATTACGTTAAAATTTACATTAATGGTCATTCAGTTTGTCTTTAATTTTGATTTTAGTAACAATGAACCTTCAAAGTATCCGAAGATCTTAGTTGCCAAAATTATATTGAATTACTTGACAACAAGAGCTCTATGATTCTTTGCATTCCATTCATATTTTTAAAGTTGTTTGATGAGTAAGTTGTAATAAACTCTAGAACTCTAATGTTACTTTGTTTCCTTTATTTCCTGCTGGTCGTAACAAACTAATGACTATGATAGTCCTAGCCAACATGACGGTGATAGCGGATTTCACAAGGGTTTTTTAGACACATCAAGTCAGTAAATAAATTGATGAAAGTAAAAAGAAAAACACACTAAGATGAAACAATGTAATTCATAGTCTTTTTGAAAGTAAAATAAAAACTTCAGGACACGAGTTTTGTTTACAATTTAAGTTTAGTTGTAAAAATTAATAAAATGCTTAAAAAAATACTTGGAACACACTTTAAGCCTTTATCTGGGAAAAGCAACACATTTGCTTCGGATTTAAATCATAAAACTAATAAATAACTAGATTTATGAAGCATTTAATTCCCTGACTAAAGGTAGAATTCAATTCGTAATATTAATAGAAGCTACGAAATAAATTATGCATATTTCATTAGTTCTAAGAAGTGCCACAATTACGCAGGCCTCCTTCACAAAGCTTCCTCAAGTGAACATAACAACCAATAAAGCTCGTTGCTATGGTAACTGAATTAGTTTCCTTCGAGCGATCACTGCAACACTTAATCTGTCTGAAAAATCTTTATTGGTTAATGTTTTATCACACATATAAAAAATATTAACAGCAACAGCAAAATGAAAGTGTAAAATACTCTCGCAATCAGGAATAATTCTACGTACTGAAAAAAAAACTTACTGGACATTTGGAATAAAACTTCGACTACCACAGGTGAAAGTATTTTGATTCATTAAAATTACACACATTTAGAAAAGGACGCAATACATTTACTCTCTGAAGATAGGTCTTGTACAATAGTATTCTAGTTGGCGACACTGGATGTTTGTTTTTTGCCATAATAGAGATGTCATGTTAGATGTTGTTTCTGTCAGAAGTGGAAAAATATACCAAATATTTCGTCTTTCCTTGACCGGAGTGTCTGTACTGTTTGCGTGTTGGTTTAAAGCATCCCGAACACAGATCAAATTCCCGGCCAATAATAAGGCCGTAGATATTGCGATAGCATCTGAACTAACTGTTAATCAACGAGTAGTTTTGGATGTAACCCGGACCGCCTCAGGCCTACTCACGTTTCGCCAAGCACTTACTAGAGTAACGACAGATTCCTGTTATGATTGTTATTAGATGAATCGATATCTAAACACAATAAATCTAAACCAAGTAGTCCCAATCAATTTAATTTTTATCACTATAAAACAACACGAGGTGTATATTTCATTTCCAAGGCTATCATTTTCGGAATGCTGATAAAAAAGTACTTGAAAATAATTTTTTGATAAATTAGTTACCTGCTTCCGTCCAATTTTAACTGTTTTGTCTCAGGTCATCGTAGCCTCGAATTGTATTGAGGTTAAGGTTTTGGGATTTGTGGTTAATATTGTCGGTGATTAGTGTTACTTGGGGACGTTAAACCTCCATATTATTCAGGGTGAATGGACAACCATTGCGTCTCATGTGGTTAGTCCTTTCCTAAAGTGGAACAATGTTTTAGCGGATATATCCAACAATTTCAGATATCCAACAATCACTCACTTTCTCGAATAATTTGTAAATCAAAATACTAAAAAATCTAAAGCCAAACAGTTAAATGTGAAACCCATCAGGTTCGTCCTTATCGCAATGAGTCCCTTTGCAGCTTTTAATATTTAAGTGGCGTAAATAACTAATTTTATTTTAAAAATTTATTTTATAGTTTTAAAGTAAATCCTATTTTAAAACAATACTTTGATATTTGCATTCAACAGTATAAAAGTTTAAGTTCATTCCAAAAACATATGGTGGTAACATTATCGATTGTGCTTCAAAATTGTTTTGCCTTACTGAATCTAACGTAGAAATAAATAAATAAACTTTAAACAACATTGTTTCCTAGTTAAAAAGTAAAATTTCTTTAAAACAGATTATTATCAATAAAAAATGCATAGCTCTCCAGATTCTTCAGCTATATGAAACACATTTAAATTTACATAATGTTTTTGTATCGATTTGTATATTTGTTTACTATTACAGCTTTAAAAACGATTTATGTCGTCTGTTTATCATTTAACAATCCATCATTTAAAATGTCGGCAATGTATGTCGTGAATTAATAAACGTTCCTAAATCCATTATGATTGATGGATGACATTAACAATAGCGCTGCAGTTTGATATATTTCCTGACGGACGTCGACGCTGTTCAGAACGTATGCCAGTCATGCCGTTCCACATATTGTAGAAACTTTGCTCTTATTACTAAACGGAAATAAGTTAAATAATTAGTGAAATAAGTTAACTGTATTGAAAAGGTGTTTTGTTTGAACATATAATATATGTGTGGTTTTGTTATTATACATTTTCTTAGCTTTTATAGTTTCAATAGTTTTTGTAATTCTAATAACTTTATCCATGTTTATACCTTTTTTCCTTTATTTTTGTGCCATATTTATATATATTTAATTGTAAAACAAACGTTGGTATAATATGTTTATGTCGTTATAGTAAAAACTGACTGAGATTAAAGGTACATGACTATGTGTCCGCCTCCATGCATAAAAAATTATTTTGGGGTTCAAAGTAGCAATAAAGTGCAAAGTTTACGGTTTGCCGCTGACAGAGTGAGATGCAACTCGTAAACGGTATCGCGTCTTTGTGCCGAGAAGTTTGGCAACATTGCAAGTCTATCATCGCTTTAGCGTTCATTAGCTTTTGTACGTAAACGGAAGTCGCAGTAAAGCTCTGAAGTTACGACGTGTTTCAGTGGGGCAGGGTTGCCATAACAACCATATAACATATATAACTGCTTGCACAATGCGACAGAACTGTATGTTTCATCCTGTATGCTTCTGGATTTAATTTATTGACACTTATGAAACAATTTTGTTATTTAATACGTTACATATCAGATATGTCGTGAGCATGGCGTACATGTTAAAGGCATACCTAAGCATTGGAGCTGGGCTTCTTTGGGTTCTGTTATCTTGTTTGATATCCCTGCGGACCTTGGTAAACTACTTTGCGCATTTGTAACTCTATTTTTAATGAGTTTTTACATCTGTGCAAATTAATTCGTTTCCGTTCACTGTGTCCTCATGACGTAACTTTGCGCGTCTCTTTACTTGTTTGCGTTGTTAATTGTATGAAATTTAGTTAAGTTGGGAAAATTTAACCAAATATTCCTCTGTTGGTAACAAGTTCAGTCTTCAAAGTTATTTTACAGTTTCTAATGATTTCAAATTTAATAAGTCCTATATAAAATTACCACTTGTAAAGAAATACTTTTTAAAATACAAAAACCTGTTAATTATGTTTTAAAAAGTACAATAAAAATATATATTGAGAAACGTATTATTTCATATTGTATTCACAACTCTATTCTTCAAAAGACTGAAAAATAATCACTGTGTACATACTACATAAAATTCATATATATAACAAGAAAATGAGTAACCGAAATTCTCATTTGAAATTGATTCTAGGATAGCCTTGACGTAGTAGTTTATATATACATAGATCGAATAATATGACAATCTTTTAGAACAAGGCAGGGATATTTTTTGTCAGTATTGTATAAACCTACAATGGTAATGTACATTGTGTTGGTTCAAATATTATACTTAAAATATTTACACACAGTATTCGCTAAGTAATATATTATAACTTATGCAAATGTAGACATCATACATACTAGGTATGTACTTAAATATATTATAATTGTACCTATGGCACTTTCGACAATGCACTATATGTACACTTTCTTCATTTACACACTTATTTATTGTGATACAAATCTTTAAAAAAACTTATCAATTTAAACAAAAACTAACGTGTTAAAACTACTGTTGCTGTTGCCAACAAAACAAAAATTAAATATTGTATAATTAAACATCCACCACGTAATATCCCCCAAGTAGATGATAGAGCTATTCGCGAATATTTTCATTATAAACGAACTAATAATAGTCCCAGTAAGGCGCATTATAAATTGACGATTTGACAAGTGATGACGTCGATAGCGTTTAGCCTACAATAGCCTTGCAGAGAGATATATTTAACTAATGCTGAGGAACAGCTGATCCATTGCAACGACGCGCTTGGTTGGGAAGGAATTCATCATTCTACACATCACGTTGTGTCTTTTAATGTATTTTCCTACCGATTATTTAACAGTAAATTTTTTAGTAAGTTTTTTAAAGTTTCTTTTCGTAATATTGCAAGTGTTTAACATATTTTACTTGCATTTATCCTAAATGTATATTATGAAGATATAAACTAACTTCCGATAAATCACCGTTCCGTGATCTGTTCTGCATGTTTCTCTTTCGACCTACGTAATCACGATACGGTTCTAAGTTTAGAGACCCTAGCAATAGTAAATAGAGCTGCTTGCATTTGTTGGAAGACAGTCGACAAAATAGTACCTTCTGTTAACTTTGGCGCGAACGTATTACTTTATATCAGAAAGTACATCATATTTATAACTTAAAAAGATAATAAATTGATATGGGATTTATCATCTTCTTGGGATTTGTCTTCTTCTTCCCCTAATTACCGGAGGTGACTCTCAAGCCCCTACAAAAAATGTTTTACACTGAAAAATACCAGTGCTAACAGTGACAGAAATACAAATATGTTATTTTAGTATGCACCACTGTTCGTATGATTCTATTGTTGTGATTGGAAGTTTATGAAAAGTAGTGTGTTAAGAAAATGTAAAGCCACTTCCAAAAACATATGTTGGTGAACCTTATTCTAACGGTTTGCAAAATAATTTTCCTTTCTAAATCTAACAAATAAGTAAACCTTAAACGACAACCTTTTCAACTCCATCTATTAGCTCACACTCTCGCTATATATATCTTGTTCAAATCTTCAATCGTTAATAAGATACTTTTTATTCATCCACTTCAGTCAAATATATTTTGTAAACTTGTATTGGGTCACTCTTGATTTTAATAAATGATTTTCAAAATACAATTTTTAGGTAAATATTTATTTAATTAATTTTAATCTTATATGGGAAAAACCTTTTCACAAAAGGGGCAAGGTCTGCACATAGGTATTTCGCTCCATTTGGCTCGAATTAGGTGATAACATATGGTTTTATAAAACAGCTGATTTTATGTTATAGGTTATGTGGTAGATCACCTAATTATTTAATAAAACGTAACAGAAATAAAATTTGTCTTTGTAGACTTAAGTAGGAATTGACTTTAAAAATTGTTTGTTTGTGTTACTTGTTTTTTGATTAAATCGTAAATAAGTTTAAAACAGATAATTAATTAATGTAAAAAATGCATGACCCTCAAGATGCTTCGACGCAGACACGTTTAGTCCTACATTATGTTTTAGTACCCACTTGTATATTCGTTTATGTAGATAGATAGATGTAGTGAATTAAATAATGTTCCTAAATACATTATGAATGACAGGTGCCATTAACAATAGCGCTGCAGTTTGATATATTTCCTGACAGACGTCGGGAATTGTCAAAATGTAAATCTGAAGAGTATCAACTAGACAACGTATTATAAATACTTTGCCCTTAGTAATAAACCGAAATAAGTTTAACTTATGAGTAAATAAGTAGGCTATAGTGAAAAGGGAGCTTCGTTCAAATATACTAGCCATGTACACTTCTGTTCTCTAAGATTCAGAAATAACAGCCTACGCTATAGTAAGGTTAGCTTAGTTTTTAATAATAAATAATCCATGAATACTAAAACAACCTAATTATGTGACGACAAATACAATAACTGTTATAAATACGTTTGTAATAAAAACTTCTTGAAACTACGTCCATTAAAATAAAATACCAATTAATTTAAACATACTCATAACGGAATTAAACTTGTAAAGTATGAGCATTGTTTCAGGCGACAAAAAATGTTTTCAATATCTTTCAAATATTGACGCTGTCAAAACTAAACCTACCTCTAAGTTCCGACCGCTGATGTGTTCCCTCGGGATATTGGGCCTACAAATAATTCTGGAGTGTCTGGATCTAGAATTCGCTGGCCTTGAAACCGTATTGGGTGAAGTTGCCATGATATGGGAACTGTGGTTACAATACAGATAGAGTCATTTTCATGGGGCTGAGGCGAGTTTGTAACTCAATGTCTAACTCCTCACGTCCTCGTCAGGTAATAGAATCGCTAATTCTCTGCTCCAGATCGGCTTTGTAAATATAATACAATTATAAAGCTTATTTATTAAATAGATAAATTGGGTTGAAGTAATACAACTGATAAAATTTATTTAACGAGTACTAATTATAGATCAGTAAATGGGTTTATTTACTTTTCCATGTTAAATATATATCTATTATTGATGTACATTTCATTGGCAATTGATGTAAATATAATTGGTAAATATTAATTAAATAATAAATTTAATTATTTACTTTATTTCTATATGAGAGAGCTTACTTTCGCTAAAGGGGCAAGGTATGCAACATAAATACTACGTACCATTTGGTTTAAAATGCGTGTTAATTTCCGATTTCATAAAACAGGTAACGCTCATAAAAAGTATTTTAATTAAGATTGCAAATTTAAACAAGATATGTATAAGAAGATTGTGAACTAATAGAAGGAATCGCATAAAAACCCAATTACTAAAATAAAATTAATTTATTTCCTCTATATTTTAATATTTGATCTACATTTAGGGGTCGTGGTAGCCTCCTTCCGTATTTTGATACTGGATTATTACCCGTCATTTGGTAAGAACTATGTATATTATGGGCCTATGTATTACTAAGGACTTCTTCCTTGAATTAAAATATGATATTTTACCTATCTGAAAAAAATTACAATAGCGATCTTTCTTCATAAAATTTTTCCTAATAAATTTTAAATCCACCTACTTACATAAACTTTGCAATAAAATGCAGTATAACCTTCCGTCTGGAACTAAATATTTACATCTCATTAACTATAAAGCGATGAGAGTAACTTTGACTTTTTTTTTTATCTTGGGAGCGGGTTTGAATTGCCCGAAGCACTGCTACCTTAAGGTATATTGTACTTACCTCCCTGATCTAGTCAAATAGCCCCTTCCCTCTTACCAGGTTTAGGAGTTTCCTGACTAGAGTTTTACCTTCAGCATCCACCAAAGCCGTTCCATCACCAAAGAGGTTGAAGCGCCTCTCAGCAAGTACTTCACATCTGTAAATAATGTGTGTGGCAGTCTCCAGTTCCTGCCCGCATAATTTGCACACTGGTTCATCTTTGTAGATACCCATTTTATGCAAATGTTTCCTTAGTCCACAGTATCCCGTGAGTAGACCTGTGGCTATCCTCAATTCCTGCCTAGACAGATAGATGAGACTCTTCTGCAGCCCCAAGGAAGGTTTCCTAAGGGTTAGCTTACTGTGTCTCATCCCTTCGGCCCTGATCCAGTGCTCACAGTGTCTTTCAGCCATCCACCTTTGCACTGCCATCTTGACCATGGATTTGGAAATACCTACCGCAGGTTCCGGTCCAATCAGGGGAGTCGAAGACCCCTCCCTGGCCAGTGCATCTGCGGCTTCATTTCCAAGTATTCCCCTATGCCCTGGCACCCAACCTATCATGATTTGATTGTGCCTTGCCAGAGCTTGTAGGTTAATTAGGCACTCCCTGACTATGGCCGAGGTGACCACGTGTCCGTTTAGTGCCTTAATTGCTGCCTGACTGTCGGAGAAAATAGCAATCCGGGTCCCGTGTGTGCCATAGGTAATCATAGGTCTTATCACCCTCAGATACATCCAGTGCATCATTGATGGCTTCAGTCCCCATTTCTTACCCACCATTCTTCTCACAGTCATCAGTGCCCTTTTGGCCTTGTTAACTGTCCTCTCAAGATGTGGGTTCCAGGTGAGTTTCCTGTCCAGAGTAACTCCCAGGTACTTCACCTCCCCCACAAACTCAAGGTATTCACCAAACAAGCGGGGCATCCTGGTCGTCAGATCTTTTCGCTGTCTGGTGAAGTTAATGAGAGCAGTCTTTTTTGGATTTACCCTAAGGTTCTCCTTTTTACACCACTCCTCAATCAGTCGTAGAGGATTTCTGATTACCTCAAGGACTGTATCAGGGAATCTGCCCAGGATCAAAACAACTATGTCGTCCGCATATCCTAGACAGAAGTACCCCTGTTCATTCAGGAGTTCAATAAGGTTGTCAACCACTAGGCACCACAACAGAGGAGAGAGAACCCCCCCCCCCCTTGTGCACAGCCCAGACTTGTCTCCGCCCTTCCGACCTCCCCTGCCACCTCTACAGAAATGCTTCTGTTTGTTAACATGGAACTTATCCAACCACAAGTGGTTGCATCCACTCCATGACGTCTTGCACCACTTATCATCGTCTCCACTGAGGGGTTATTGAAAGCCCCTTCAATGTCGAGGAAGGCACCTATGGCACAACCATTCTTGGCGGTCATTTGCTCAATCCTACCAACCACTTGATGGAGAGCTCCCTCGCAGGATTTCCCCGGTTGATAAGCATACTGGTTCCAATGCAGTGGTTTTATGGCCAAAGCACCCCCCCCCCTAATATGCCTATCAACCAGTTTTTCAAGTCCCTTAAGAACAAAGGACATGAGTGTAATAGGTCTGTATCCTTTCCCTTCCGATTGGTTACCGGTGGGCTTAGGTATAAAGACCACCTTACTAGCTTTCCAGGCTGCCGGCACATGCCCTAAAGCAATGCTTAGCCTGTATAATTTAGTAAGTACCAGTACCAGCAAATCCATTCCCTGCTGCAGCAGCACAGGATAGATCTCATCTGGACCTGGAGATTTGTAGGGTTTAAATGTGCCAGTAGCCCATCTTACCCTTTGTGGAGTTACTATCCTCCTTGCCACTTCCCAGTCCTCCCTCTTACCACGTCTTGTGGAGAGTTTGGCAACTGGTTCAGTGTCTGCTCCTCCAAGTTTCCTTAGGGTACTGGAAGGGAAATGTGTTCTGATTAATTCTTCCACAGTTTCCCCTGCAGTTTTTGTTATATTTCCCAGTGCGGTTCTTAGCATCCCCACCGGGTTAACTGGGTCCTTAGATAGCACTTTATGCAGTCGTGCCCCTTCCCGAGTTTTGTCAATCTCTTGACAAAACTCCTTCCAGGACTTCCTGCGTGCTTCTCTAATTACCCTGTTGTATTCGGTTAGTGTTTTCCTATACTGGTCCCACTCCCCGTTCTTTTTTGCTCTATTAAAGAGTCTCCTGGTGGTCTTCCGAAGTTTGGCTAGCTTCTTGCTCCACCATGACGGATCCCCTACTTTTCTCCCCTCACTAAGAGGGCAGTTATCAGTAAAGGATTCTACTATAGCCTCGCCAACCAATGCGGCAGAGTCTTCTAGCTCTTTCCTCCCACCATACTCCAATCCGGCCTCCTCAATCCGAACTCCCAGGTCCCTCCTGTAGGAGTCCCAGTCTGTTCTTCTTGGATCCCTGGTTGGCCGAAGCATGGCTGGATTTAGAGAGATATCATACCTAATATGTCTGTGGTCAGAAGAAGATGGTTCATCCGACACATGCCAGTTTAGTACATACCTAGTAAAAAAAAAAAAAAAACTTTGACTTACAATTTTATGAACCTAATACTTTCACAAATTTTGATTAAAGCACTACTTATCTGAAATGGAAGTTAAACAGTTCCTTTTAAGTTAAAATTGCATAAACCTGTCCTTTTTGTAACATTACTTCTGCTACAATGTTTTTAGACGAGGTGAAATTTCAACTTTAAAAGATAAGCCCTATTGAAAATATTACGAAGCCAGTTTTATTTAAGACAATTTTAAATAAAAATACTAATATTTCATTTTATTTCTAATTCGAACTACTTAGTTATTTTGGTTTCGCATGAAACTACATTTTTGTTAACTTGAACTATTTATTTTTACGTCGTTTATTGGTATCTTACAAATACATCAAAAATGTTTCCTTTGTTGGAAATGTTTCATCCGTTATCCATCATCGTTAAGGCGCATGAGTTATGTTTTTATAGTCTGTATGATGTAACCGGAATGCTCGACAATCTGAGCTGGTCTAGTGTGCCTTAACGCTTGCAGCTTTTGTCCTAATTAGTAACTTAATATCCTCCCTTTAATTGGATTAACTTCTCACCCTACTAAAAACCTTTTAAATTTTTATCGAATATTTGGAAACAAATAAACATGCATGATGAAAGATATCAAACATTACAAATGTTATATTGTTACCCCACCAAAACAGATTACCACCCTATCGTTTGTTAGTTTTGCTATCGTTCTTGTTATATTGTTATAACTTTTCAAATTATTATTAGATAGAAAATTAAAATTGTGATTCGGATGAGAAAGATATGTACTTAAAGGCGGATTAAAATACATGATATTAAGGAAACAAATACGTGTGGATAACTGAAAGTTTACCCGGGCAGGCTGAGATAGCAGAGAAAGCCACAAGACAGGTTGCATCATCCATACTAAGGTCAAAATAAAAATCAATCTAGACGCGTCTGCTAAAGCATCTGTAAAGGTATATGTTGGGTGGACTAGGGAACACAAAAATCTGCAATTAGATAAATATATTTATATAAAAACATTATTGGGATTCTTTGAAAACTGGTAGCGAGATATGTTTTTGTTTCATTAAATGAAAAGTCCTTTTATTTTGGTTTCCATTTCTAAAGCTTGAGTAAATGGAATTTCTTCTAATTGGATTCTATTCAACGGTAAATTAATTACAAGAGTAATAATTATATTACTTTTCTTTCACAGAGGTGTTTTCTAAAATATTTCATTTCCTCGTCACCAATTAATTTCAAATATTAGGGCGTTACTCAGTGATGACTACTGCGCAGCGCTTCCATCTTCTAAGGTATACGAAGCTGTTACACGCATTGCTTCCCGAATTCACGTGGCTATGTATATACAACAGTAAATCATTTAAGTTTTACAGTGAAGTTAAAACAATAAATAAACAAAACTTGATTCGTGGTGTTTTTTGTCGTTCCTTCCATTAGTTTTCCCTCTTCTCATACATATATTGCTCCCATTTCCAATCGTTAATAAAATACGTTTTCTTCATCCACTCAAATTGAAACACATTTTTCTAAACTTGTGGTTGATGACACTTTATGGTAATACAGTTTTTTCAATGTTATAAAATAAATTTAATTAAATTTAGTGTAAAATGAGAGCAGAAGCTTTTCACTAAAGGGATATGTATACAGGTTATTCGTCCCATTTGGCTTTAATAAAGTGATAGCGTACGATTTCATACGACAGCTGATTTTATACTATAGGTTGTGTGGTAGAACGCCTGTATTAACGATAAGTTATTTTATTTTATTTATATTAATTTTAATCACTTAACAAAAAGCAACTAAAATAAAATGTTTCTATCGACGGAGCACAAAACTGTTTCTATAGTTTGTACAGTTTGTAAGCGTTATGTATTGGAACTATGCACGCAAGTAAATTTTGATGTACCTAAGAACCCATCACCAAGGTATACAAAGGGTTATGAAAGTAAACTAAAATTAGCTGACGGTATGTTTAGAAACTATTTAAAAAATATTTTCAAGCGCGGAACTTTGTGGGTCAGCGTGAATACATCATCCAACAGTACTCTGTGTATTATCTATACCTGTGTTCAGTATGACCTTTTTTGATCTACATTTGTTTTGTTTAATATCCGATTGGATACTCAACTTTGCGACCACAGATTTTCTAGAGTAACCCTTCCTTGACACCAGCCTCGGTTCAATTTCTCCAAAGCATAAACAAATATACACAATCAATAGCAAATTAGAGTGGACAAATATTTTAACAATGAGCGTTTCATTAGCAATTTTAACATCTTTAAAAGTGCTACATAACTGTGACGTCACAATCTATACTACGTCAAATATTCTCAAGCTATTTGCCGAAAACAATGATTTTGCTTATGTTTACACTCCCGTCAAACTTCTCGTACATAATAAGAACAAAGCGTGATCAAATCAAATTTATTTCCTTTTGTTTTACTTAGAACACAATTAAATACACGGAATAATTATTCAATTGTTAACAACTTTACAAATACTTATAAATGCATCAGTTAAAACGTTTTATAACAATGGTGAATTAAGTGCTTGGAAAATCTCAACTGAAGAGAAGTTTTAAGTGAATACAAAATAGATGATGGGTAAACTATTCACTTTAAACTACAGAATCGAAACACCTCGTCGTCTTTTGCACCTTCTCATGCACTGTAGAACCTGTAATATATTACCTTTTTCTTCTATGCTCCTTATTTAGTCATTAAATAAACTCTAGTTAGTTAACTCGTTGTCATTTTTACCTATTTTGTAACGTTTTGCTGGCAGATTGTCGCTGGAGAGATTTATTGTTGGGGATAATAGGAAATTCCTTGTACATTCCTCAGACAGGTCAAATCGGACTGTATATGTTATTACTCATAAGATATTTAGCCTATAGCTGAGTTTAGTAGTTGGGTTTTGTTACAATTACAAATACTTCTATATAGAAATTCATTATCTTGATTGTATTCCTGTTTTCGCCCTATTTTTTTGTTGTTTAACTCTTTTCTCCTCACTTCCAGATATTTATAATTTATCTATCTTCTTCTTTCTTTATTTACATTTCTTCTTGTTGTTATACATTTATTTTTCTTATATTCTTATCTTTTTCACAGAGAGCGTTGTTTCTCTTAATATTTGTTTCGCTAGTCACATTTCAACGTCTTCATATTCGCTTATATAATTTTTTAATCTTCTTCCGCTATTCCTTCCTTATTACAACAATAATACTTTGCAAAATAAACATGTAAGTCACAGAGAATAGTTTTCAACCCCTTTCTTCTTTTCAACTTCAACTCATATACTTATAGATTACATCCTTACCCTTATTCTCTCCCCTCATTCCCCGCATCCTTCTCTTTCTATAAATTCTTATACATGTTACCGTAGTCTGTTTAATCTGATTCCTTTCATTTAAATTTTACTTTTCCACTCTTTTTCATCTCTTGTTTGTCCCTACGTAATAGTTCATATTCCCTTCTCAGTTTTCATTATCACTAATCTTTCCTTTTTGATGTATTTCTTCCCTCTTTTTTAGTTTTGAATTTCCAAACATGGTTAAACATTTCCTACATTTAAAAACTATAGTTAATAACCTAATATTAAAAATAAATTTAATGCAGAATTAACAGAGCAAATCGTTGCGCCGGCTGTATATACTACACAAATGCGAGTATATTTGTCGCGCCGATCCATCACGGTTCTACGCCTTCAGCTTTGCACATTGTTTAGATTTATTACTTTATCGTAAGGCAAATACTAAAACATAGACACATTGTTTTTAAAAATTATAGTGTTGCATGGAAAAGTGTTTATATTCCCTTCCTTAAATTGAGTACTTTTATTTTTTTAAATTCTTACTTTTATTATTATTTTATAAATATCTTTCATAAGTCTGTCGTTCACTGCCTCAACGATCTGACTTTGTTATTTTACCATTTGCACAGCCTTCTTGTCGTAGACAGAAGGTCTTCTCTATTCTACTTTGCGGTCAATTTGACCTAAATGTCATATTGTTATTGAATTCCTTTTAGACAAACAGTCATCTCATGTAACTTGTCAGACATTCATCAAGTTACGTAGAACATTTAATATTTCACGCATGAACCATGGTTTTAAAATTGATATTACACGTTACAGATAGGCTAACAGTTGTCACATCCCGTTTTTTCCGAATTTCTATCACAGTAAATACTTCCCTTTACAAACGGAACTCTAGCATTTATGAGAAGTTACACGTATTAACATGAAGAAGCCTGAGGTGGATGGGTTGTTTACGTTTCGCCTGTTGAATGAAATTAGCTTCCGTACGCCGGCTTTGGAGCTTGTTTTCCGCGAGAGAATCGAATGCTTTCAGAAAGATTAGGCCTCTGCGGGACTTTACGCGATCCGACATGTTTATTTGCCTTCGTTTTATACTTAATTACGTCAGATCCTTCCTTTACACTTGGCGAAACTAAACTTGGGAGTTACTGAAAAGGGAGAAAGGTTTCTAAGTGTATTAACACGTGACGGAAGCGTCTGTGTAAAAGCACGTGTACTTCTGTCGTCAATAAATTTCTTTATGTATAATTCATCCTGAAAACATTATCAGATGGTATGTTATTACAAATTGTGTGATTGCATTTATCCTACTTACAAACTTCATTATTCTACGAGCCTTCGATTCTACAAAGTCCTTTCGTACTTCTCTGAATAGTAAAATACAAAACCGCTCATGGTAAAACTGATATTTTACTTGATTATTTTTCCAACATTTCTTGATCATACGGTTGAAAAAATACAACTGACCCCAGAGGGTAATCAAAAACATCTACGTCAAGTTTGAAAATTATAAAAGTGTATTGCATTGAGGCTTCCCAAACCGGAAACAAACTAACAGCACAATGATTATCACACTCAGGTATACACAAAACCTTTGAAGTTGTTAAAGAAAGAGGAGAAAGATATGAAAAGAATTAGAGAAAATAAATATTGAAAGCGAAACAGACTTATAAACATAGGTGATGTGAACTTTAAAATGACTTTAAAAGTGGGTTTTTAAAGATTATATTACAGAAAGCATATAGATTACACAAACGCACAGATGTGCGCTACAAACACATTTAAGGGGCTAAAATTACATTTAGCTATAGTTGTGAATCAATTTACGCTTGACTTACAAGTAAAGCATTTCCGAAAAATTTCAAAACCAGGAAGATCCACTATATATTAATAATAAAGCTAACACAATATGCAGGCGGAACGGAGATAGTATTTACGCCGTGTATAAACTAGTTCTTAGTTTTTATTTCTCCTGAAACTGTACTCTTTTATATTTGTACATTTTCATTGTTTCGTTTGTATTTATATTTTTTCTATATTCATAGTTTCAACTTCATTTGTATTATTGAAAGTTTATGTTTTCATCTGTTTTAGAATTTGTTTAATGCTTATATTTTCTTTGTTTCTACCTTCACATTTTAATCAATGTATACAGTTTATCAAATTAGAATTATTAGTATGTAGTTTTTCTTGTTTGTTAAAGACAACTTGTGACTGTATTACACTGATTTCTGTTTAAAAAACACGTCTTATTAATAAAGAGAAGTACTTTTTTATAATTACCAAAACTTCCGATCTTGTTAAGTTCTTGGTATATCTTGTATTCTCTTGATGTTTTTATTTCTCATAGCGCCATTGGCGTCGTATCTTTTTACGATTCACGTTATAGGATAAGCCGGCGATGAGAACTATTCCAGCTAATGTATGTCAACAATAACCGACGATGGAGTCGTAAAAAGAAAATGGCTAAAAAACTTTGCAACGCCTCTGTGATATCAGACATTAGGCGCTGAATAATAAAAGCGTAATCCTACGTCCCACAATGTAGCGACCTTCTTGGGAAAATTTATCTTCTTTCCGGGTTTATTTAGGCAGTACCCTCACCTACCTAAAATATAGAGCATCCCTTTCTCTACAAACAATATAAAGAGAGATAAACGTTTGTGTATATGGAAGGACGAAAACATGGACTGATTCCACTCAAGAGCTATTTGACGATGTACGTTCCATTAGCACGTTGTCCTCGGCGTGATTTATTTTCGGGAAATCATAGAAAAATTCCTTTTACATTATTTACAAAGCTCAATATGTGCATGGCTTCAATGAAAGTTTGTCAAATTTAAAAAGCTTTTCCATTCTAAAATTAACTTTGTGATTATATTTTTGCAACATTTGTTTTGAGGTATGTATATATACCAAGACAAACTTAAAAGACTCCCTCAGTGCAGTGAATCCGAAAATAGAACAATAACGGTACACCACACCTTGTGACAACGGAAATTCCACACAGCACTTCTACAACCTCCGGTCAGTGATGCTCGATGATGGGGATACTATCAATCTTTGAAAGTTAACGCGCATAAATACCAAGTAAGTACATATAGTGAAAATAAGTGAATACACGAAAACAGTACAATATATATATATATATATATATATATATATATATTTACACACAGATATGGACATAGACACACACACACACACAAACACAAACACACAAACACACACACACACACACCTGTACAAATATATATATATATATATATATATATATATACACCGTATATTTATACGAATAAATGTTTGTAATTTAAGTTTCAAAATTCAAAGTACTTGCATGATTTTCTTTCTTTCGACAGTGCTTTCTCACACTGTCTATTTTTCAATTTTCTTTTAAATATTTTTTTCGTCCATGTTTTTAATCCATTTTGTTTTTAATTTTTTTAAACCATCTTGTTTTTTCTAATATGTGTTTTATCTCTACGACGTATTGGTCTTTTTTCCTGGTTATATTCATGTTTGAGTTTTTAATAATAATATTCCTGTGTTTTATTTTATAATGTGGAGATAGTTTTTTCTCCTCTTCTCCTCATTATTTTTTCCCAAGAAAGTGTTACAATTTGATGACAGATGAAAAAGTCTAAAAAATAAATATGAAGAAGAAGGTATTATCTTAAAAATGATGCACTAAATGAAGAAAGTAATAGATACAAGTTTCAATAAATAAAAAACTCCTAATTTATAGTCAGATCGTGAAGAAATGCGGAATATAAAGAAGACACAACTTTGAACAAAGTCATGGTTTCGGCAGAGATCAATTTAATAATGTATAACATTTTGCGTAATAAAATTACATTAATAGTGCGGTAACAAGTACAGCCTTCTTGAGTTCTGGAACATTACTTAAACATCGTATTTTAAATAATGTCATGTGTAGCTACAGTTTATCTATTTTATTCAAGGTGAAGACGTAAACTTTATGATTAAGTAAACTTCGAAGAACAAAACTTTGTTATTAAGATAACTAAAATGAAATAATATCTAAGATTCTTGGGCGGGAATTTGCTGCAAAGTGATTACAAGAATCTTCAGTCGTTTAATGGAATCTAATTAAAACAGTTTGTTATATTTAATTCAGTTACCTTGGATTTAATTTTTGTTACACAAGTGATTATAGTTTCCCATTAGTTAAGGGAGCAAGAGAGATAGAGAAAGAAGCGAGAAAAAATAGAGATAGGCAAATGAAAAAGTGAGTGAGACGAATGAAATGAAACTGAAGAGGAAAAACTGAGAGGGAGAGAAGTGAAACGGCCATGCGAGAGAAAAGAAAGGAAGAGAGAGCAGAAACGGGGTAAGAGATAGGAGAAACGGAGAGATTGACAGTAATAAAAGGGTGAGTAAGGTGAAATAGACGAAGAAGGGAGAGAAATAAAGAAAGTAAAAGGAAAGAGAAAATACTAGAGTGAAGGAAGTAAGAGAAAAAGGGGAGGAAAAAACTACAGCGGAAAGATAGTAGAAAAAAGAAGATCGAGGAGAGCAAGGGAAAGGATAGTCAGGGTATAAGAGAGAGGAGAAAAAGGGAGTGAGTGAAATAGAACAGAAAGAGATATGAGAAAGAGATAAAAGGAAGAGAGAAATAGAGATACTATATAGAGAGGAGAGTAAGGTGAGAGGAATATGAGACAAACAAAGAAAAAGAAAGAGATAACTTTGAGAGGAAGATAACAGGAAGGTAGAGAAAAGATAAGCAATAGAAGGAGAGACAGACGAGAAGACGGAGAGAGGGAAGAAAGAGGGGGAAGAGGTAAGTAATTATTTGAGAGGGAGAGAGAAGAATTATTCAGTAAATTAATTAGTTTAGTTTTACATGATTTTCACTGAACAATGTTCTCACGTTACTTCATATCGTATTCCCATATGTATTTATTGTAAGAATCAGTGGTGACGAGGTGTTACGTGAAAGATTACGACATCACAGATTTGGTTACGAAGACATGTGTGCTGGATAAGAAATTGTTAAGCGGGGCATGGAATCACATCAACGAAAGAAAGGCTTTCTGACGTCATCTAACCTCTATCACTGCGTATTTATTGTATCATAGAGGGTAACGGTGTTCTAAAGCAATATGTGTTCATTCCCTACAACTTTACTGTCGATTGGAAACACAAGCATCGGCTATTTGTTGCTTACACAAGTTCTAAGTAATATCCTATTTACTAGAATCTTTAACTTGCTAAGTAATCCCAAGCACAATACATACTAACACATACACTGGGATAAACAAAATCTATCTGAAACAAGTATTTTTTTAAACATTGATTTGTAATAGAGGCTTTTGTAGAAGGATTTAATATATTACAATATTTTTCATTATTGTCAGAACGATACTTGAGCATAACGACATAGAGCTTTCGACTAAATTTAGAAAGAGTAGCCATATATTGCCGCCCATTAACTGTTAAGAGAGGGAGGAAATTAGAGAAATGGTTTTATAGGCCTAATACCATTACAAGCTTTTCTCAATGACGCACTTTCCTCTCAAATGGATTTTTATTTATTTGTGTTCACTAAACTGCAAACACCTGACGCTGTTAAGTGATTAACACAATGTAACCAAAATTTGGGATGGAATTTCAAATAAAAACAAAAGCACAGTATATTTTTTATAAGTAGGCCTACTAAAAGTGAAAAAAAAGGTTAAATAAACACTCTGGCAAAATTACAATTAACCTAACACCCAATACCACAATACAAATTATGATCATAAACATATTAACAAAATTATAATATCAGTAAACAACTAAGAATGGCATCTAGATTAAACTATTCTGTACATTTCGACTAACATGCCATTCTCAGAGGGAATAACTAATTTATGAAATTAAAGATATTTTCATAACAATTTATCTCGTCCAGAACTCTAAAAAATATTAGATCTGATAAAAAGTTATAAATGCAGGTAAAGGTCTTGTTACCAATTTATCTTTATATATATATATATATATATATATTACACGTTTATATTTCAGTATTATTTTTCAATTCCTCTCGTTAAATATATATCTTGAACAAATTTACAATCGATAACAAAATAAGTTTTATTCATCCGCTCAAGTTCAAATAAATTTTTTTTTAAACCTATAATGTATGACACTTGATGTTAATACAGTGTTTCAAAATAATTATTCATTAATTAAATTTAATAAATTAACTTTAGTTTCATATTGGATAAAAACCTTTCATTAAATGATCAAGCTATACAATATAGTTATTTCGTCCCATTTGGCTTAAAGTGAGAGATAACATATGATTTATAAAACTGCTGATTATATGTTGTATGTTATGCAGCTGCTTTACGATTAAGTTATTTTACGTTATTTATAATAACAGTAATTATTTTATAAAAAGAAACTAAAATCAAAATTTTCTTCAATGACTTGAGTAGTAATTACCATTATTGTTTTTTAAATATACATTATTTGTATGAATATAGTTAGGTTTGTTATAAATCTATAACTAGGTTAATATAACGTATTAATATTTTAGGTTATGTTTGAGAATTGAATGAAGAGAACCTAAATGGACAAGCAATTGCTTGTACCTAAGAAGGAATCTCTGGAACAGAGAATGAGGTTCTTAGGGGACTCTTAAACATGTCTCGTAGTCTCAATAATTCTTCATAGAGTTATAAAGGAAAGGTAAAATTTTGAGTTTCCAGGCACGATGTTTCTTACTTGTCTATAATCCGATTACATAAATACCACCACGAGTGTTTACTTTTAACTTTCATTGAGTCCTTATTCTTTAAATATGGAACGTATTTCTACTAAGAAATAAGAAGATATGGCGTTACCCAAGGGATATGAAGTAACTCCCAGACTCTTAGAAATGTCATGCGCAAACAATCTCCAATAAAAATTCTCTGGCTTCTTTTCTGATAGAAAATCATAGCATATTTCAAATGACACATTTTATATCTCAAGCACATTAAATAGAGTTTTCCCAGTATTATAATTTATTTAGAATTCCAACAGGAAACATTAAACTAAAGATATCGTTAAGTTGGAATGTTTAGACTTTTGGATGCAATTAACTTCCTTGTGGCTGTCTTTCCCAATTGTTTTGTTTCCTCAAATCTCTTGAAAGCTTTCAGAAAAATTAGGCTTCTGTGAAGTTCAAGCGATCGGATAAGTTTAACCCTTCCCCCATCGTCTTTCCGTAGAATTAGCGAAAGTAAACTTGAGAATCACTGCAAAGAAGAGTGTTACGTAACTATATTAGGAAGTTACAAGTTTTGTATTGAAATGAAAATATAATTAGAATTGAACTTTGTAGCAAATGTGTTTGTAAAATAGATCGTACAAGCTTTAAGTTTATTTTAATTAAAAAAGTATTTTATTCTTTATCTGTAAAAATGAATGTTTGAATGTATGAATATATGTATGTGGCTTATGCATTACTAAGCCACTAAGCCCATCGCCATGAACCTTTGGGAAATTGTTGAGTACATTTCTGGAAAGGTTTCTTGTCACATACAAATTTTTTCCAACATGTAAATTTAAGTGGCAAAATAGCATAAAATATAACTTTATATCTCGTCTTATCCTAGGATATTTCATTGAATGCATTCCAAATTTTTGTTGCTAAGCAACACTCAACAATCAAAAATTATTTTTCAACACATTTCAAACAATGTACAAAAAACATTGTATATCCGAGTAAACTTTAATAAATAACATTCAATCAAGAACTTTTATTGTCACACGTTTTTGGATCTACAACTATAAGTTCAGCTATTATTGTGTTAATAAAATACTAAGGTAGGTTTAGCTAATGTTAACAGTCCATTTATTAATTTTTAGGAACTAAAACGTTTACCTTGAAGTATTCACTTGCTATTATTTTATCCGTAAAACGTTTAAACCCAACCATCATTTTTCTAAAAGAACTATTTTCTTCCGCGAAAAAACAAAATCTAAAAATTAACAATCTAAAAATCTAAAATTTTTGTTCTAAATGAATTATCTGAAATAATTATTTACTGAGTAACCTTTGCATGTCTCTAACAGTTTGACCGGGTTAAAGTGTTTCGGCCATTTTGATACTGCTCACGCATTTAGCAGATAAGGTTACAGTAATGCATTAGTCACTTCACGTAGGGCGTTATGAAGGGTGCGAGGTTTCACAGTGATACAGTGGACGATTTACTGACCGTGTAAATTAGGCTCTTCCATAGAGCGAGCGATGACACTGAGTTATAGGAGTGCATTATAGGTCAACACTTAGGTTAATGAATCTAGAGTGAAGTCTGCGCAGGCGCCGGCAAGTCGGGCACAATAGGACGCTGTGAGTGGTTGAACTACTGTCAACAATTTTACCTTCTACTAAACGAGGAGGAAACCTTTTTAAAGGAAGTTATTTATATTTTAATATTTACTAAATATGTTAATTGGTTTGAATCAGTGATTCGGTACAATTAACTGTTCATCAGTATAGTGAGCTTTGTCTTTGTATGTCTATCTTCTGTAACTAACTTCAGTTCAAGGAGTCGATTCAGTAAACTGATCCGTTTTCCATTGTTTGTACTTTTATGTATATTTTTGTGAAAAAGAAGTCATAACATTTTCTTTATATGTCTAGTTCTCTGTAACTGGGTTCAGTTCAAGGAATCGATTCAGGAAGCTGTTCGGTTTCCCTTTGTAAGCTTAGTATTTATATGCTTCTCTTTGTGTAACAGACTCCAGTTCAAGGAATCGATTCAGGAAGCTGTTAGGTTTCCCTTTGTAAGCTTAGTATTTATATGTTTCTCTTTGTGTAACAGACTCCAGTTCAAGGAATCGATTCAGGAAGCTGTTCGGTTTCCCTTTGTAAGCTTAGTATTTATATGTTTCTCTTTGTGTAACAGACTCCAGTTCAAAGAATTGATTCAGTAAGCGGATCGTTTTCCCTTTGTAAGCTTTGTTTTTTATATGTTTCTGTTTCTATAACAGGGTTCAGTTTAAGGAATCGATTCAGAAAGCGGTTCGGTTTCCCTCTGTAAGCTTTGTTTTTTATATGTTTCTGTGTCTATAACAGGGTTCAGTTTAAGGAATCGATTCAGAAAGCGGTTCGGTTTCCCTCTGTAAGCTTTGTTTTTTATATGTTTCTGTGTCTATAACAGGGTTCAGTTTAAGGAATCGATTCAGAAAGCGGTTCGGTTTCCCTCTGTAAGCTTTGTTTTTTATATGTTTCTGTGTCTATAACAGGGTTCAGTTTAAGGAATCGATTCAGAAAGCGGTTCGGTTTCCCTCTGTAAGCTTTGTTTTTTATATGTTTCTGTGTCTATAACAGGGTTCAGTTTAAGGAATCGATTCAGAAAGCGGTTCGGTTTCCCTCTGTAAGCTTTGTTTTTTATATGTTTCTGTGTCTATAACAGGGTTCAGTTTAAGGAATCGATTCAGAAAGCGGTTCGGTTTCCCTTTGTAAGCTTTGTTTTTTATGTGTTTCATTTTCTATAACGGGGTTCAGTTTAAGGAATCGATTCAGGAAGCTATCACCTTTTCTTTGTGTGAGTTTGCTATTTATAAGTGTCATTTTTTGTGACAAACTTCAGTTCAAGAAACACTTAACTCCAAGGCGTCGAACCAATAAGCGGTTCCTATTCCACATTTACACATCTCTAAGTGTTTGTACAGCCTTTAATTCTTTAACACTCACAGTCTTTAAACCTTACATATGGGAGAATATATGTAGTAAATTTAGAGTAATATTATTTCTTTAATATTTATTTAGTATATAATATGTCAGGATATATCCTATAAAAAGATAGTTTTACTGCTGCCATATCACATTACACCTCTAACGTCCTTTGCAGGTATCCTACCATTAGTTCCCACTTCCTGTTCACATCACGTTGTACATATTGTAAGTTTTTTAAATAATATTTTCATCTTTATTATTTGTTCTTCGAAACCATCTTGTAAAATATTATATTCGATGATTTCAGTGTGAGGTTAGAACGGTATTTCTAGTAAATGCTTTCCTAGAGTTCCCAAACTACAATAACATATAAATATATCATAAAGAACTGAACAGAGCTTCGCTGCAAGAAGCCCGCAGCATTTAGATACCAAACCCTTACAGTAATACAAACATTCGCGACAAAGTGTTCGGAAATAGTAAAACAGCTTAAGGCCAAAGAATGTTTTTATTATCATGCCCAATTTTGTAAAATTAAAGTTAACTATTGAATAAGTTAGTTATAACCGTGGAGATACATGTACATTATAGTCTATATACACCAACAAACAATACACGGCGTTGTGTAGGCAATTTGATGACTATTAAATAGGGACAACAGTAATTTACTAAATAAAACCAAGTTAATTGTATTATTATAAAAAGACAAACAAAATAAAAACAATACAGTACTCGTATATAATATAAGAGTATAAAACAGTTGACTAGAAATATCACTTTAATATTGTGGTAACCACACGAATATTAAAAAGTAAGTCATAATGTAAACATTGAAATGGGATATGTAATATTGTTAGAATATCATATTACACATCTATCGTCCATTGTAGAGATTTTACCTTCAGTTTACATTTCCTGTTTGCATTACGTTGAACATACTGTTTTTTTAAAAAAATATTTTCAACATTACTATTTCTTCTGCGAAACCGTCTTGTACAATATTATATTCAGTGACTTCAGTGCGAGGTTAAAAGGTAAATGCTTTCTTAGATTTCCTAAACTACAATGCAATGTAAATATTTCGTAAAGAACTCAATTAAGCTTCGCCGCAAGCAGATGAGCGTGAAGAGCAAACACTTCTCGAGTTGCAGCCCCCAGCATTTAGATGCCATATCTTTACAGTAACAAAAACATTCGCGTTAAATAGTGCGAAAATAGTAAAACAGCTCAAGCTCTAAGAACCTTTTAAATATCATGTTCAAATTTGTTAAATTAAAGTTAGTATTGAATATAATAATTATAACCGTGGCGAGACATGTAAATTATAGCCTACGTACTCCAACAAACAATACACGGCGTTGTGTAGGCAATTTTATGAACAGTAAATAGGAACAACAGTAATGTATTAAATAAAACCAAATTAAAATGGATTATTATAAAAAACAATACAGTATATAACAGAAGAATATAAAGCAGTTGACTAGCCCCTAGATGATGTCATCATCCAACTAACTACGTCACTCAGAGATCGAGCAGAACGCTCCTCCCATCCGCATCTGTCGGCAATAGTCACAGATCCGGCACCGCTTCCGACGCGCAGGAATCGACCCCTGGGCTTCGTCTACGAGCCACCATGAAGGTCGAAAATCTAAAATCCACACCTCACCAAAATCCAAGCCAAAACAAATCAGTCCAATCAACAGCAAAGCACATCACACAACGCTCAAATCACCAAGCAACCACGTACAAAATTTAAATGTAAATGACCTCACTGATGCCTATAAAGCAACTAGCCAAACCAAAATTTTGATAAAATTACCATAAAGTCAAACACAATAACCAAACTGCTGTAAATGAGTTTTTCAGAAACGGCACACAACAGGGGCTCAACAAGACAGCTCCGCCAAGCAACCCAAGCAGTTGACTAGAAATATCACTTTAATATTGGGGTAACCACACCAATATTAAAAAGTAAGTCATAATGTAAACAGATAGAGCAAATATTTGCAGGTGTGCTGAAGGATTAGCTAGTGACGAAAACAAAAGATTTACCAGCGGTTTATAGTGGGGGGGGGGATCTGATGCTTGCGTTTACCAGATATTTCTTGAGAAAGAATTTGAAGTCTTGGCGCTAACGTACCCAGATATAAAGTGAAAGTCCCAAGTGTCCCTAAGCCGTCTTATTCTTATTAAAAGTACAAATATAAATAGGGTTAATCTACCAGTAAAATATATAGTGTCTTCAATAATACGGAATAGCTACCTTAGTTCCCAGACGGTTTTAGATGTTGTCAAACACAATTAAATACAGAAAATAAGGACCTACTGGAGATTTCGATGACTTGTTATGTGATGCTGTTTTCAATAATATCTAGACCTTGCACTCAGACATGAAACTCCTTCACGTTTTACGATATACGTCAACAATATCCCTCTAGGCAGACTTGTGTAGTGATATCAGCTGTGGCCGTCTTTAGTACAACGTAACTGTTCCTGCCTCAAATAGGTAAAGCTGGCACATTCTACAATGTTCTAGGCAGTGACAAGAAGCCTTAGTACCTGTCGCCGATATTTCCTAACCTTTTACGTACTTTATGGAATTGTCTAAATACGGTATAACGCATACGATACCTGTAGCAATTATAAGAGAAATTATATTGGTTTTAACAGCAACTACATAATGAATCTAGGTTAGGATAAAGAAAATAGAGTTAAAATAAAAATTTTACCAAGATGAAAATCCTAGTGTTCATGTAAAACGTAATCTAAGTGAAGATAATCTAATAATGAATTGAAACGATATGGATACTTTTTAGGCCTAAGTTAAAGAGCTAAAGAGCTTATACTCTTAGAATAGTTTTCGTATAGCGATGTTTAGTCCTATATTACAGCGTAAACAATCTTTGTTATGTGCTAGTTTTTGAAGTGTTTTGGTTGGAAGTATCAGGTAAGACCATAGTTGAATGTTTAAGAAAAAGAAACTCATCAGCTGTTGGTCAGAAGATTATTATTGTTATTGTAAGGCTCTTTAGCTCTTTACTAACTGTAATTTAATCCTACAGGTTTTTGTTTGACATTTACACTTTTCTCTGAGAATGTTTAACTATTTATAAGGTGTAAATTAGTTAATTTTTAAATTATGTCTATATCTTTTTAAATTATTGTTAAATAATTTGAGGAATATTTCTAAAAAGTTATATGACCTTTTTAAAATGTATTTTAGCATGTTTCTATCTAGCCTATATTTATTTCTCGTTTATTTCTTTTAAAATTTATTTTTCATTTTCAAACTTTATAATTAAAAATATCATTACATTTTACGTGCGGAAAGTAGTAGACAAAATGTACTTCTGACATATATGTGGTACCAAAACCTTGAATATCCTCAGCAATAAGTGTTAGATCTTGGCTTTATCACAGAAGGTTTGATCACAAGAATTTCATGTAACTTGTAACTCAGATGCGCAAGATGGAGACCTTTTAGAGTCATTACGTATAGAAAGGAGGTAATGGAATATTAGGGAATGGTGAAAGCCTGTTCGATTATCGTCACCATTTAGTAAAGTATAGAAACTATTTACTTTTAGTCAACAAAGAAAATTACTTTAATCCATAGACATTAACTTGGAGTAACTGCATTGGATTTTTCTACTATCAAAAATTAAATCTTCGTAACCACGAAAACTATTTATATAAAACCTGATGCACATTTCGATTATAAAGCAATCATCTTGAGTGGAAATTACTACAGAAAAAACTACTTCAATCCAAATGTTAGTAATCTTGTCTGTTATTCTCGTATTAATTTCCTCTAAAGATGGTTGGTTTGGAATCGAAATGTATATCAGAATATGAATAAAATGTTTTCGTAGATAAGAAGTATTATTTATTTATTTTTAGTGTTCAAACAATCTAAGCAGTAATATCCTTTTCTCGTCTCGTGGTGAAAGCATACGAATAATATGAAAGGCATTGTATTTTTAAAATTAAATTAGGTTTGTGAAATGTTATAACTTTGCATTTGTAATTTAAACCTATTCACTACGTTCTGCATTTCTATTCTCTTTCAACTATCACAAAATGTTTGAACTGCAATAGTTTTATTATATAATTAAAAATTCCTTTTGAATTTATAAAGAAACATTGCCGTACAATTTTTAAAATAATTATTGCTTAGAAAACACAGGTGTAATCGAGAGTCTGTAACACAGCTGGAAATGGTCTGCTTATCTATTATCAAAAACCAGCTAATTTTATCAATAAACTTTATTAACTTGAATTCAAAAATAATTTTAAATATAATGAAGCATGTGCAGCAAAATAAACATTTAGCAATAGAATTATTTAAATTAGTAAACCCATAAACAAAACTGTGAACGATCTTTGAGTTGCTATTGGCAGATTGGTTGTTAATATGATGCTGCTGCTTTTGCTGACGCAATAAAGACAGACATTTGATCAAAGATTGAAATTATTGCGAACAAAGCAACGCGCTCTAGTGGCCATTAACGGATTACGTAATGTTACTATATTTGAAATAATCGAGAACTGGATGCTAATCGATGCATGTGTTGTGCTTTATTGCTTTTAATAATGGAACGAAATTGTGCGTCATTCTGCGTTAAAGTCATTTAGCCCCCGTGGGTGCTCATATCATGTGATGTAAATGTGTTTAAACATTAAGGCTGTGTCATAATTTATATATTTTAGTTGTAATTACAACCTCGTATTTAGTTTGTATTTAAATTCTATTAACTTTATAATTTATAACTGTTCACTACGTTGTGTATTTGTATTCCTTTGCAACTATCAAGAAATATTTGAGTCGTAATAATTTTACTGCCTCTTTGAAAATTCTATTTCAAATTATAAAGAAAGATTAAAATAAAGTTTTAAAAAATTAATTGCCTAGAAAACACAGATGCAATCGAAAATCTGTAGCACATCTGGAGATGGTTTGTTTAATTATTATCAAATAACAGCTGATTTCATATAAAACTTTTATTAACCTGTATTCAAAGGTAATTTTAAATAGGCCTATAGCGAAGCATGTAATGAAGCAAGAACAGATCGTCTGACCTAAACACAAGGCAAAATATTATTGAAACAAGGTGGCTTTTAACGAGATCCAACTGGACTTCAAACAACTAAACGAAAACTATGCATCCTCGAATATTGTCGAATAATAATAATATAATAATAACAATAATAATATATAATATTAATAATAATATAATATATTAATAATAATAATAATAATAATAATAATAATAATATTCGAATATTGTCTATTATCCTCAAACATTACATTATTTTTTTAACTTTTTTCTTTAATATTTAGAGTTTAATTTTTAGAGGAATCGTAATTGTTCTTTAGTTGTATGACATAATTTTTGAACTTTTTCGTGTTTCTTTATTTATAGCAAATGTGAATATCATAAAATTTATCAGGATCGTATATTAGCTCATTTTAATGAATTAACTTTATTCCTTTTTCTCTATTACCTTTTTCCTTTTCTGTTTATCCCTAATTATTTTTTTCAATATTAACTTTTCTTTTATTATCTTTATTATTTTGCATTTTCGCTCTATCACCTTTTTTTATTATCCTTTGACTTCTATAATAAACAAATAATTTTTGGTTTTAGCTTTTTATTTTACTTTCTTCTTCTAATACCTTTTTTTACTTTCCGTTTGTCTTTATTTTATTTTCTTCTATCATTGTTTTAATTTTTTTCTATTATTTTTTCTTCTGATATTAATTTTTTTTTTCAATTACAATTTGTATTTTAGTCTTTTCTTTTATTAACTGTTTATATTTTCCTTTTCCTTCTATACCTAATTTCATTTTCTATATTTCTTCTATTATCGTTTCAATAAACCTTCTAAACTAAAGACGTGAACCTAATGTTATTCATTATGTACTTCATCATCTGTAATTGATGTACATTTACATAAGATATTTGCATTTCCCTAAGTTCAAATCAAAACTTTCCTAAGTTGTTGATAAAATAAAATATTTTAGGGTTTTAAATAATAATTCAGAAGAATTTTAGTATTTTAAAGTGGAGAATAAAGTACTAATTTGTTTCATTTCCACGCAAAGTGAAAAGTTTATGTTCCATAAACAATGACGTGTCTCTGTGCCGAGAGGTTTGGCAACATTGCAAGCCTATCATCGTTTTATCGTTTATTAGCTTTTGTATGAAAACGGAAGCCGCAGTAAAGCTCAGACGTTACGACGAGCTTCAGTGGGGCAGGGTTGCCATAACAACTGTGTAACATGTATAACTACTTGCACAATACGACTGAACTCTTAATGTATGTTTAAGGGTTTAATTTAATGATTAGGTGAAATTAGGTTGACACTTTGAATGAATTTTATTATATATTATTTTTAAAATTTTCATGGCGCTTAAGCCATCTTAATTCACAAAAGTAGTAACTCGAAGCATGGTGTAGATGTTAAATGCTAATTATTGGAGCCAGACTTCTTTTGATTCTGTTGTCTTGCGTTTGATTTCCCACCGGGCCTTGCTAAATTACTTAAGGGATTTGTAACTCTACCTGAATATGGTTTTTACCACTGTGCAAATAATTCAATCCTATTAGTGTGGGTGCTATGGGTGCTATGACGCCACTTTAAGGGCCTCTTCACTTCGCCTATTTATGCTTAAAGGTGGGCAAATTAAACTTAATATTTCTCTTTCTAATTCGGATTTGAATCTTGAAAATAAATATAACTCCATTAATGATTTGAATAGCAATAAAACTGAAAAATGTTTTAGCATTTAAACAATTTTTTTATAGAATTCCAAATTTTGTGAATTAGGTTTTAAAACGATAAATAACATTTTTTCTCTTTGTGTAATTATGTCCGTCCTTTGGTAACAAACATTATTACCCACAAGGTAACAGTCAGTTGTTGTCAATGTATGTCAAAAGAGTAAACAAAGATTGTAAACTCTTGAGATGCAAACACTCGGAATTGAAAATAATCGAACCTATAAAGCAAGGGATTAAACCAAAGAACTAAAAATTAACGTTTATTAGCAATCCTTGTAACTTCAGTGATTTAGACAATATGTGTATTCAAAATCAAAAAATGTTTTATAACGATTTAATGAAACATAAAAGTGATTCTGTGTTCAAGTATAACAGCATCAAGAGAAATGAACCGCCCAAATTTAGAAACAGAGACTTCAACCAATAACAACTCTAATAGACCCAACTCTAACAGTGTTCAGCCAATAGTGAATTTCAAAGAGAGTAAAAACCCAGTAAAGTGCTATAATTGTAATCGTCTAGGCCATATTGCAAAGTATTGTAGTAAAAACAAAATCCTAAAGAAGCTGATGAAATTGAAAAATATTTCAAACGTGTTATCTGTAATTATCTGTAACTTTAGGTGATCCACAACCTAAAACTTATAACCAATCGTGAAATTGAATGTATTATACAGGATATTGATATTTAAGGACATTTCAACTTAAGTACTATATAATAAAATACTCTTGATGAGTATTTATGCTGATCATACTTCTTTTGTCAAAATATTCTGTTTGATAAAAAATACAAGAAAAACGTTGATATACTAATTTTCAAAAGTATTATAAAAATATATGGTAAATATACGAATTGTAAATAATTAACCTATTCTCTACAGGTAGATAGAAAACCTGGACACACACCCACAAACACACTCACACACGCGTGCACGTGCGCACGTGTGCGCAATAACGCACGCACAAACACAGTCCTTGCAATAAAATAAATCCCATATAATCTATTACCTAGATTCTTGTGCAAGAGATTTGAGCCGACATGCGCTGATCCCACACAAAGCTATTCACCTATGTAATGCTGCACTAAACACAATGTCACTGGAGTGATGCATTGGTGTGACGTAATAGGAAATTCCTTGTTCACCCCAACCCCGGTTCTAAGCTGGCTCTATCAAGAAACGCTTCCGAGATACAGAAAATCAAATTACATTCAAAGAATAGTTACATTTATAATAAATCTTTTTCCGTTAAAAGTAATTACTTTACTGGCGGTTTTTATTTTCCATTACGTCTCAATAAACCTACATCCTATGTTTGTTAAAATTAAATTATATTTTCAGGAATTGAAATAATTTAATAAAATTCATATAATTTCTTTCCTTCCTTCTTCTTCAACATTAAGGACTTTTACTCTATTTATTAACTGTGCCATATCTTCTTTTTCGCCTTTTACAGTATTTGTCTTAGTCTTAAATTACTTTGTAACAGAACTTTGTTTTACTTGTCGAATATTTGGTTTACTTAACAATTACTATCTTACTCCTCACCCTCAAGGCCTAACTATTTGAAATTTCTTCCGTTACTACGAATCTATAAAAACTATTTAATTACAAGATATTCTATTTTTATTCGTTTTTATTATATAAAACTATAGAAACCTTTGCTTGCAATCATATTCTGCACTCTTTTAACTCTATTTATTATTCCTGTTAATTTTTATATTTATATTTTCTAATCTCTCCTCTACCCTCCTTTTTATTACACAGATCCTCTGTAATATTCATCTATCTTATTTTTGTAACGTTTCCTAAATGTAATTCCTACTCATCATGTTTTTCTCTCCTGTCTTTTTATCTATCCGCCTTTGTATTCTTTCATTATTATTTGTTTGTTTATTTGCAATTATAACAATATTTTTGATCTAATAATCTTTTTTATCTAACTTTTCTCCGTCAGACAATTTTTATTGGAGAAAGAATAATCAATCCATGAGGTTCTAGATAAGGGTAAATGTAAAGGAATAAGAGATAAAAACCAAGAAGTAAAAACAATAATTTAAAACTAATATTTTTCATTAAAATAAATATGCAAATATTTTCAGACGCACACAAATACTAAATCCCAATTACTTTTGTTTCCCCAGATAGATTGCGTATAACTTAATTATATTAATTAACTACCCCACGGCGTTTTTTGGTAATTTCTGTTCAAGGTACTTGTAGAGAGCTTTTCTTCAGAGACTTGGGAACAAATTTAGATTAACTTTTCTTAATGGTGAAGTTTTATCCTTTAAAATTGAATACTTTTCATTTAATTTTCGTACATTTCCAAATGTTATTATTGTACAACGTACAGAACTTTCGTTTTCAATGCTTTCTAAGTTTCTTTTAACCAATAAATATAGCAATTATCTATAGCTAACAAATTTATTTGTTTGTTATTTAGTCTGGACAAGATAAAATATTTGTTAACTAGAAAAAAAGAAAACAGTATGAAAATAGAGACAAGATATAGAAATACGTTTAATATGTCACCAGCTTCTTATGCCCCACAGCATTTTGAGTAATTTATGTTCAAGATACTTGTAGAAAGCTTTCCTTCTGAGAATTGGAAGAAACTTTAGTTCTACTTTTCTTAATGGTGAAGTTTTCCCCTTTAAATTTGAGAACATTTCATTTTAGTTTCGTACATTTCAAAATTTTACTATTATACAATGTATAGAAATTTCGAAGACGGCTTTCAATGTTTTTATTAACCAATATGTAGTAATTATCTCTAATTTTATTTGTTGTAATTTAATCTGGACTAAATAAAATAGTTGTGGTCTAAAAAATTATAAAATGGCAAGAAATCAGAAAAAAAAGATAGAAATAGATTTAACATGTCACCAGCTTCTACAAAACCGTGTCCTGACTTAGACGGTTGTGGTTATGGTTTAAGCAAACCACAACCTGATATATTCCAGGGTGTACATAGTGTATGTTGCAATGCTATCTATGTATGCAACGAAAAGAAGGTTGTATAAGGAATAAGGCTATTCATTACAAAACTATCGTTGGAAGAAATTATTAGCAAAGTTATTATTAGGTTTAGCCTATATATATATATTTATATCTTGTTCAATTTTCAATCGTTAATATAATTTGTATTCGTTCACTGAAGTTCAAATAAACTTGTAGTGGATTACACTTGATGTTAATATAGTTTCTTCAAATGTAATTTGATTAATTAAATTTAATAATGATCAAATTTAAGTTTTATACAGGAGAAATACCTCCTGCAATGGGACAAGGTGTGAAATATAGTTATTCCACCCCATTTGGCCTAAAATAAGTGATAACCTGTGATTTTATAAAAAAAGCTGATTTTATGTTACAGGTTATGTGGTACAACAGCTGTTTTAACACATACGTTATGGTACTTCTTTTATATATTTCTAATAATTTAATAAAAAGTAACTATAATAAAATATTTCTTTGTTGATCTAACCATAAATTGTCTTTCAACCTTTTTTGTTTAAATTAATTTTTATAATTTATCTGAATATAAATAGGAAAAACGTATTTAATTTTAATGTCATCGGTTAAAGTGGAACTTTTGATGTAACCCTTTTGCGTCTTTTTACGTATGTTTGTATTTTTTGTGTGTCTCTATAGCGACTATCTCTCTCTCGTCCTCTTTCTTCTTCTCCCTCTAAAGTTTCACAAATACTTAAATTAAACATTTTCAAATAATAGGATAAATGTTTACGACATTTTAGAGTAGAAATAGCTATAATAAAAAGTTTTCATATATAAAAACTCAGATGTAATAAAATACTTACAGAAATTTTACGATAAGTTAGATAACAAGCCATTATACTATGAATTTAGTTTGTAAAGTAATTATAAAGTTATGGTTTTGTACAATATTTTAGCACAGGAAATACAAAATTAGTGTTTGTTTATTAGTTTTTATTCTGCTAGACAAGTGTTTCCTTCCAACTCGTTTTGAAAGAATTGTAAAACGTAATTTGTCTGATCGTGGACAAGGAATGGCGAGAGCTAAGAGGGGTTGCGTCACTCATCAGCGGTTGTAGGGTCACTTTCTTTGTGACGTCAGCGGTTCCCTCGAGGTAATCAGCAGCGGCCTATTTGCGAAGCACTTTCTTCTGCAGGCTTCGGCTTCTCGCTTGATTAAATCAATAAAGAAGTTAAATCCGTTACAAATTTACCAGGAGCATATTGGGGAACGATTTCTTTAAATGATACATCGCATTGTGGGATTTGCCAAGGCAATATGTGAGAACGAGGAGTCTTTTATACTCGATTCTATCTGCGAGTGTTTCATGACTCGTATTAGTTCACGAATGGGACAATCAGTGAATTAGTAATACAGGAAATATATAGGACGTTCCATGTCAATCAGGGCTCTGCAGGTACGAAAAGTTCAAAAAGAAG
Source organism: Prosapia bicincta (assembly GCA_036971475.1). Lineage (NCBI taxonomy): Eukaryota > Metazoa > Arthropoda > Insecta > Hemiptera > Cercopidae > Prosapia > Prosapia bicincta. The sequence continues at coordinate 81,259,175 of JBAIZL010000005.1, forward strand.
AGTGCTAGTACACAAGTGTTCAACACTAATTTCAACAAAAAACAAATAATAAAAAACCTAATAGTTGACACAGAATCTAACATCCACAAAATTACCCACCAAAATACTGAACACATAAGAAACAATATTAATAATAAAATTAACCTAATAAAAACGGAAAAAAACAAAAAACGGAACAATATATAAATAAAAAAGAAATTATAAGACTCAGAGAAAAACTAGAAAACAACGACTACTTAATATTAAAATCAGATAAAACAAATACACCAGTAATAATAGAAAATACCAAATACATCGATTCAATGACTAACTACATAAAAGAAAATAAATACGAACAAATCCCAGACCCAACTAACAAATACCTTATTACAATAAAAAACGTAATAGTCACTCACCGAAATACCCTAAACTATAACAATAAATTAAAATACCACACAAGACTATACCCATTCAAACCATGTGTACCAATATTATCAGGGATACCTAAAATCCACAAACCCAACACACCATTTAGACCACTAATAAATTTCACAACAGCACCATCTTACATAATCGCAAAAATACTAGACAAAATCATAAGATCTAAAATACATATCAACAACACATACAATATAAAAAATGGATTCGAATTAATTAATAAAATAAAAACGATAAAAACAAACAGCAACACAAAAATAATAAGTTATGACATAACTAACATGCACCCTAGTATCCCAATAGAAGAAACCATAGAAATAATAAAAAACAAACTAATACACAATAACGAAAAAAGAAACATAATAGATAGTATCATTACGCTAACCAAACACATATGTAACCAAAATTACTTCCAATTTAACAATAAATATTATAAACAAACAACTGGACTCCCCATGGGTTCACCCATATCATCTGTCATGTCAGAAATATATTTACAACACTTTGAACAAATAATAATTAAACCTATACTAAACACACACAATATTTCACTATGGACAAGGTATGTAGACGATATACTTGTAATATACCAACCTACCATTCACAACGAACACGTCATAATATTAAACAAACTAAATACATACAACGAAAACATACAATTCACCGTTGAAACAGAAACAAATAGAACAATCAACTACCTCGACATCACTTTAAATATAAATGATAATAAAATAGAAACTACAGTATACAGGAAACCTACTTCCAACCACACCACAATACACTACAAATCTAACCACCCCTGGTCACAAAAAATTAACACTTACAGTAACATGATAAATAAAGCAATAAAATACACACAGGATAACAAACAAAAATTAAATGAAAAATCAGATAACATTACAAAAATAGCAATAGAAAATGGATACAACAAACACATTATAAAAAATATATACAATAAATTCACAAAAAAACCTAACCTCAACACAACACTACAACCGGAACACAAAAATAATGAAAATAAAAAAATCTACCTAAAATATAAATACACCAATAACAAAATAGAAACAATAACAAATATATACAACAAAGAATACTACATTCCAACATACAAACCAAACAACAAAATAATAAAATATCTTAATAACACAAACCACAAAACAAATTTAGAAATACGTAACCTATCAGGAGTTTACAAAATTACATGCCACAACTGTAACGCTTTTTACATAGGAAAAACAACCAGATCATTTAAAATAAGATTTGAAGAACATTATAGAGCATTCAAAAACAAAAATTCAAAAGTATCAAATGTTGCAGCACACCTAATATCACATAAACATGAAATAACAAACTACGAAAATAACCCAACCATACTTGAAATAAATAATATCCCAATAGAACTAAACTCACTAGAAAAATACCACATTTATAAAAACATACACAACAATTTAATGAATCTACAAACAACATATACAGAAGACATACTATATAAAAACATCATACACACAGATCAAGAGAAAGTGCGTGTAACGTCAACAAATACCAACATCACGGACCGAACATCTACACCAGAAAAATATCAGTGATTCGACAATGGTCAAGTGACCGAAAGGTGCCTCATCACTCAAGGTAAAATTATTGCACTTAATGGTGGATAAAATTACTTACAATAGTAATATATTAACTTCATATATATATATATATATATATATATATATATATATATATATATATATATATATATATATGTATGTATATTTATGCAAGATATACAACATATGTTAAATTAGAAATAGCATTGTTGTTAAATTTATTACAAATTTTCAAGCTTATCTTGTTGTTGTAACATTATTGATATTGAATATAGTATTAAATTTAGAATGTATTTGTTTATTTATTATTTATTGTAATAACATCATTAAATAATTCCTGTATTTGAATAACCTCAGTTGTTTTGATATATATATATATATATATATATATATATATATATATATATATATATATATATATATATCAACGTTAATAATTTATAAGAGCCGCCCAAAAGTATGCACCCAATTGAATTTAAAAGTTATTTTTTGAAAAGCTAAGTGAAACCGTCTATCTTAGTTCCTAACGCGATTCATAATCGTCGATTGATTGACGAAGCTTAAACTGTACCTGTAAGTAGCAGGCAAACTTTTGTCAATGAAAAGAAAGTCTCGCAACGCGTCATCAAGCACGTTATTAGTTTTCACTCAGCTCTTCACATATTTACTTATGATTTATTCAGTAAAATCGAGGTGAATACAACCAACTTGAAATTTAATTGTTCGCTAAAAAACAAAACAAAACATACTACATTTAGTATTTCACTTAATAAAACCATAAACGATCGAACGAAAGAGTTTCGTCCTGCCATTAGCGGATAGCATAATATTATGCAAAATAAATGATCATGCTATTAACAGTATAATTGCAATTTGAGGCAATCTCTTGATCAATGACTGTAATAATAACCCAGCACAAAGCAACGCTCTCGGTTGGCGTTAACGCATCACGAACCGTAAATACATTAGCTCGGAGTAATCGAGAGCTGAATGCTAATCGATGCGTCTGTTGTGTTTTACGGCTTTTAATAATGAAAATTACACGTGGTCCTAGTTTAAACATGTCGTGGCGTGCAGCGATATCTTGTGGCGTTTGTTATATGCAAATATAGGTGTTTTGTTGTAATTTTAACGATGGAGGTGGTGTTAATCTTTTTGTTTCAGTTAGATGTGGACGATCTGAAAACAGAAAATATAGTTGATTTTAAAAATTACTATCCAAATTTGTGAAACCCAGGGTAGAAAAACTTTAAAACAAGCTTATAAAATATTATTTGTGAGACACATTGTGTTTCTCCAATAAAGTGTATTATTACACGTGTATTATACGCTCGCACTAATAAATCTTTGTTGCACACGTTACGTACAAGAAGGACAAGGAAAGAGACGATATAAGGGTGGGGTGTAAGCAGGGAGGAACTACCCTCACTTCTGTTTTTTCTGAGACTATTATCTTCGTTTTTAATTCTTTTCCATCTTTCACATTCGGACACCTGACATAAGAGCTAAAAATTAAGCTAAACACTCTTTTTACGTATGAATTTCGAAACTTCCGTTATTGACATAACATTTTTACAAATAAGAAAATAACTTTATTAGTTCAAGGTATTAAGGATGAGAAACACCATTAGTAACAAAGCTCAACAGTACAATATCTCATATTCGTCTGATAAATTTGTTTAGATTTAAAATATCTGGTCCAATGGAGTTTGGTAAGCGTGCTTTACACTCACATCTTGCTCTTTATGTCTATCTGTCTGTCTAACTGACTGTCTCCCTCTCTCTCCCTCTCTCTTTCTGTCTCTTTATAAGTTACACCAATAGTATAGTACATTTATTTATACTATAGACAGTTTACCATATACAAAGGTTCTGTAGGCAGTATATAATATCTCTCTCGCTCGCCTCATCTCTTTTACTCTCTAAAGAGAGAAAGAGAGGGAGGGAGGGAGAGAGTCGGAGAGGGAGGGAGAGAGAGAGAGAAAGAGAGATAGACCATATATAAAACACACATATAAAATATATTTAAGAAACAAGTTAAGGTTAGTTTTTGCTGTGTTTGTATTTCTGAAAATTTTCGTTTAGTGAGATTTCATCTTTGAAAAAATGTTTTTGTTAGCTTCTTTATTTTCACAGTACAATTTTCATAACTGAAACTACCCAATTTCTCGATCACATAATGATTTGTATGGTTAATGCCCCTTGGTAAGTAAAATACAAAGATATTCTCCGATATATATATATATATATATATATATATATATATATATATATATATATTCCGACGAAGAAATAAAAAAGACTTTAAGAAGAAATAAAAAAATCATAAAAAGAGACTTTACCTTTATCTAAGTACAGTGTCTCTTCAACTTTTCGATAACCAGTCTATGGCTAGAAGATTGAAGAGAACCAAGCCATTTGCGTTAGTGTAGTGTTGTGTTGTACTGTGCTAGTTCTAATATAATATGTATTGACAATGTTCAGACATGAACTAATGAGTCAATGGGCACTTTAGTTATATCAGTATTTAGGTTAAGATGATGCAAGGAAAGTTAATGGTTGATATAATAAGACCAGTTTTACATTAAAAAAACGAGTGATTTCAAGATTTGGCCAGAGCTGTCACACATTGGGCGAGATTTGCCACACATTATATAACAATAAACAATATTATACACAATGTATAACTAGCATCAACATATCAAAATAGTAACGGATATACAGAAACACAACAAAACTAGAACAACCATACCTGTCAGTATCTCGCAGCATTGAACGATGAACAGATCAAGTTCGAAACGCGTCTGCTGACGATATTAGTGGGCGGTGATTATGTAAGCGATTCTTAAATGAAAAATACTTTGATAATACTTCTTTTAAACAGAGCTATACAAAATAAATCTTAAAGCTCGCAACAATACGTATTCTACTTTACAACAAAATCCATTACATTTAAAAGGAAATAGAATTTCTTCTTCGAAGCGTGAAGGCGAGTTCTCCAGAAACATGGGATTAATTCCGAGGCGGGAAGACATTGCGATTCGTTCAAGGCTTTTATTTGTTTTTCAGTGATTTAGTGGAAAAAGCAAGGAGCGAAGGACAAGAGAATACTTCTTGGTAGACAACGAATGGCTTCGAGAAATGTCAAGTTTATTCATTTTTAGCAAAGAAGTGGAAAATCGGACAGTTTTAGCGTTAAAAGGTTACGAAATTTGTGATAAATTATTTGTGGAACTATTAGAGCGAATAAATAGGTTTATAGTATTTATACAGAAGGATGGTTTTACCCATTGCATTCCCTCTTGTTATCATTTCCAGATATTGCATAGTTGGTAATTATTCCGACGTGCGACTACCGCTATTTTCGTGAAATGTTTTTACTTTTCTTATGTATTTATACGTCCTAAACACGAATCCAACATTAATAATTGTCGCCGACGCCGATTTTTAAAATTATACTTTAAAACATAACCTTTATTTTACGTAAGTTCAGACGTGCGACTACCGCTATTTTCGTGAAATGTTTTTACATTTTTTATGTATTTTTACGTCCTAAACACGAATCCAACATTAATAATTGTCGCCGACGCCGATTTTTAAAATTATACTTTAAAACATAACCTTTATTGACGTAAGTTCAGACGTGCTACTACCGCTATTTTCGTGACATGTTTTTACATTTTTTATGTATTTTTACGTCATAAACACGAATCCAACATTAATAAATGTCGCTGACTCCGATTTATAAAATTATACTTTAAAACATAACCTTTATTGACGTAAGTTCAGACGTGCGACTACTGCTATTTTCGTGAAATGTTTTTACATTTTTTATGTATTTTTACGTCCTAAACACGAATCCAACATTAATAATTGTCGCTGACGCCGTTTTTTAAAATTATACTTTACAACATAACCTTTATTGACGTAAGTTCAGACGTGCTACTACCGCTATTTTCGTGACAAGTTTTAACATTTTTTATGTATTTTTACGTCATAAACACGAATCCAACATTAATAAATGTCGCTGAATCCGATTTATAAAATTATACTTTAAAACATAACCTTTATTGACGTAAGTTCAGACGTGCTACTACCGCTATTTTCGTGAAATGTTTTAACATTTTTTATGTATTTTTACGTCCTAAACACGAATCCAACATTAATAATTGCCGCTGACGCCGTTTTTTTAAATTATACTTTAAAACATAACCTTTATTGACGTAAGTTCAGACGTGCTACTACCGCTATTTGCGTGAAATGTTTTTACATTTTTTATGTATTTTTACGTCCTAAACACGAATCCAACATTAATAATTGTCGCTGACGCCGTTTTTTTAAATTATACTTTAAAACATAATCTCTATTGACGTAAGTTCAGACGTGCTACTACCGCTATTTTCGTGAAATGTTTTAACATTTTTTATGTATTTTTACGTCCTAAACACGAATCCAACATTAATAATTGCCGCTGACGCCGTTTTTTTAAATTATACTTTAAAACATAACCTTTATTGACGTAAGTTCAGACGTGCTACTACCGCTATTTTCGTGAAATGTTTTAACATTTTTTATGTATTTTTACGTCCTAAACACGAATCCAACATTAATAATTGCCGCTGACGCCGTTTTTTTAAATTATACTTTAAAACATAACCTTTATTGACGTAAGTTCAGACGTGCTACTACCGCTATTTTCGTGAAATGTTTTTACATTTTTTATGTATTTTTACGTCCTAAACACGAATCCAACATTAATAATTGTCGCTGACGCCGTTTTTTTAAATTATACTTTAAAACATAACCTCTATTGACGTAAGTTCAGACGTGCTACTACCGCTATTTTCGTGAAATGTTTTAACATTTTTTATGTATTTTTACGTCCTAAACACGAATCCAACATTAATAATTGCCGCTGACGCCGTTTTTTTAAATTATACTTTAAAACATAACCTTTATTGACGTAAGTTCAGACGTGCTACTACCGCTATTTGCGTGAAATGTTTTTACATTTTTTATGTATTTTTACGTCCTAAACACGAATCCAACATTAATAATTGTCGCTGACGCCGTTTTTTTAAATTATACTTTAAAACATAATCTCTATTGACGTAAGTTCAGACGTGCTACTACCGCTATTTTCGTGAAATGTTTTAACATTTTTTATGTATTTTTACGTCCTAAACACGAATCCAACATTAATAATTGCCGCTGACGCCGTTTTTTTAAATTATACTTTAAAACATAACCTTTATTGACGTAAGTTCAGACGTGCTACTACCGCTATTTTCGTGAAATGTTTTAACATTTTTTATGTATTTTTACGTCCTAAACACGAATCCAACATTAATAATTGCCGCTGACGCCGTTTTTTAAATTATATTTTAAAACATAACCTTTATTGACGTAAGTTCAGACGTGCTACTACCGCTATTTTCGTGAAATGTTTTAACATTTTTTATGTATTTTTACGTCCTAAACACGAATCCAACAATAATAATTGCCGCTGACGCCGTTTTTTTAAATTATACTTTACTTACTTCTTATTACGAGCTTCCAAGGTTGGCCTCGATGGCTCGATTAAATTATACTTTAAAACATAACCTTTATTGACGTTAGTTCAAACGTGCTACTACCGCTATTTGCGTGAAATGTTTTTACATTTTTTATGTATTTTTACGTCCTAAACACGAATCCAACATTAATAATTGCCGCTGACGCCGTTTTTTTAAATTATACTTTAAAACATAACCTTTATTGACGTAAGTTCAGACGTGCTACTACCGCTATTTTCGTGAAATGTTTTTACATTTTTTATGTATTTTTACGTCCTAAACACGAATCCAACATTAATAATTGCCGCTGACGCCGTTTTTTTAAATTATACTTTAAAACATAACCTTTATTGACGTAAGTTCAGACGTGCTACTACCGCTATTTTCGTGAAATGTTTTTACATTTTTTATGTATTTTTACGTCCTAAACACGAATCCAACATTAATAATTGTTGCTGACGCCGTTTTTTTAAATTATACTTTAAAATATAACCTTTATTGACGTAAGTTCAGACGTGCTACTACCGCTATTTTCGTGAAATATTTTTACATTTTTTATGTATTTTTACGTCCTAAACACGAATCCAACATTAATAATTGTCGCCGACGCCGTTTTTTAAAAGTATACTTTAAAACATAACCTTTATTGACGTAAGTTCAGACGTGCTACTACCGCTATTTTCGTGACAAGTTTTAACATTTTTTATGTATTTTTACGTCCTAAACACGAATCCAACATTAATAATTGTCGCTGACGCCGTTTTTTAAAAGTATACTTTAAAACATAACCTTTATTGACGTAAGTTCAGACGTGCTACTACCGCTATTTTCGTGAAATGTTTTTACATTTTTTATGTATTTTTACGTCCTAAACACGAATCCAACATTAATAATTGTCGCTGACGCCGTTTTTTTAAATTATACTTTAATACATAACCTTTATTGACGTAAGTTCAGACGTGCTACTACCGCTATTTTCGTGAAATGTTTTTACATTTATTATGTATTTTTACGTCCTAAACACGAATCCAACATTAATAATTGTCGCTGACGCCGTTTTTTAAAAGTATACTTTAAAACATAACCTTTATTGACGTAAGTTCAGACGTGCTACTACCGCTATTTTCGTGAAATGTTTTTACATTTATTATGTATTTTTACGTCCTAAACACGAATCCAACATTAATAATTGTCGCCGACGCCGTTTTTTAAAAGTATACTTTAAAACATAACCTTTATTGACGTAAGTTCAGACGTGCTACTACCGCTATTTTCGTGAAATGTTTTTACATTTATTATGTATTTTTACGTCCTAAACACGAATCCAACATTAATAATTGTCGCTGACGCCGTTTTTTAAAAGTATACTTTAAAACATAACCTTTATTGACGTAAGTTCAGACGTGCTACTACCGCTATTTTCGTGAAATGTTTTTACATTTTTTATGTATTTTTACGTCCTAAACACGAATCCAACATTAATAATTGTCGCTGACGCCGTTTTTTTAAATTATACTTTAATACATAACCTTTATTGACGTAAGTTCAGACGTGCTACTACCGCTATTTTCGTGAAATGTTTTTACATTTATTATGTATTTTTACGTCCTAAACACGAATCCAACATTAATAATTGTCGCTGACGCCGTTTTTTAAAAGTATACTTTAAAACATAACCTTTATTGACGTAAGTTCAGACGTGCTACTACCGCTATTTTCGTGAAATGTTTTTACATTTATTATGTATTTTTACGTCCTAAACACGAATCCAACATTAATAATTGTCGCTGACGCCGTTTTTTAAAAGTATACTTTAAAACATAACCTTTATTGACGTAAGTTCAGACGTGCTACTACCGCTATTTTCGTGAAATGTTTTTACATTTATTATGTATTTTTACGTCCTAAACACGAATCCAACATTAATAATTGTCGCCGACGCCGTTTTTTAAAAGTATACTTTAAAACATAACCTTTATTGACGTAAGTTCAGACGTGCTACTACCGCTATTTTCGTGAAATGTTTTTACATTTATTATGTATTTTTACGTCCTAAACACGAATCCAACATTAATAATTGTCGCCGACGCCGTTTTTTAAAAGTATACTTTAAAACATAACCTTTATTGACGTAAGTTCAGACGTGCTACTACCGCTATTTTCGTGAAATGTTTTTACATTTATTATGTATTTTTACGTCCTAAACACGAATCCAACATTAATAATTGTCGCCGACGCCGTTTTTTAAAAGTATACTTTAAAACATAACCTTTATTGACGTAAGTTCAGACGTGCTACTACCGCTATTTTCGTGAAATGTTTTTACATTTATTATGTATTTTTACGTCCTAAACACGAATCCAACATTAATAATTGTCGCTGACGCCGTTTTTTTAAATTATACTTTAAAACATAACCTTTATTGACGTAAGTTCAGACGTGCTACTACCGCTATTTTCGTGACATGTTTTTACATTTTTTATGTATTTTTACGTCCTAAACACGAATCCAACATTAATAATTGTCGCTGACGCCGTTTTTTTAAATTATACTTTAAAACATAACCTTTATTGACGTAAGTTCAGACGTGCTACTACCGCTATTTTCGTGAAATGTTTTTACATTTTTTATGTATATTTACGTCCTAAACACGAATCCAACATTAATAATTGTCGCTGACGCCGTTTTTTTAAATTATACTTTAACACATAACCTTTATTGACTTAAGTTCAAACGTGCTACTACCGCTATTTTCGTGAAATGTTTTTACATTTTTTATGTATTTTTACGTCCTAAACACGAATCCAACATTAATAATTGTCGCTGACGCCGTTTTTTTAAATTATACTTTAAAACATAACTTTTATTGACGTAAGTTCAGACGTGCTACTACCGCTATTTTCGTGAAATGTTTTTACATTTTTTATGTATTTTTACGTCCTAAACACGAATCCAACATTAATAATTGTCGCTGACGCCGTTTTTTTAAATTATACTTTAAAACATAAACTTTATGTTTAGCAGACATGCTACTACTGCTATTTCGACGTGCGACTACCGCTATTTTCGTGAATTACCTACGAATGACTACCTACGAAGTATCCAGTCAGGATAGATTTGGTTATAATTATATTCAATTTTACTATATACCTATATTGAAATATACATACAAAGTAATCAGTCAGGATAGATTTGGTTATAGTTTTATACGACATTACTATATACCTACATTAAAATATACCTATGAAGTATCAAGTCAGGATAGGTTATAATTTGTCAGATTTGGTTATAATTTAATAAATATCGATAGTAATTCTGAATAAAATTATTACCAAATCTAACCTGACTGGATACTTTGTAGGTATGTTTTAAGGTGGGTATATAGTAATGTATAAAATTACAGATCTAGACGTAGTGCAGTGCGCTGTAGCAACTGCGAGCTCGGTTAACGCAATAGGCCTACATGTCATTACAATCTAACATTTAAAATGTGAAATAAAGTAACTTTCACAAAAATACATCAAAATGTAGGGAACGTACATATGTAGAAACGTGAAAATACATAAGAAAAGTAAAAACAAATTCACGAAAATAGCGAGATGAATTTAGTCGTACGTCAATAAAGATTAGTTTAGGTTATGTTTTTAAGTATATTTTAAAAAAACGGCGTCAGCGACAAAAAATAATGTCGGATTCGTGTCTAGGACGTAAAAATACATGAGAAAAGTAAATACATTTCACGAAAATAGCGGCAGTCGCACGTCGGAATAATTACCGCATAGTTTATTAAAGAGTTATGATGGGATCGGTCTTTTGACATAATTATAGCTGGCCTATGTGGACAAAGAACCAACATTTATTGTCTCTACACAACTGAATAAACTGAGGTGGACTATCTATATCGAACGAACCCAATATCTCACGAATCCAACATGAAACACTGCTGCTCTACCCTGGCGAGTTGCGACTTGATGTCAAGACCCATGGTATCGGTGTGTATGGTATCAAGGGGCTTAATGTGAGGAGTGGACTAGTCACCGGCCAGCCCCTGGGACGGTGGTAGGGCATCCCGTCAAGCCTGGCAAGCGCGGCAAACCTCGGCTGAGATAGACGAGCTGTAGTGGTCCAATATCTTGATGGAGAGGAGTGGAATAGCAAGACCGCGGCTATTCCGGGCTTCAGGGCTTAATTGCCAGAAATAATACTACGCAATCATGTATGCAGCCCATGGGGGTACTGTCCTCCGGTACAAGAGTTGAGGATAGGTCTCGTGGGGGTAGTTGTTTCAAATGATAGTGTAAACTCTCCGGATCTTTTCTAAATTGTGTATTTTCGGGAGGAAGAATAATGTAGCGAGTCTAGGTATCCTCCGGCTTCTCTTTTGCCTAATTTCATATACACATCAAGGTCCCCTGGGACGAGACGAATCTCTGACCAGTTGTATATACTCTGGACCAGGCTCACCCTCTCTTCCAGAACTACGGAATGATAACCTTCGGAATGACTAGCTTTTCTGTACCGAGAGAATGTTCTGATTGGACCAGGTAGTGTAACCAAACCTTTATCCGTCCTCGATTGTATTATTATGACAAAATCCCCCTTACTAGAGGATGATTCAAATTTTCATTGTCGTTACTCCTAGAGGAAGCACAAATAATGAAACCTAAAATCAAGTGTTAAGGTTTTATGACGTCCTCACGTCTTACCCTATAAAGCAACAATTAATTTTCGAAACACCCGCTATGAAGTAAGAAACATTATTAGACTTTTACATTACATAATTTGGAGTTGTAACTTGGACAAAATTCTTTTATTTGTTTAAAAACAACTTTATAACGACAGTTTTATTGTTAGTCCTTGTTGGGAGCTTTTCCTTAGTAAAGGATACCTTTCAGGACATCTTGGTTGGAGATACGTCATCTTGTACGTCATTAAATACTACATAAAATCACATTGCAATTTTCTACCTTTGGATTGGAAATATAAATTATGGTGTGTTTAAGTCTTTTTTATTCATTGGGCTCTGTACTTTCTATCTGGTTAAATCTGACTAAATGCCCTATCACGTTACATGAAATATGAGCTTTCATCTATTCTTCTTTTTAATTTTGTTACCAATTTCATCAATTTAATCTGTGGTCACTCTACATATACAGATTTTAAATCGATTAAAAAAAAATTCTATTTATGTTTCAAACCATTATAATTTGTAAATTGTGTTTCTGTGAACTTCAATACGACGTGAACAAGAAATGCACTGTATTTATTGTAATGAAGTATATTGGAAATTGTTAATGGAATATAACTCAATAAACTCAACAAATTGTATTTAATGTTTCAATGAGCCCTTTAGTACTATACACAAATATTTTTATTATATGTTGGCGTTGTAACAATGTATGGCTTTCTTGGCTTCACAACAATGTGTGCCTTTGTTGGCTTCACAATTTATGATTTTTTTGACTTTACAACAATGCCTACCTTTGTTATCTTTACAACAATGCGTAATTAGTTGGGATTTACAAAAATGTATGCCTTTGTTTGCTTTTTAACAATGTATTTTTTGTTTATTTCCCAACAATTTATGATTGTGTTCGCTTTACAAGAATACACTGCATTTGTAATACTAACCGTTTCGATTTATTATCACGTATATAAAATTCAATCTTAACAACTCGTAGCTGAAGCTCTTCGCGCTGCATACAGTGCTTCAGAATCCTATTTGCTTTGCCATTGTATTCCTTTCAGTACAATGCACATACAATTAGGTATAATTTGCACTTTGTACTGTTTATAGCTTTGAATTACTAATAGTACAATTTGTGAGGGCTATAAATAGATTATTTAATAAAGCTGCTTTGTTATTAGTTTTTTGTAATTTTTATAGTGAAAACATAACATATGTATAAATTATATAGATTAAATATAAATAATTATAAATTATATAAGATTATATATAAATATATATATATATATATATATATATATATATATATATATATATATATATACATATATATTATCTCTTGTTCCTTTGATACCGTTCAAACCTAAAACGTCTATTTTGCTTTCCTTGTGTTTTTTAATTACAATCCATAAATGTAGTAAGTTTTTACAATTACTATTACCAAACCGACCTAGCAATAGGTATTTATTTTCCGTTGTGATCTTTTTGGATCCATATAACCTTAATAACTTGCAATAACTGACTTTAATATCGAGTACGTTTGGTAACATCTGTTTAGGATTCTTGGGTAGGCAGCAGAGCCATTAAGACATCGTGTATCATTGCAATAGTATATTATATTCACTTTCATTTGATACTAAGAGCAGTACCAAGGATAGAATGGAAACTATCAAGAGGTACATTTTTATAAAATGAGTAAAATTAGACAATACCCCCTGCGAATAATATTTTCAGTACAAAAGTAGGAGAGTATTAAGACTCACATTGTTGTGTAATAGGAAAATAGTTGTTGGGTCAATCCTTTCATAAAATAAAATAATCAATACAGATTGCCTTATTTTTTAGGTTTTATTTACACAAACTTGTATTTATTTGTCTTTTTTGCAGTAAAATCATTGCATTTTATATTTTACAATTTCTACAGTTAGATTTTATTTGTATTAGGATAGTAAAACATTTTTATATCTGATCTAATAAGGTTATGCATATGCTTATGCAACATCCAGATTAGTCGACACAAATCGAATGGGAAAATAAAAAAAGAATTGTAAATGGTATAAAAATATTCCGGCAACAGATATTAGACTTAAGACGAGAAGTAAATAGAAGCAAATAAAAATCTGAATAAAGTAGTAGAACGAAATAATAAGAATTGCAAATTTAATATTAAATATAAACAAAAACGTTTCAAGTCAAGTCTTACATAGGTCAACAAAGTAAGATTTTACTTTATTTACTTTTATATTATGATTACAATTATTATAAATAAAGTAATATAACCCATGAAGTAAAACAGCTGCCCTATCATATAACCTATTTCATAAAATCAGCTGTTTTATGAAAATAAGTTACAATTTGTTTTAAGACAAACAAGATGAAATAACGATGCATACCTTGCCCCTTTTGTGGAATGTTTTTCTCCCATATTAAACTAAAATAATTCATTATTAAATTGAATTGATCAAGTAATATTTTAAAATGAATTAACATCAAGTATCATCCACTACAAGTTCATATATATATATATATATATATATATATATATATATATATATATATATATATATATATATATATATGTATATATATATATATATATATATATATATATATATATATATATATATACATATGGAGAATGTGAACTAATAGGAATTGCAAAACATTTATAAATAAAGTCTCAATAAAAAAATTAGAATTAATGTAGTGATTTTTAAACAAAATTTGCGAATGTTTTTGGAATTTCTCAAGATAAATATAGGTTTATACAGATATGGGATAAGAAAACAGTATAGCAACATGCCGGTATAGTACAGTAAGTTCAAAAAGTGTTTCCGTAGCTTAATCATTATTCATAAAAGCCCTGATTGCCCTTATTATTATGTACACCATACATTAATCACAGTCACTGCACGTTACACGGACAGCAGCAGCACGCGTTACATTCGACGTGTGATGAACCCCTGAGTAAAGCAAGCAATTAATCTAAGCTGCCACTTTTAGGAAGCGGAGAAACCTTTTGAACAAACTGCACTTTGATTTCCCGCAATCACTCTACTTTTTACTTAGCTCTACTACCGAAGTTGTTTTCCTAGACTAATTAAACCGCTTGTGTCAATGGGCGACTCTAATGGCAATATACAAAACGTTTCAGATGTGATTTTCTCGTCAAATCATAAAATTCCTTTAGCAAGCGATTCAGAATCTTTAGCTTCAATAAAATCTGGTTTTGTAAAATATAACTGTTCGTCTATATCACAACTAGAATATCTCACAGCCAATGTAACGCATTCAACACAATACATCAGGTTTTCACCTTATAGACGTTAAGTATTTCTCCACCAGCGTAACCAGAACTAACAAGTAGCTTGAATGTGCTGCACTCTGCCGGTGTCCTGAAACATTAATGATATAAACATTAGGATTTATGTTTAGGAAAGTATATTATCAGTAACACTTGTAGATATTATATATATATATATATATATATATATATATATATATATATATATATATAAATAACAATTTAATGTACTTATAGAACAATATTACTTGGTATTGTTTCGAGTGACTTCAAGAGTTTATTAATGTGCACTAAGTTTCGAGCTTTAGAAGACTAATGGAGTTGTAAGTGGTAGAAGAAAACAGAGTTTACTACATAGAGGCATGCACCACAACACCACACAGATACACACACACACACACACACACACACACACACACACACACACACACACACACACACACACACACACACATATATGCAATGCACACAAACACACTCTACACCATACATATACACAACACACACACACAAACACATATTTAAATCTATCTATCTATCTATCTATATATATATATATATATATGAATAATTGAAACTACTTTATGAACCAAGTAAGATAAAAGACTATTTATGCTACTTTCATTCGAGTTCGTTTTCATAGCAACGTTGCCTTTGTTGGGGACAATCTTCAGTAATTATATAATATTGTAATATTTTTGAAGTTTATAAATAATGTGAAAATATGATTTGAATCATTACTTTACCTCATTAACATTTTTTTAAATATGTTTTTATAACATGTAAAATCAGTTTTAGAGACACCAAACGACAAAATAAATTATAATTTCATTTAAGTCTTGAAATTAGTGCTATTCTATAAAACTACAAAACTCTGAATATTTGCCGATCTCTATAAAATGCAGTTTTCATTTGTAACTGAACGACTGTAAACTATCTCCTGAAAGTAAGCGGCTTAGAGCTAACGCCCGTGACTTATAGGATGTCGTTAGTAGTAAGTAGTACCGGAGATAACGATAATATTGAGACACCGGGAGTATCTCGGACATTTCATTACCAAGCATTCAATCAAATGAAAAAAGCGAACATATAAAGTATAAAAATAAGAAGTAACAATTTCCCTCTAACTTTGTCCTATACTTCACTTACATAGAGACGATCATAAGGGGAAAAGAAAACGTATTTTTACGTCGTTGATTCAAGTCTACGCTGAGATCCAAAACGTAGTTAGGTTATTTACTACCTCGGTTTGTCAAGGCTAGGACTGTCAAGACTAGGATTATGAAGGCTAGGATTGTGAAGGCTAAGATTGTCAAGGCTGGGATTTTCAAGGGTAGGTTTGTCAAGGCTAGGATTGTCAAGGCTAGGACTGTCAAGGCTAGGATTGTCAAGGCTAGGATTGTCAAGGCTAGAACTGTCAAGGCTAGGATTGTCAAGGCTAGGATTTTCAAGGGTAGGATTTTCAAGGCTAGGATTGGTAAGGCTAGGATTGTCAAGGCTAGGACTGTCAAGGCTAGGATTGTCAAGGCTAGGACTGTCAAGGCTAGGACTGTCAAGGCTAGGATTGTCAAGGCTAGGATTGTCAAGGCTAGGATTGTCAAGGTTCGGATTGTCAAGGCTAGGATTGTCAAGGTTCGGTTTGTCAAGGCTAGGATTGTCAAGGCTAGGATTGTCAAGGCTAGGATTGTCAAGACTAGGATTGTCAAGGCTAGGATTGTCAAGGCTAGGATTGTGAAGGCTAACATTGTCAAGGCTAGGATTGTCAAGGCTGGGACTGACAATTCTAGGATTGTCAAGGCTAGGATTGTCAAGGCTAGGACTGTCAAGGTTAGGATTTTCAAGACTAGGATTGTCAAGGCTAGGATTGTGAAGGCTAAGATTGTCATGGCTAGGATTTTCAAGGCTGGGTTTGTCAAGGCTAGGATTGTCATGCTAGGTTTGTCAAGGCTAGGATTGTCAAGGCTCAGATTGTCAAGGCTAGGGTTGTGAAGGCTCTACTGTATGTTAAAATGTTTTTATTTAAACAAGTTAATAAGCTAGACAAATAAATGAAAATGTGTACGAAGCGGTCCTTAAGCACAGTAAGTTTACCTGATGACTCTCTCGTGCCCAGTACAGATGCGAGCCGGGGCTTGTCCTCGTGTAGCCACGTCTCAGCTTTGGATGAGAACATACCGTACAGATCAGCTACACAGGACAGTTTCAGCTTTCCGAAGCGGAAGTCACTGGCGTCCAGCTCGTGCATTAAACCTATGTCAGTTACTGTGACCGAATCGTTCCCTGACTGCGATACGAAGGTTGGCGGGACCTTGCAAGACAGAGTCAGCATAGCTATATTATATCTTAAAGGAAATAACATAATTTAATATGTAAATAACATAATATTCTAACACGTTTAAATTAATAATGTAATAAACAAAAAGACTTTAAATAACTAAATGTATTTAATATATTAGAGGTAATAAACAAATGATGTAGAAATCAGACCGAGAGACTGAGAAAGAGAGAGAGAGAAGAGAGAAAGAGAGAGAGAGAGAGAGAAAGGTAGACAGACAGACAGATGGAGGGCAGACAGGGAGGGGTCATCGTCGGAGATCGTTTTAACACGATATTATAAAAATGTCTTATCCGAATTTAAAGTTAAATTAAATTTAAATAAGTAATGAATTTTCATAACATTTGTGAATTGGCAAGACACTCGAAGAAGGCCTGACATTAACATGAAACACTTATATTTAAATAGAATATTTTA
The DNA here is from genome assembly GCA_036971475.1 of Prosapia bicincta. Taxonomy (NCBI): domain Eukaryota; kingdom Metazoa; phylum Arthropoda; class Insecta; order Hemiptera; family Cercopidae; genus Prosapia; species Prosapia bicincta. Next base: position 81,277,482 of record JBAIZL010000005.1, read on the forward strand.
TAGATTATCAATAATTTTCAATGTATTTGTTTGTATTTAAAGACTAATAAGTGCGGATTCACCGTACATCAGTTATGGGGAAAGTTCAATTGGAAAATTATAATTATGTCACTTAAACAGGAAACTAGAAATGTTAAACTAGTTTTATAAATGTAGTGAGAATTGAGGAAAGGTACGAAGATCCAGTTCAAGAATAGTATAGGAAAAAAAATTCCTGGAAACGTCTGGTCGGAAGGTAACAGAAGCAACATGTAATACAATAATGGGATATTAATTTTTTTTTTAATTAGAGCTTTTGGTTAGTCGGGAACTAAAGGTTTTCTTATAAAAACACCAAAACTTAAAATTTGTAATGGTTTTTTTGTTAAATGTATTTGTTTATAGTATAAATAGTATAAACAATCCTTTCACAAGTATGTCCAAAAATATTTTATAAATTGAAAGTATTATAATTGAAATTGTGGTCAACTGTAAAAATCATATCATATTTTTAGATGATTTTTTGTTTTTTACCCAATTTTTTTAACACCAATCCTATGATACATACAACATTAAAATACTAATCCAACAAAGTCGACAATCAGTATAGTGTTCTCATATAGGCTTGCTCATACTGCCGACCAACAAAATTTTGTCTTTTTTATACCGCTATTTTGACCAGCTTGCCTTTTGTCCGTTTAGATGCCAGGTCAGATTCAAAGCTGGGCTGGCCTCGGGAGACGTACAGTTGGCGTTTATCGTGTCCCCTTCTGAGTAGATGCCCTTTTCAAGGAACAACGCCGGCTTGCCCTTAATAGGGGCTGTGAAATAAAAGAAACTATAACTAATTATGAATACAATAATTTATAAATAAATATAGAATAAGTTTGAAAGATATAATTAATTGCTAGTTATTTCTAAATAGGTAAACACGTGTATTATTGTCCCAGTGATATTTGCAATATATAGTCGCACCTGATACTTTTATTTAACTTGTAACCTTTTCAAACAATTTTTAAACGCAACAACAATAATTACACTAAGCAGTCTACCGGGTGATTAAACATTCGTCACATAGAATTGTACACTATGTCTTAAAACAACACTAAATGCAATAGAAAACCGAAGAAGAGAAATGTGATTGAGAATAGAAAAATCGAAAACATTGATTAATAGCATAAAGTGCATAACCTAAAATAGTTTAAACTTAACTTTTAAAGTAATACTTCACAGGTGTTATCTATGCCCGGTTCTATAGAAGCATGGACTTTGACCAGAGCATTATGGAAAAGGTGGAACTTTGCAAAGAGCTATATGAAAGAACGAATTTCCTGGTTCAAGGACGAATTAATGGAGGATAAATGGAATGTGCGATTAGGAGAAGAAATTTGAGTAGTCTTTGGGGACGTAATAAGTATTAGAATGCATTAGCTGGTCATTCAGGGACAGACTGACACTAGTAAGCGGCCCGACAGAAGATACCCCGGACCCCAAAAATTGCGTTGATGCTTTTGATTTCTTTATCCTTCTGAATGTTCAGAGATTCCGTAAATAAAACCACATTGACCTAGTTAATCGTTCCCATAGGCAAGGAAATTTAAGAAGAAATGTTGACATATTCATTTTCGGCATTCAATAGGTCTACCTTATCTTATAGAATTTGAAAACGGCAATATCTGTAAATTAACTGCATTTCCTATTAGAATTTAAATTACTTCATTTAATCCCCTTGAAATGGAAAAAGTTACCTATTAGTAATTATGTAAGTTTAAAGAGACCTATTTAATGAGTTTTCTTTTAGCATAAACAAATATTTGATTAGGGGCCTATACATTTATTTTAAAATTAAAATAAAATGTCTAATTCGGTTTATTAATACATACTCGTATAAAGAATGAATAACAATATTATAAATAATAAGTTTTAAAATAATATTCAAATAAATAATTGTAATAAATGATTGCTTCATGTACTTATAAAACAAGACATATATTTTAAAATATGTATTATTATTTGATTTGGAAAGTTTGAAAACAAAATTTTAATAAACAATTCTATACTTATTATTAATTAACTACTAAACACTGAGAACGGAACATCGCACAAAAAATCATCCGCGGCCAGTACTTATTTGACCAAATTCGAAAAGACCCCAAAGGCCATATCTGTTCCCCTAAAACTTAGCTGCCCTTCTAATTTTTAAAATTTAAATTATGTTATGAATTCCCTGGAATTGTTAAAAGTAGCTTTATTTTATAAAAACCTAGTAAAGAATATTTTGATTATTATTTTTTTTTAATTATAGGATTAACTTTAAAGTTGAGATAATTTATATACAAATTAGAGTTCTAATCTTTAAAAAAATATCTAATCATATAAAGAATGAATAGCAATAATAAAGAACAATACTTTTAAAATACTACGTAATAAAAACGTATTTTTTGCAATAATTGCAGTTTTAGAACTGAAAAAAGTTCTGTTAATAATATTAATTTTTTAAAACACTAAGAACGGAATAATGTATACAATTCAATGATAAGCATTGACTTACATCTAAAATTTTGAAACCGTAGAATACTATCTCTTTACCAAACCTAACCTAGCTTTATCAAACCTAACCTAACCTAATTTAGCCCTATCTAACCTAACTTAATCAAACCTAACCTAACTGTAATAAACCTAACCTAAACTAAGCTAACCTAACCTTACCTGGCCTTGAAAAACGAAACTATAACGAAAAACAGCAGTTTAGTAGTAGTCTAACTAAAGGTAATGTATTATACTAACATATTACGTGCATTTGTGCTGATACAACATCTGTTTCGAAGTCGGGTGCGTCTGTCGATACCTCGCATCGATACTTCCCTGTCAGCTGGGTAGTTACATCTTCCAGTACCACTTTGTCAGATCCAGAAGCGGCGATCTGTGAGATAAGAAAAACCACAGTTTAATTCTCATAACGTTCATAGAATTTGTATTCGAATTGTATTTCTTCTCAGGAAATCATAATATATATGCGCACTCTTTGGAATGTTATGTATCTGTGGAGTGCGTGTGCATCCATTAGATTTTATGATTTAAAATAATAAAAATTAAAAAAAATAAACTTAAATAATAGATTATTAAAACATTATGTCTAGAAAGTTTAGATAAAATATAACAAAAAATTATGATGAAGGTTAAACGGATGTTTCTCATAATTAAAATCACTTTAAAATAAATTTATGTAAAAAATCTTCTTCAAAACAAAATTAGTCAAAAATTGTTATTTTTTATTTCAGGCTGTACTTACGTTAACACTGACTCCTGGGAGGGGAAACACTCTGGTAGGGGGCAACTCCTTAGGAACGTAACGGAAGAACTCCTGCCGAACCTTGTACCACTTCACGGTGTACAAAGGATCTCCTTCCAAGTCGTAGGAGCAGATTAGTACCGCGGTACCGCCGACAGGTACCACGTACGGTGCTTTCAGGACTACATTACGTAAGCAGCCGGCTCCTGTACAAGTAAGCTTTCATTGTTGCAACACATACAGCCTACCTTGCACAACACTGAACATATATATTTATAGATAGTGCTCAAACTTAAAATAAAACAAGTAAAATAAACAAAAAAAATTCAATTAGTTCGAACTTGGGTCAACACAGAAAACTTTATTCTAGTTACTTTTAAATAAATAATTACAAATAATATAAATAATGTAACATAGCATATGTCTTAAAACAGCTGTTCTACCACATAACCTCTAACAAAACATCAGCCGTCTTATGATACCATATGTTATCACTTATTTTGAGCCAAAAAGTTTGAAAACCTCATATATTGTATACCTTTTCTCTTTTCTGAAAAAATTTACTGTCATATAAAACTTAAACTATTTTTTATATTGATATATCAAATTATAATTTGAACTGTATTAACAGCAAGTGTCATCCACTACATGAATTTTAAGTTGAGAGTACGGATAAAAACTATTTTATTACCAATTGAAAATTTGAAAAAGATATAAGTGGACTAATAGAAGGAATTAAAAAAATATTTAATTTGGGGCAAAGTTTTGAAACCCTTTCTCTTTGATTTCAGTTTAGAGTAGTAACTGTTATCTTGGAAGCTTTAGTAACACATGCAATTTATTAGAAGTCTGTTAAGAGTGAAGATGTCAGCTTTATAGAAATCTAGAGTCTCTCTCTCTCTCTCTCTCTCTCTATATATATATATATGAAGTTAATATATTACTATTGTAAGTAATTTTATCCACCATTACTTACAATAGTAATATATTAACTTCATAAAGTCAGTGCAACGGAAAAACAATGGATAACGTAAAATATCAAGAGAATATATATATATATATATATATATATATATATATATATATATATATATATATATAACCACAGTAATAATATTGTCTCTGAAAGAAAATTCGTAATACAATTTACATACGCCTATATTATATTAATGTAAACGTATTATTATTAAAAGATGCGCAAATTGAAGATTCGAATTTACTAAAATAATTTACTAAATAAATTATAATAATTTTAATATTAATAAATACCTAACCAACTGCGGTATACCCTGTTGAGTCTCGTTAGGTTATAGAAAAAAGTAATTTTCTTAATGTAAGTTCTCAACTGGTATTGATTTATAGTTCCTTCATATAGTGCTAAGTAAGTTTTGAAGAACACACACACGTACGCACACACACACACACACACACACACACACACACACACAAACACACACACACACACAGACGCACAGACACACACACACACACACAGACGCACAGACACACACACACACACAAACACTCACACTCACACTCACACACGCGTGCGCACGCATGCACAAACACGCACGCACACACACACGCAAACACACACACACACACACACACACGCACGCACACACAAACTCACGCATGCACCCACAAACGCACACGCACACACACACTCACACACACACACACACACACACACACACACACACACACACACACACACAGACACACAAATACATACACATTAAATAACCTAAAATTCAAGTTGGTTAAGTTTTTGACAGTTATTACCAGGAAACACAATTATCATTCTAATAATATTTACAAAATCCGTAAAAGGAATGTTAGAGTTTCGTTATGACACGTCATAACACAGAGTTTTGTTATGATTATTATTAGACTAATACAAAGCAACGCAAAGGCGTAAATGTAGTAGTTGGCATACATATACGCGTCTATTCGCGAAGGGAAATATATAAACGCTCACCGTTGCTAGGTTTTGGATAATTTGATTTTATGTATTGTTACTGGATAATTGTTGTTTTTACATACCTCTTTTACGAAACACAATAAAATATTTTGTCTTAAGTGTTAGTTTTGTTGGAAATATATAAAATAAAAACATTTATTACGTAGGCTATTGCAATGACAAACAATATCATTTATACAACCAAACAAAAACATTTAATTTTTACAACCAAAAACATATGTTTTTGGTTATAAAGTTCTATTTGAAAAATAGTTATATATGTGTGTATAACAATTTGCTCTGTTTTAATATATAGCTTTTGTTAAGGCCATATAACCCTAAGGTTGTAAATTAGGGTTATGTGTACATTTATTTGGAACTTTATCAACTACTTTGTTGTGTGGGTCGTTAAATGTTTTTTATAAGTTAGGATAAGTTCTAAGTAACATATCTGAAAACACTAAAAATATAATAAATTGCAAGTAATACGATATCAAGAATACTGTAATATACACTGTAATACAAATATTGGAAATAACCCCAATACCGCAAAAATGGTAAAACACAATTTGGTAATACAATTTAACTAAGTGTAAAACTAATGCTCCTAAGTTACAACCTAATGTACCTGATACAATCTTTTACTAATTAGACTTACAGTTGAGTAAAGTCAGTCTAGTTTGTAACTTCTTGTTTGCTAGATTGTAATTTTGTAATAAGACCCTCTGATGATGATGACATGATCATCGAAATGTACAGAAATGTTAAATCATAAGTAGCTTGTAATAACAGTTTTTAAAAATTAATTTTGTTGTATTGGAGTTGTTTCCTATATTTTTATTGTAAATTTAAAGTTTTCCAATGTTATCGGAAAACAAAAACACACTCAATAGTTCACTAAAATTATCCAAATTCGTGGGAAAAAAGTTCAACAAATAAACGAAAAACTTACTTTAAAAACACGATACAACGCCACAAAATGTATTCAAATTAGTTAAAAAACTTTTATAAATATAATTAACAAAATTTGTGAGTTATATACTCAGAGTAACATAATACGATAAATGACATTCACAAAAGCGTGTGACACAATTTAAAGATATATTCGCAAAGGTTGATGGGAAACAAAGACCCAAGCGTGAGCACGGGCTGCGAGCTCACTGTCGCTCCTCCAACATTGTATTGTATTTATTCATATTCCGCAGAAACATTTCCATTATTTTAATGGAAGGATCCGGCGTTCTTGAAATACCCTTTATTCTTTCGACGTTGATGGCAGCGTCGTAAACACTGGGGAGTAGCTTCCAACAGTCTCCAACAAAAACTCTCTTTGTGAAAGAGTTATTTTGTGGATGAATCTCTTTGTGTGTCTTTAGCTTCTTTTTGTCTTCTTTATTTGTGCCCTACATGCATTGTTTAAGTTTATTGCTGAGGTTTTATTTTAATAAGGATTTTTTAAGATTAATAGAGTTGTAACTGTAGGGAAGCTTAACACAAATGTTACACACACACACACACACACACACACACACACAAACATACACACAAACACAGAAACATACACACACACACACAACCACACACACACACACCCACCCACATATATATATATATATATATATATATATATATATATATATGAAGTTAATATATTACTATGTAAGTAATTTTATCCACCATTAAGTGCAATAATTTTACCTTGGTGGATAAAATTACTTACATAGTAATATATTAACTTCATAAAGTCAGTGCAACGGAAAAACAATGGATAACGTTAAATATCAAGAATATATATATATATATATATATATATATATATATATATAATAAATATGGTGATATGTTTTCTTGTAATATACTTAATAAATTAAAAATATTTAAAAAACAAGAATATTTTAATTAATATATATATATATATACATAATACAATTACAAAACACATAGAGACACACACGAGCACAAACATACACATACACTATACGAAATACAGACACACGAACAAAAAATCTATATAGCCTATAAACATAGATGACAGTATTTTATTATTTATATTTAAGTGAACTGAATGGATTCTGTTCACTACAGCTATCTTAGAACCTCGTGTTTACTGCCATTTCTTCACTTCAGAAAACCTATGACGTCCTTTTCAATATGTTCCTCATTGGGCTCCGTCCTGAGCACCCTGGGCACCTTTTGTCGTATAGGTGTCAAAATTCATTATTTTTGTTTAAACTCAAAATTTTGATTTTAGCGATGACCATTCAACTCTAAGTACTGGGTTAGACTTTTTGTAGCCCAAATGTTTGTGTTCCTTTGAAAATGCGTATCTAGGGTCGAACATAGGGTAATAATGTCTGTTGAATATTAGCTGGCCGCGTTATCATCTTTGTATACACAATGGCACAAGTAAACCCCTACCATGTCTCTTATAGGACATGCAAGGAGATCTGTAAACTTAATGGAGTGAAGGGAAGGACTAACGTCTGTAAACAGTGACCAATAAACCCTAAGATAGGGACGTACAGTAAGACACATAACTTCCATTAGCTCTCTCCGTTTTGTGTATGCCAACATGTATTTCTCAAAGTGCCATTTATATACCACGGTATCAGCCAATACCCTATAGTTTTATTTATGAATATTTTATGAGAGAATTCACTTTGTTAGTGAAACATACATGTAACTGACATTCTGTAAACCGGTTTTTCTGTGAACGTACAAGGCCAGTAAAATGTTAACATAATCAACGTTATTTCCGAACTACGCGACACAATGAATAACTAATGTTAATATTAATAATTTAGTGCTAGCAAATATCTTGGCTTCTGTTCTCCATTAACATTTCGATTCCTTTCGTTTCTCTCCAAATGGCCTACGGTGATCACAATGTTGCACAAAGGTTTGTCATACTTAGTTTGTTTCACATAATATAACTGTTTTGTTTTAAAATGTCTCGTATTTCCTATATTTACGTTCACATCCCCGACTCAGTCATTTCTATTCTCGGAATATCAAGCGTCTCATTATGCTACAGAATCACCTAGTTAGCGTCCTTTATTAAACTACTGGGAAAATGTTCTCAGGTTTCAAGAACCCAGTGATAGAAAAACATTACAAATACATATCTCAGATGAAAAAGGAGTGTTAGTATTACTAAAACCCTTTGTAAAATATCATTATCGTGACAAAAAATCCGCTCGTGTAATGGGAACGTGTTTTGGTCTTTAATTTAACAGCAGTTATCCTTCATTGCGTTCCGAAAAGTTTAATTTGTATTTTCAAATTACTTTGCAACAGTTTTTCCTGGAAATTCCTACTCCTGCCTTTAGTCTTTTACAGAAATAATGTGTATAGTGGTTTTTATAAATAAAAATGCATTATTTTTTCTGAATGTTTCAATACACGTTGTTTGCTTCTACATTCGTAAAACTAATTTGTGTTTAATTTTCAAGTGAAATACATATTGTGAAATATGTTGTATAAAATGTTTTAGTGTACGGACTTATATCATCGTTTAATGAGAATCTACTCAAATAATATTAAAACGAAACAATAATAATGGGTAGTTCTCGTATAAGCGTAACAAAATCTTTCACCTCTGAATGGATCTATATATATCTACAGTTTTGTCTGCCTTGTTTAGTATCATTTAAGTGACGCTTCTTATCTTGAAACCATGTTCTGGGCAGGATACTTTATAGCAAGTAGTACTATTTATATAAGTCCACTATATTGTTATGAAACACATATCCACTTAAAGGCATAGAAATATGCATGCATAGAGAAAAAAAGACAATCAATATTAATTTTTATTATTATTTGAGCTTCTATTGTGGTTAGCTTATTTAGTACATTATTAGTGGGTTTTATTTCTCTATTCACGTGTTTACTATATTCATAGTGTATAAAGTTTTGCAGGAAACTAATAAGTATTAAACTAATAATACTATGCATTAAACTAGTCAGTATCTAAAGACCGACAAAATGATGAACATAAAAATAGAGCGAAAGATGATGACATAGTGAGAGAAAAATAGAGAGACAGATGAGGTAAAAGAAGGAGAAATATACAAAGAAAGTGAGGATAAGAAGGCGAGAAAGAGATGGAGGGAGAAAAAAAGAGGAAAGAAAAGAAAGTAAGAAAGAGAGAGGGAAAGAGAGAGTCATTCGGAAACAGAGGATAAGAACAGAGATTGGATAGAAGGGATATACTGGCAAAGGAAGAAAGAGATAGAGACAAAGAGAAACCGTGAGATAAAGAAAGAGAGAGGATGGGAGAACTGAATAGACAGATCGACCGAGGGACAGAGGAAGAGTTCATCATTTTGTCGCTCTTTAGATAGTGACTAGTTTAATGCATAGTATTATTAGTTTAATACTTAATAGTTTCCTGCAAAACTTTATACACTATGAATATAGTAAACACGTGAATAGAGAAATAAAACCCACTAATAATCTACCAAATAAGCTAACCACAATAGAAGCTCAAATAATAATATAAATTAATATTGATTGTATTTTTTTCTCTATGCAATCATATTTCTATGCTTTTAAATGGATATGTTTTCACAACAATATAGTGGACTTATATAAATAGTACTACTTGCAATAAAGTATCCTGCCCAGAACATGGTTTCAAGATAAGAAGCGTCACTTAAATGATACTAAACAAGGCAGACAAAACTGTAGATATATATAGATCCATTCAGAGGTGAAAGATTTTGTTACGCTTATACGAGAACTACCCCTTATTATTGTTTCGTTTTAATATTATTATAAAAACAGAATTACAATTACAGGATTAGAAAAACAGACAATATGACATGGAGAGAGATGAAAAGAGAGAGAAAAGACGCAGGCATAGTGTCCCTAAGAGAGAGAGAGAGAGAGAGAGAGAGAGAGAGGGAGAGAGAGAGAGAGAGGGAGAGAGAGAGAGAGAGAGAGAGAGAGAAAGATGAAGGTTTCAGATTAAAGTGGAGAGAAAAAGGAAAATCAAAGAGAGTGAAAGGAAAATTCAAAGTTTTAATTCTGAATTACCCAACACAACTAAATGCCAAACACAAACACACACATTCACGCAATCATACAGTTGCAAAATATTTGATTTTGAATGATTCTAATACGTGCTGGAACTGGAATGTATTTCTCTAAATGTTTGTTAATTTAATATTTATTTTACAATACATATTATTTTTTATTGTCATAATATGATACTAATTGGGATTGATAACGATTTTATATAATTATTTTAAGAATTCATTAAGGAACAACCTATTTAAAATATTTAAATAATAGAAACGTATTTACAAAATATGAATCAATAAATTGTATTAAGACTACAATTCATCTCCCGCAGTGTTTGTTCCTACAGCCAATTTCGCAAGGTATATACGCCATTGATCACTTACTGGACAATTTCCAAACGGCGTATTGTTAGAGCTGGAGGCGGTAATAACTTACCCCTGGCGGACAGATATTAATACACTACGCTTAATAAATACCGAAAATATTAAACATAAAAGTTACTGATATCGATTTGCGATTAAGGAAGATATATATGGGAGGCACAGTGGTTAATTTAGGTACAATGTTGCCAACATTGGGGTAGTTTTTAACTGTGCGTAATATTCCATTTTCTAAACTCGAATTGGTCTCAATGTCTAACGGGACAAATTTATGTGTACCCAAAACCAAGTCCTGAGGCTGACAGTACGGTCCTTAGGTAAAGCCAACTGAGAGTGCATAGAGGTTAGATTGTACTACCCGGATCGAACTAATCAAACGGGAAATAGAAGGTACGGAAAGCCTGATCCTGAAGGCTCTACTAGTCCTGAGTAGTCCTGGAAAAGTGGTCGAGGTCGTAGTGACTGATTGGAGCTTGTCTAGCCGCAAGGGCGTACCAGTCACCAATCCAGGTCTGTTAGTAAGTTAAGAAGACGTTTACATACTGGGAACACGGGTCGTGACACTAGTACCTCCTCTCGAGCCCAGGCAGGAGTCGCGCGTTTGAGGTGGGATACGCTGGTCTGAGGATTCAAAAGCTTTACTGTAGGTATTTTCAGAAATATGCATCTATATTTATGTTTCCTTGTGGCCTAGAAGTAGGAGTCGAAAGGTCAAGCACTATAGAAGTAGGAGTCGAAAGGCCAAGCACTCTAGAAGTAGGAGTCGAAAGGCCAAGCACTCTAGAAGTAGGAGTCGAAAGGCCAAGCACTCTAGAAGTAGGAGTTGAAAGGCCAAGCACTCTAGAAGTAGGAGTCGAAAGGCCAAGCACTCTAGAAGTAGGAGTCGAAAGGCCAAGCCCTCTAGAATTAGGAGTCGAATGGCCAAGCACTCTAGAAGTAGGAGTCGAAAGGCCAAGCACTCTAGAAGTAGGAGTCGAAAGGCCAAGCCCTCTAGAATTAGGAGTCGAATGGCCAAGCACTCTAGAAGTAGGAGTCGAAAGGCCAA
>JBAIZL010000005.1:81291665-81294165 GCA_036971475.1 Prosapia bicincta
TATATATATATATATTTATTTATTAATTTATTTATTTATATATGTTGAGAAGAAATAGTTTATATATGATAACACCTAAAACATATTTTTTGGTGAAATTTCAAATATATTTGAAGCAAGCAGAGATAATAGTACACTCACCTGTGGCCATAGCAACAACCCCCAATACGAGACAGTACCGACTACAAGTGGCGCCCGAAATGTGTTCAAAACCCATTTAAACTGAAACTGACTTTCGTAAACACAGTAATAAATTCCACGAGATATTCAAATATGTCAGGACAGTATATTTTCGCATAAAATGTCTTTATTACCTCCTACAGTAACTCACAAAACCCACAGAACCGAATTAATAAAGCAGTACTGTTTGGTTTTCCGAAAGCCAACCGTTTTGTTAAATCAATGCGGTTAAATTGAATGGGATAAATGTCAACACTAGTGTACAAACGTTCGATGCGGCAACATTGTAAAGTGGAAAACGGATCGGTACAAGTCAGTAGGGCGTCACAAAAACTAACCTATTAACAGATGCAACCAGGAAAGTTACGCGTTGGTTACAACAACCAAAGCAAGACTGGAACGTTGCAGCGTGCCGACAGCGATCCTGGCGGACTATCTTATTATTATAACTAATAAATGCAATCTTCCTTCCTCTCTTACACAGAGAATATTACATTTGGTTACAGAATTGTCATGAAATATATTCACATACTAAGACGTTTGTTTAGACAATATTCCTCAAGGATTAATGATTTCTAATATAATAGAAATTTCATGAATTTTATAATTTATTGTGTTTGTTTGAAAATGTATTAAAATTAAGAATAGAAGTAACTAATATATGAGAAAAACCATTTTATGTAAGAAAACGTTTCATTTTGGTTTTATTTATTTTTTAAACGATTTAGGTTCAACTATGCAAGTATGTTTTTTATTTATCACATAAATGAACTTTAGATGTAATAATTTTGAACTATGTTATATAATTTTAAAGTTCTGACCTTCAGGGAGGTGCAACATAATTGCACATACTAAGAGGGGTTGGCCATACCTCGCAGTAATCTAGTCTAACATTACACCCCTGACAATACTTATTTCTACAATTTACACAACCCTACGCAGGTCCACTCACACACACACACACACACACACACACACACACACACACACACACACACACACACACACACACACACACACACACACACACACACACACACACACACACACACACACACACACACACACACACACACACACAAACACACACACACACACACACACACACAAACACACACACACACACACACAAACACACACACACACACTCACAAACACAAACACACACACACACACACACACACACACAAACACACACACACACACACACACACACACAAACACACACACACACACACACACACAAACACACAAACATACACACACACACACAAACACACACACTCACACAAACACACACAAACACACACACACACACACACACACACACACACACACACACCACACACACACACACACACACACACACACACACCACACACACACACACACACACACACACACACACACACACACACACACACACACACACACACACACACACACACACACACACACACACACACACACACACACACACACATACACACACACACACACACACACACACACACACACACACACACACACATACACACACACACACACAAGCAGGATTTTATAATAGACCGTCATCTTTTTTACACGTTTTAACTGGTCAGAATAGATGAGCCTTGGGAGTTCTGAAAGTGTCTGAGCTTAACAAAATCTGATCTGGGAGGCTGATGTGAGCTTTTCCTGCCGAAGACGACGTAAGCGCAGTTGCTTTCCGCTGCCACTATATTGAAGCCGTAACAAATACTCCTGTGACGATTTAGAATATATATTCTTTTCCGATCTCAAAATTGCTTTCCATCCGATTCTAGTAATGTGCTTTAAAATCCATATAGTTGGAGTTAACGATGGTGTCCATTTTACAGACTCTAATTAGTGGATGGCTTTGAATTATTTTGGTGGGTGCTTGGCCACTGCGGAATACGACGAAAACACAAAATCAGATGAAGGGGCGATATTAGATACAGGCATGCAGTAATAGTCGTAACGTCTTATGGAATCTGAATGTGTACGTAAAATAAAGACTTTGAGGAAACGACGAGCGATCATGAAATCCTAAAGAAAACAGATGGGCTTTGAAACTCTGAGGTTCATAGAGGGGTAGGATATCATAGAGATTCATCTACCAATAAAACCATGTAGAGAAAGGCATATATAAAGTATAGCGCAACCTTGGGTGGCCTTGGAGTCAGGATGTATCTGTGGAACAGATAAGAGAAACATCATCTCCAGAGGAGGGCAGAGCTGTTTAGTCGTAACAATGTGAGAACGTTGATACAATTATTTATTGAGAATCAAACATTACTTCTACTCTGTATTTAAAGTT
>JBAIZL010000005.1:81296665-81446665 GCA_036971475.1 Prosapia bicincta
TTTGTAAAAATAAAAATCATTTTTAAAAACCTTTCTTGCTTAATATAAAACGTAACTGGCGCAGTCGGTAGGACACCTCAAGGAAGTTAGTGAATATAACGTCCGTCGGTTTTAACCGTTAATTGAGGAAACTTTAAGTAGAGTGAATATCTACAACCACTTAATAGAGCGCATATCTATTAAGAACACGAGCGAATATCGTGTAGGTGAAAAGTGAAAAGTGAAAGTTGTTCAAATGAGCAAAGTATTTTGGATCAACTTGTAAGTAGATCTTAAGATATAGAATTAAGAAAAAGTAGAGTAAATACTTTTTAATTTTATATAATTGATTTTTAATTTTTATTATTTTGAAAATAATATTAAATAATGGCAACGCCAATATTAAAAAAGGAGTATCTTGACATGATACCCGAGTATAGTGGAGAGCCCACTATGCTCCACAGATTTATCTCAATATGTGATAAGATAGTAAATAAGTTTTATGTAAGCGAAAATCCAGAGGATTTTCAAAATGAGTATCTGTTCTCCTCTATTCTTTCTAAATTAAAAGGCCAAGCACTAGAAATGGTTGTAAACTCTAACTCTTACAATTGGCACGAAACTAGAAAAGTATTATTAATTAGTTATTCAGACAAAAGAGATTGTTTCACATTAAACTTAGAGATGTCAGAATTAAAACAAGAAAGTAACGAATCACCATTTCAATTCTATGAGAAAATTCAAAAGTTACTAAATTTACAAATTTCATTTTTTATGAATAAAGAGCCTCAAAGGCAGATGGCTAAAGACATTTTAATAGAATACGTTCAGAAACTAGCTTTAAGAGTTCTCCTTAGGGGTTTGCATGAACCCATCGGGTCACTAATGCGTACCAAGAACCCTAACACTCTTAGTGAAGCACTTAATATGCTCACAAACGACTTTCAATTTAAAAATAATAAAATGTTTACTCAGCCAAGCAAACAACCAGTCTTTCAGAAAAGCCAAACTCATAACGTAAGAAGACCAATACATACTGAATTTAAATACCACCAAATACCTAAACAACCTTATCAACACCCAAATCCTTCCTATAGACCACCAACTTTTGCTAATCACGGTCAGCCTCAAAGGAGACAACCAAACAACAACACTACTAAACCTCAGTATCCTCAGCGAAATACGGGTTATCAACCTACCCCTATGAGTATTTCCACTAGACAGACAGATAGGCCTTCTAGACAAACGAATTTGTATCAAATGACCGGACAAGGAGCCGAAAAAGACGATTACACTATGTACCAGACTAATGGACAAGAATCATTCGCTTTTGAAGAAGATCTCGGGAAAGAAGAGTACTTCGAAGAATCCCAAAATTTAACCGACAACTACGAAGAAGAGACCGCTAAAATCGATCAGGACGATTTTTTAGGACATACGAGCCTCGGAATCGATTTTCAATAATGAATCTACAAAGCGAAAATAACGAGCTACCATTTATATACGACATAGACACCAAATCTAGAATATTAATTGACACAGGCAGTACTAGATCATTTATGCGAAAATCTTTAGGCTGGAAAAATTTTAAAACAAGCATAAAAAAAGAGCCGTTTGAAGTAATCACCGCACACGGCACTTCAAAAGAAAATTTTTGCTGCACCATACCTCTGTTGTCTAAAAAAGCAATTAAATTTTATTTATTTGACTTTCATCAGAATTTCGACCTATTACTCGGGCTAGACAATATAAAGGATTTAGGAATAAGCTTAGACTTTATAAATAATAAATTAATACTTTGTGATGAGGAAATCCCTATTCAATATTTTAACACTGAAAAAGGAAGTTGTAATAAAACAGACAGCACGTCAATAAAGCAGGAACAATTTAGTTATGTTATACAAGCCCGCACTAGCCAAACAGTTAAATTAAAAATACAAAATATTCATAATAGAGAAGGTATTTTACCACACAAACAAGTGAACGGATTAGAGATTCCGCAGTGTATAGTTTCAGTGCATAAGGGTGAAGCCTATTGCCCTATTATAAACGATACGGAAGAAAATGTAAAATTAACAATAAGTAAACCATTAGAAGTAAAATCTTTAGAGGAATATAATATTTTCAAACCTGATACAATGCAAACGAACACTAATTTCAATTTATTAGATTATAAACAAAAAAATTCGAGAAGGAAAAATTTAGATTTATCAAAATTTAGAATGGAACATATGAACTCGGAAGAAAAATCCGCTATAACAAGTTTAATAAAAGATTATGCAGATTTATTCCATATTGAGGGAAACGATTTAACTTTTACCAACCAAATAAAACATGTTATTAGGACTACTGATGAAATTCCCGTATACTCCAGAAATTATAGATATCCAGAGATTTACAAGAACGAAATTAATAAACAAACTGAGGACATGCTTGAACAAGGAATTATTAGACCTTCAAATTCTCCATGGAACTCTCCTGTCTGGATTGTACCCAAAAAACAAGACGCTTCTGGCAAAAGAAAATTTCGATTAGTAATAGATTTTAGAGGATTAAACAAAAAAACAATTGACGATAAATTTCCCTTGCCAAACATTACCGACATATTAGATAAATTAGGACGATCTCAGTATTTTACAACTTTAGATTTAGCTTCAGGATTTCACCAAGTAGAAATGGATAAAAATAGCATAGAAAAAACAGCGTTTTCAACAGAAACGGGACACTACGAATTTTTAAGAATGCCCTTTGGACTAAAGAATAGCCCCCCTACATTTCAAAGAATTATGAATAATATTCTGAGAGGCATCCAAAATGAAACATGTTTAGTTTATTTAGACGACATTATAATTTACTCCACTAGCCTCCAAGAACATATACAAAGACTTCAAGAAGTATTCGACAGATTACGCAAAGCCAACTTTAAAGTACAGCTGGATAAAACAGAATTTTTAAGAAAAGAAGTAGCGTATCTAGGGCATGTTGTTACACCGGAAGGCGTAAAACCTAACCCGGCAAAGATTTTGGCAATCAAAAACTATCCAATACCCAAAACCACCAAACAAATTAAAGGATTTTTAGGACTAATAGGCTATTATCGAAAATTTATTAAAAATTTCGCCAAGATAACAAAACCGTTTACTAACTGTTTAAAGAAAAATGCAAAAATAAATATAGAAAATCCAGACTTTATAGAATGTTTTGAAACCTGTAAAAATATATTGACTAACGAGCCCCTTCTACAATACCCAGATTTTGAAAAGGAGTTTACTCTAACGACAGACGCGAGTAATTTTGCACTAGGAGCGATTTTAAGCCAGGACAAAAATGGAAAGGACCTTCCTATAGCGTATGCCAGCAGAACTTTAAACGACAGCGAAACTAATTACTCCGCGATTGAAAAGGAATTATTAGCGATCGTATGGGCTACCAAACACTTCAGGCCTTATTTATTTGGAAGAAAATTTAAAATTTATACAGACCATAAACCTTTACAATGGTTATTTTCAGTTAAAGAACCAAATTCCAAGCTTTTAAGATGGAGATTAAAATTAGAAGAATATGATTATGACATAAGATACAAAAAAGGCAAATTAAACCAAAATGCCGATGCTTTATCTAGAATACTATTGAACGTTACTGATAAAAGATCAACAAACACCCAACACACTGTAGAATCAGACCTTGAATTATCTCCAGCGAACTTACTGAGTCGTTACTTCCAGGACTTGAATGAAGATAATGAGTCTATGGTCGTACAACTCGACGCAACAGATAATGCCAACTTAGAGTACGATCAAGAAAGTGACAGTCAAACCGTGCATTCCAACTTCGAAGGGAACACCCAAATTGAAATACCAATTTCCGACGAGCCTGTAAACTTTGGGAAAAATCAAGTATTATTTTTAAAAACCTTTCTTGCTTAATATAAAACGTAACTTATATATATATATATATATATATATATATATATATATATATATATATATATATATTTATACATACATATTATATATTTGAGAATATATAATACCATATATTATATATATATATATAATATATATATATTATATTATATTATATTATATTATATTATATTATATTATATTATATTATATTATATTATATTATATATATATTATATAATATAATATTATTATATTATAATATATATATTATATATATTATATATAATATAATATATACACCATAAGTATAAACAAGCCTTTTAACATAGTTTACCAGTCATACACAGAGATACACTCAACTCATTTCTTTACATTCCCTAAATAATATCATGAATAAACACTATTGATCCGATTCAATAAGCCCGTTCCCGCTGCGTTCAGTGTTTGCCCGGAGTACGTGACTCAACCGCTGACTGGGGAGATCACGGCCTTTGATTTCATTCTGTTCACCCTGAGGCTGTATTTTTGCTTTTCTTACTCCTTCATTTCCAGTAGAAATATAATGTCACCTTTGACAAACACTTGCCCTCAAAGATTTGAGAATAGTTATTATAAAATGTCGTCTAATGTCGTTATCTTAGCGGCAATTACCGTTATCTTGGCGGTAATGATATCTTGTAAAAGGAAAACTATGTGATACAAGATAGAAAACACACGGCTAAAAAAGGTAAACCAAACGCAGGAAATGTTCGAGAATATTTAACTGCAAATAAATTTACTAGATTTTTGTGTTGCTAAAACGACCACCAACTTTGCAAAACATGAGGCTAACAATGTGTACTTTGATAATCTAAACATGGGCTACGCAAAAATGGGTTAGATTTGTCAATATATTCATATAAATCAAATTGTCCAGATAATTTAAAGATTTGTAGTTCTTTGTACAGTTTGGTTGGATGTATGAAAATAATTGCACCTAGGAAAATATACCGTGCGTGTTGGAGAACGTATTGCATGATTACCTCCTGGGGTTTGGGATTCTCTACTCCATACTTTCTCTATGGGGATAGCCTCTCTATGTGACAGATATCCTTCGAATTTTGAAAATGTCACTCCTTCAAAGAGGAATGGTTGGGAGTCATCGCACGCCGATTCTCTTTCACTACTCTTAATCTCTACGTTATGTTTCCAATTTCTCTTTTTCCCTCTTCCCCACACTTTAGAGTAACATACTCTATCTGGGATACGCTCGACATTGTTCGCCATAACTCGCCCAGAACAGACATCTGTACATACACTATTCTCAAGAATTCTCTATGCTTGTGCTCGGGTGTGAATTAACTTTCAGGCCATAATATCAGTTTTGTAATATTGTACCTGGGTCTTATTCAGCGATATACAAATTTATAATTGTATTAACTAAATGTAATTTAAAACGATAACCATCGTAATAGTTGAAGACATATATATATATATATATATATATATATATATATATATATATATACTTACTTACTAGCCAACGCCCACCCTTCGCGGTTGAGCCATTTGGTGACGCGTTGAAAAGTGTAGACGAACAAGTGGGTTGTCATCGCCTCCGGAGTAGTCCGGTGCATTCTATTTTGGCAGATGATCCACATCCATCGTATCGTGTCCACAGAGAGGGCATTCCGGTGTTGGGAGCACACCTATGAAATGTAGATAAGCCACCAGGTAGTCGCGGCCGGTCTGCATTCTGAACTTGGCAACGTCTACAGCTCGTGGAAGTGTGTGGTAAATGGGTCCTGTGGTGACAAGATTTTCCCATTTTCTACCTGCTGATTGCTGTGTGAAATGCAATTTGCTGACCCGGGCTATTTGGTTTAGTTCAGCTGCTGCTGCTTGTACTGCTGCTATCTCTCCACTGGGGAGCTGCCACTATTAGGTATCACTCAAAATTGCTACTGTAGTAGACAGCTCTGGTTGCACCTTTTTCCGGTATTGATGACCCATCCGTGTATAAATTTAACCATTCTGGTTGTGGGTACTCCTGGTTGATTGTATGCAGGGCTGCGTGCTTCACTTCTATGTCCAAGGATGCTGATTCCGGTATTGATGACCCATCCATGTATAAATTTAACCATTCTGGTTGTGGGTACTCCTGGTTGATTGTATGCAGGGCTGCGTGCTTCACTTCTATGTCCAAGGATGCTGATTCCGGCTGACTGAGGCTGTACGAACGGCAGTTAGCTTTTGGTAGATCGTGGAAAAATCTCGTGACGATCTCTAAGCAGTGCTGGCTTGACGTTTTGTAAATTTTTTTGTAATATTTGTTTTTTTTAATGCATTCATTCATAATGCAGAATGTCGATTTACGTGGTGTTCACAGTTTAGAATGTTGTTCTAAGTATTTGAGTTATTCATGTTGATATATCAAATTTAATTAATTAGTTATATATTATATGACAACAATGATATTGGTTTCTAGCTCTTGAGTGATTCATGTTCATAAACATTTATAATTGTATTATTTGAATGGATTTTAACATATGAAAGTTATGATGTCATTAAAGATATCTCAAACAGCTAATACAGTTTTCCCCTATACAAATGTCCGAAAATACGCTAAACACTTTTTCTTATTAGCTTTGGGCCACAGATCACTTAATTTGTATTAAGTGCTCTGTGCTCATGACGTTAAAATGTTCTCCACGAATTTTAAATGTTCTAGAAAAATTTGATTTTTATTTTGTTAAAATAATAAGCGGTGTTTACAGTGTTGAGTATTTTGCTTGGTTTTTCAGTTTTTTTTGTATTATACCAATTCATATTCGTATTAATTAAGTAGAAGGTAACTTATGAAATATATTGATATATTGTATAAACATATTATGTAAACATATTATGTAAACATATTATTATTTAAACATAATATATAACATATTATATTTATAAATGCAATAAACGTTAGTTTACTGTCAACGTGAAGCAATTGAGAACGACGGCGCTTCCCTAGTTTGTCACTACAACACTCTGAGGCGAAGAGCTTCCCCCCGCCCTACTACAGCCCTTGTGAAGTAACCTTCCCCGACTAGTAGCAATAGGTTCAAGGGTAAAATAGCCAGCGTAAAATTATAAAATGTAATTATTTTTAAGTTTTATTTAACAAGTTTTAAAAATTTACAAAAATTCAATGAGTTACTAGAAAATATCTGTAATTTTATTTTATAGATCTTTAAAAACTGTTTATTAGAATATATTTTGTCTACAATATAATTGACACAAAAATCTATAAATCCTTGAACATACGAGCGTATAAAAATGAAAATCACATCGAGGCTTATATTCAAATTGCCCCGGGTGAAAACATTCATTTCCAAACAGCGGACCCCCTGTTGTTCCGAACGTTTGTCCGGAATTAGCTTCACAAAGTACGTAGAGAAACCAAGACACGCTTGAGATGAAATGTTTCGCAAAAGAAAATAACATTCTTATTGTTGTAAGTCCACGAACCCTTCATTTAAAGTGTTTAGGATCTTTTAGAGAAAATATTTCAAATTAATAATCCATTTGGGATTGTATTTTACATTATTGAAGCTAGTCTCAGCGCTTCTGTGCTCCTTAAAGCGGTTTATTTTTCTAAAATTTAATTAGGCTTGAAACATTATGTGGTATAAAGTAACAAAAAAATATGCAAATATCATAATGAACCATTTTAGGATATTGTTTTGGAAATATTGTTCTAATTTTCTCAAGTGTTTAAGAATTGGATAAAATATTCACTACTTGGGTACAATTATACATTCAAAATACAAACGAGGCAAATGTAAAGAAGACTCAAATGTTGTTAGCATTCAAACTTTGGTTTCCATGTGTTTTGTCCAAAAGACTAGACGTTCTAATTTTATTTTATGTTCATGCAGTTTGTATGGAAATTTAATTAATTTTATTCGTTGAAAGGTTGACAAAACTAATAAAAAAAATTAAAATTAAAAAGCTTGGAGCAATCAGTGAAAGGCTTGAACGATAAATAAATATTTTAAAAGCAACTAGAAATTTGTCTTTCAAATTTTCTATACAATTTCAGCCCATTACCTTGAAGGGTTAATAACCAATTATGGCGATGAATGGGCGCTCCCAGTATCCACGAGACACTGTGCCTGGCCTTTATTCGCGTCTAAATTGGATTCCTCTATTCCAGTTGATTCTGTCGTACGAACTACTTTAATTAAAATTACAAGTGGGTCGATGGTGCTGCGCTCTGGTTGGGACTGTATTGAATTAAACTAAGTTGTAAAGTTGGTTTGAAAGCTGGAAATTAAAGCGGATTAAGGGTTCTTTGGAATCGTCGATTGCGGTTCTTGTAAAGGGAACAAGATCCTTTCGTTAATCCTTTAGTTAATCTTGCCTTGTGCGATTGTGACTGAGTAAAGGGGTTTATGCATTGCGAACACGTGATATAGATGTAACGAGAACTATAGCGATGTTCTGAGACGAGCCGTGTGTTAATATGTTTAGTATCCCGGTACTCCGTCATTTCAAGCAGGACCACAATAACTCTGTGGGGACTTTCTCACGTACATACACATAGTCCATGAACAGTGTCGATTGTCGAATTATCCTTCTGCCTCAAACATTTATACTCGTTTATCGTCTCTTCCGTTATTCTGTATCCTCTGTAAGGATTCTTTGTTAAACTCAGCCTGTCTTCAGTTCCACCATACTTCGTCACCCTCCCTTTGCATCACTACTGCGCCTTACATTAACCACATCCTTGATTTAAACGCATTTTATTTCAAACAAATCGCATTTCAAATGGCACCATTTGTTTCCTACACAATGCCAAATTTACAAGTTACGACTGTCGTTTCTATCCAATTAGTTTTGAATTTTTTTCGTTCTCCCACCATCTCGATCCTCAGTTATAACTTATGATCCTTCCTAATACACACAAACACACACACACACACACACAAATACACACATACACACACGCACACAGGCACACACACACACACACACACACACACACACACATATACGCACACACATACACGCGCGCACACACACAGACACACACACACACACACACACTCATACACATACACACACACACACACACACACACACACACACAAATACACACACATACACCCACACACACACACACACACACACACACACACACACACATACACACACACAGACACACACACACACAAACACAAACACAAATACATACATATATATATACATATATATTTACACACTCACATACACACACATACACACACATACACACACATACACACACACACTAGCTCACTCACTCACACACTAACACACACACACACACACACACAAATACCGACACACATACACACACACACACACACACACACACACACTTACCCCCCATACCCTACACTTACACGCACGCACACACACACACACAAAACATTTACCCGCGCGCGAACACACTTTAAATAAAAAAATAGTTAGGTAACTTATATTTTGGTAAATATTACCCGATATACGAAATATCAAATCAGTATAAATTATATAATATAAAATTATAAAGCGTCACATAAGCATATTGGACTAATACAAAGCAACGCAAAGGTGTAAGTGTAGTAGTTGCCATACATTTACGCGTTAAATTACGTTATGAAATATATTAACGCTCATCTTTCATTAAAGTTACCCATGATATAAGAACACACTATAAGCAAACACATTTACAAGAATAAATAGTACGATGTCTGAGGTTGCATTAAAGGAAATACTAATACATATAAAAGTATGGTACAAAGTGAAACATACTTTATATATTCTCAAAACAAATATAAAGAACATGTTTGCAGGAAAATAATTCCTACAAATAACACGCCCTTACATGTAAGCTACTTTAACCCCCCCCTTTTCCCGCTTCAGCGGTTTTTAAATCAGTTTTTGCTGCTTCAGCACTCACAAAGCTAGCAAGTTCCAATGTCTCTCACTGAAGCTTTCAGCCTTTCCTCAAGCCTTTGCGGGCTTTAGATTTGCCGCTGATACAGAAGTTCAAAGGTTTCTGTTTAGTAGGGTTTAAAAGCTAAATCTGTAGCCATTAGTTATAATAGTAATGTTATAATATTTTTTCGTATACTGCATTATATATTAACGTATTTCACAAACCAACTAAATCGGTTATATTTGTTAAGGGTAGCGAATGTAACAGACCAGATCAAATAAACCTTTGTAAGGGCTAAATTAAACTTGTAGACTTGGTTCTTTTACGGTGAGAAATATAGCAAACAAATTAACCCATCGAGACCACAACCCACAGTTTGATAAATTTGATTTCTCGAACATAAATTTTTGTTGTTGTAAATATTTGACAAAAATAAAAATTTTAATAAACCAGCTTAAATGTAACAAAATATCTACAATTAGCTTTGTAGTTGGGACTTACGCACTGTTTCTTCTTTTTATAAAAACTAAACGCTTCTAAACACCTTCATCCATCTTTCTTCTTTGTCTCCAGTTGTTGTTTTCCTTACTTATTTCCTTCTTTTTATAAGGTCTGCATTTCTTCTACCTTTGTGTTGTTTTTTCCGTTCATTCTTTTTCCACTCATTTTATTTCTCTCATTTTACCATTGAAGTTTATATTTTTCCTATTTCTTTTGTGGTCTACATTTTTAATATTTCCTCTACCTTTTTTACTTGTTTCCTTCTTTACGTAGATTGTTGTTATTTTCCCATTTTCTTTTGTTTTTGTCTCATACCATTTCCCTCTTTTCGTTACTTTCCATCTTCCACGTTTGGTATTTTCTTATTACTTTATTTTTATTCATCATTTTAATTTAATTACGCCTGTTTGATACATGCTTTTAACGCTCCTGAAACCGAACACAATCAATGTTTTGCAAAAAGTGAGAAACGAAGCAGCGTTCCACTGTCAACACAAATATCACAAAGACAATTATTCATAAAGAGAAGCGTAATTTATCACTTGGATAAAAAACATCGCCTTTAGAGATGGCGTCACGTCCATTAATTTATATATTTCCCCACTTAGCCCGACGTTTCTTTTCTTCGTGACAGAAGAGCGCGGCGTTGTTTCACTACTTTATTTAATTTCCAAGTATAATGAATGAAGAAGAGAAATGTGTAGTTTCTAAGAGTTTTGAAACATTTAATTTCGGTTTGATTCACGTTAAAACTATTTCTGTCTATTAACTTAGAAAATGACTTGAAGTTTTGAACTCTGTTATCGCTCAAGAAGCAAAAGACTGCATAAGTAAACGATATTGTTCTTTTTGAAAAACAAGGCAGTGTTCGCAGTTAGTAAACTCCCGAGGAGATGACTGAGGAAGAAAAAAACAAATACATGAAAAGTGTAAAATTCAAACCTGATAATGTATGATCACACGATATGGATTATATTATAATCTTGGGAATATGATCTAAAGTAGAGAGAAGGGTAACAATATAAAAAGATAAAAGTACATGGTTTGAATAACATCTGAGAATGTGGAAGAATAACACTTTTGTCGATGTGCTGTTATTAACAAGAAAATAAAATTTAAAAAAGTTCAATTCAATTCCTACTCAGGTCAACAAAAATATATATTAGTTACTCTTAATAAACAATTACAATTATTATAAATAAATTAACATAACTTACGCATTAAAACAGCTGCTCCACAACATCGGCTGTACTACGAAATCATATATTATCACTTATTCAACGTTAAATGGGACGAAATAACTATATTGCACCTTGCCCCTTTTGTGAAAAGTTTTTTCCCATGTAAAACTAAAAATAAAATAATTTAATTAAATTAAATAGAAAAATACTGTAATAATATCAGATGTTCTCCAATATAAAGTTAAAAAAAATATATTTTAACTTGAACAGATCAATTATGAGTATTTTGTTAGTGATTGAACATTTGAACAAGATATATATATATATATATATATATATATATATATATATATATATATATATATAATTAAAGAATAAAAATATGGTACAACTCACAAATATTTTTACGCGTTTCAACGACTAATTTGTCATCATCCTCAGTGAAAATACACAAATCAAATTAACTAAAATATATATATATATATATATATATATGTATATATTAAACATAACCTATAAAGTTTTAACAAAAGTAAAAACAAAAGTCAAAATCAGATCTGGGCATTGTCAAATCTATAGCCACAGCGACTAATATAATTACATTAAAATAACATATGTTAATTATAAATATTTAATTTTGATGAGCCTATATAGCTGGTAAAACATAATAATAACAAAATTATTTAAATAATTTAAAAAAGATTGTATTTAACAATTAATTAGTTTCCCATGCATCTAATTCATTAAAAGTTATCACATTTTTTAAAAGAACAATATTTTTACTTTTAAATTCGTGTTTTTCGTCCAAACAATGTTTTGCCATAGCTGATTTTCAGGCCTATTAAATTTAACATGGGAAAATGTTCTTTCGCTCTAACTAGTATGTTTCTTTTTGTTTGTCCAATATATTTCATCTGGCACATATTGGAAAGTACCAAAATATTTGTGAGTTGTACCATATTTTTATTCTTTAATTATAACTTTCACTCACAAGCCAGCTCGAATATTATATATATATATATATATATATATATATATATATAAGGAGGCTGTGAACTAATAAAAGGATTAATTTTAAAAATACTTAACTAAGTGAATACGTAATTTCTTACTTGCTCACGCGTTTCAAAACATTCGTTCCTTTTAAGAAGCTAACCATCTACTGGACGGCATTGGCTAGTTGTAAAGACTCTAACGGAAATGGATTAATAACTATGGAATGGGCGAGTTGTGTGTCATACAGAAAAACTGTGTGTGATCATTTAATACGTTTTATTTATCTGTTGCGTAGTGTTTGTAGATTTCATATTTTACTAAGGTTGTTTTTTTTTTACTTTGTTTTAATGCGTGTACAACATTTAAATAAGTGTGTATGTCGACTAGTTTACAACTAGCCAATGCCGTCCAGTAGAGGGTTATCTTCGTAAAAGGAACGAATGTTTTGAAACGCGTGAGCAAGTAAGAAATTACGTATTCACTTAGTTAAGTATTTTTAAAATTAGTTTAATCAGTGAATTCAAGATGATTACATCAAGCAACTTTAATAAAAGGAATTGAAAAAGCAAACGTTGCAACAAGAAACCTTATATATTACTCATTTGAAAAAAAATTAAAGATATAATTTTTAAAACGTCATCATTTTTGCATTTAATAAAAAGAAAACAAATGTAAATGAAAAACAAACTAATAACATAACCGTCGTTTCCGTAATTACTTTAGGTAAATAAAGGAATGTTCGAAATATGATATAAAGGAATGTTGGAAATATGATATAAAGGAATGTTAGAAATATGATATAAAAGAATGTTGGAAATATGATATAAAGGAATGTTGGAAATATGATATAAAGGAATGTTGGAAATATGATATAAAGGAATGTTGGAAATATGATATAAAGGAATGTTGGAAATATGATATAAAGGAATGTTGGAAATATGATATAAAGGAATGTTGGAAATATGATATAAACGAGTGTTGGAAATATGATATAAAGGGATGTTGGAAATATGATATAAAGGAATGTTGGAAATATGATATAAAGGAATGTTGGAAATATGATATAAAGGTATGTTTAAAATGTTACTTCAATGTACCTGCTTTAATCAAAGATTTAATAAAATTTACTTACGCTTAGTAAGTAAAAAGAAAGAGTTACCCTAAAGAAAGAAAAAATACACACACAGAGCACACACACACGCACGCGCGCACACACACACACACGCACACACACGTGCTACCTCTGTACTTTGTTCTACAGTGTTTGCCTAGCTCCTTCCTGTTAATCGATGCTCGCATGTCAACGAAATGAGTGCCAACAGCAGGTTTCCACTTGGCACCTCACTACGTATTTTTGAAGCATAGTTTAACATTACACGCACGAGTTGTAAGTGCAAAAATTTTTACATGTTTACAACCGTCAGTCACGTGTTTCTTGTCATATAAACTCTACTAGTAAGCCTTCGGAAACGATCTGTAATAAAAATTCATTTTGAAAGATTGTAATAGTGTATTCTGTTGATGTTATTTACAAAAGTATAACATGGTAACTGTTTATTTAGCTAAAGTTATTTACGTTAACATATTTATATGTGTTTCAGTGAAGTGTATTCAAAGTTTGTGTGTGTGCTGTAGTTCATTCCGAATGTTTTAGAAGACTATAGAACAGTGTCAATGCACTAGTAAGATACAGTTCAAAAATATTTTAACTATATTAAAACATCTATACTTTTACCGATAAATATATATACACAAACACCAAACATAGGCAGAATAGTATAATGATAATGATATAAAACAAGGTTATTTGTGGGAAAAAGTGTACTTATGTTTCGACGATTATGTCTGACGTCATGATGTGGACATCTTACAGCTGGTTTAACAATCACACTTTTTTAGTCGTCTGGGTATGACAACGATGAATTGAATTATATTTAGAGTAAGATTTTTATAATTCTTCTATATATCCGTCGTCAATCGAATCATGGGTAACATAAAAGCGTAAAGACGTTATAGGAACGTCGAAGGATTTACTGAAATACAGGAAGGTGGACGAGGATACTCTGGAATGTAAAAGAGATTGTTAAGAATGTAGGAAGAGCTGTTGTTTAGAAATGCAGACGAATGTAGGTAAGGTGATGATGAAGAATATAAATGGTGCAGGAATGTAATGTATAGTGTTGTAGGAAGATGTACGGGAATGTAAGAATTATAAGATGTATAGGAATTTAAGAGGATGAATAGAATATCTTTTACCCACAAAGTCGTTCCTTCCGCCATTTGTCTTGACATTTCATTCCACTGTGTTGCTCTAATAACTAAACCTAACGACTATTCTTATAGCATTCTTTATAGATAAAACAGAGCTTTTGGAGTTCGAAAGTATATTATTTATTTGAACCAAAATACCACAAAATTAAAAACATTCAATTAACTTACTGATCAGTGAAGATCTTATCGTACTTATCTTCATACCTGTTAAGAATATTTGTGTGTATTAAAGTATATCATCCTGTCCTTCCTAACATTACAATATTTTCCTTTGTAGAGGCGTTTCAGAAGGAATACATTTTCACAACGTAAATATTACTGTTTGCCAAAATATTAAACACGTCTTTATATTCTGTTAGCCACGCCCTCGGTTTCCATTGGTGCACGCCTGCTCCTACTCTTTGCGTTTGGCTAATCAATGAATTTAAAGGTAATTAAAAAACCTCGCGTTATTTTAGAAAGTTCCCAGTACTATTTAAGTTTTGAAAATGGAGTTATTTCGAAACGGGTCAACAAAAGAAAATATTGTAATGTAAGGAAAGAGAGAAAAATGTTTTGAAATATATCTACTGCTCAGAAATTATAAATAATGTTATACTTCGGAGACCTAAAAACTACACTGAAATAAGGAGAAAAATGTTTTCTATAGGTTTACATTGCGTTATAGTAGGAGATATGTTTTATCAAGATTTTTACACACTGGTCTTATGCCAGAACATAACATTGGGATTTTTATTTTGGATTTTATTTTTTTTTTTTGTAGTTTGAAACCCCAATTAAATTCTTGTGAATTATTCGAACACTTAAAATCAAACTTAGACCGCATTTACGATCTAAGAATAAATCATTTCTCTAAAGCAGATAGTTAACTTGGTTTTATTTACTTTTATTAACCATTCTGAAAATAATCCCACCTGACATATTTGATACGTAATCTAACTTTTATCATTTCAATATGTCTATTTTCTATGGACGTAAAACGATATTTACATTTTGCAGACTGGTTTAATTTGTCTGCAGGTCCTTGCCATCAGGTAAACAGGTCAATGGGGGAAGTTAGTGCAGGTGATAAGAAACAGCTGTTCCCTTTGCATTGGAATCCTTGATTACGAATTCAGAGACCGAGCGTAATGTTCAGAGATTACACCAGTCACAGATTCCTGTTCTTATACAGTATAACCTACAAATTGTAAAATTATGAAATTCTCAAAGTATTTTCCCTCTACGACTGCTAAGAAACCGTGTCGGGCAAAATAAAAAGTCGGTCGCTTTTAAAAGGAATATACAACTGCCTTTCCGTCTATTTTTGACTTTAAATAACAATTTTCTGAACGGAGTAATAAAATGAGTATATAATTACTTCCAAATTGTGTATCTAAATTTTCTCGCTTTTAGGCTCATACAAGTTTTACGAACACACACACAAATACACACACATACACACACACACACACAAACACAAATACACACACACACACACACACAAACACACACACACAAACACACACACACACAAACACACACACACACAAACACACACACACACACACGCACTTAAATTAATTTAAATATAATTTAAATAAATTCAATGTATACATACTATAAATCAAATAATCTACATCTTTGTAAATTATGTTATTATATTGAGCCTAGATTAAATTACTTTATGTTACGTTCATTATATTACATATGCTATTTTTAATATATCAATAATAATAATATAGTATTATTAAATTATAATACTATTATTATATGAAATAATATTTATAAAATATAGCTTTACAATATTATATATTTTATTAAACATTTGTTTTAACGTCTAAATAGTCAATGACATGTAGGTAACTGCCTTCAACTAATTTTGCCTGTTTTCTACCATTAATTTATAGCTTAAAATCTATTTAACTTCTACAAAAATTAAGTCTTCACAAATTTATTTTAATACGTGTGTTAATGATCCGCTACAGTAGTATTCGTCTAGCATATATCCTCTACAGCTAGAAAATTATTTTCTACTTTCTGTATCCACATCATTTATATTTAATTTATTTTCAGCCCTGTACCCGAAAACGTACACTAGAAAGCCCTTATTTCTTTCAACCTTTGTCTGTTTTTTAATTCTTTTGATCTTTCTTGGTAGATAATATGATCAATAGACTCTATTTACAATATCATTACCTATTATTGAGCACATGGTATCTAAAACAACATTTTTACAAACGTACAGCAATATTTTTTCCCTGTATGATATGTTCTTTGAATATAATAAAAATGTTAAGAATATTGCATAATTACATTAACAAGTGTCTTTAGTTTTACTAAAGTGTTCCTCATCATACGAAATAATAAACTTTCACACACTGTCCGATTACCACATTTACTTTAAAATCATTGTTTAATATGTTAAACATTTTAGTTACACCATGAAATGATATGAATGGTTATTGCCGCCTTTGCGGGGGGAATGTGGAGAAAGGCAATGCATTATTCCCACCGCAAGGGCTATTCACTCACGCTCTGTTCTATTAAACACATTGTCGCCGAGGGTGATTTACAACAAAAACACAATGGGGATTCCCTGCAGCATCTCCCTGCTGACCTAAATATTCCACAGATATGAGGAAGCGTGTTTTAATCAAATTTTACAATTTTAATAATGAGGTTTTTATAAATAAAACCTTTTAAATATTGGTGAAGAAGAAAAATAGTTTGTTAAATGCTTCAATTGAAACGTGTTATAAAAATATGAGCATTAGTTAATTACTTTGCTCTTTATATTGTGCTGTGTAAATGTTTTGTCAAGTTGGTACACGTGTTTGTAAATTAGTGAGGTACAGTCGTATGGATATCAGAAGTTTACTTGTCAGCTGTTTTGAAAATTTGTTGTGGTTCGCCTTGCTTAGTATTTCCTATGAGCAATTGAAAAAATAGCAGACAATATCAATTATATGATTTTAAGGATTGAAATAAAGTGTAATCCAATTTACGCTGTTGAATGTGTTTTGTTCCATCCTGCATTTCCGGAGAAGCTATTAGTCGACGAATTTAAATTTCGAAATTGGTCAGTTTTAAAACCAAAATTTGCCACAGATGTCATGCGTAGGATATACAAACATGTTTTATTAAATGAGTTTTAGTGAGAGGCCAAAACCTTCAACAAACTCCTTTAAAACAAAGCGTTGATCATTTATAATTATAACTACTCTGAGCAAATGAGGTGCAACTTTTTATTATTTTAAACAACTAAAACAGATTAGCTTAACAAAAAAAGCCACCTTTTTATTTAATAACACATGTAGGTTTCCATTACATAGCAATTATCTTCAGAAGAAATTATTAAAAGGGAAACTCATTTATATTAATGTTTTTTAACCTTTATTTTACTCCGAGTTACTTCTAATCCACTGACAGTGTCCTAACTAACATGGACTATTCTACTATTTAAAAACAAATTTTATACTCAAAAACAAAATATGTTGTAAACTATTTGAGCCTTACTTGTATTACTTTCAAAATAAATAATGCATTCATCGTATTTATTTGTGTTATAAAATACGTTTCTGCGCCAGAGTAAGCTGTTATAGATTCTAAGTAAGAGTTATTGAAATATACACCATAAGAGAAAGCCTTCTTTGAGAATGTCTATATCTACCCACATTTTGCGTCGGGCTTCACTCCAAAACGTTAGTTACGAAATTTATTACATGAAATAACTTTTTACTTAATTGTATAACAAATATCAATCATTATACGAGTATATTTAAATCATTGTACTCTTTTCCTCCCTCTACCTCTCTCCGCCCAACTCTTCCTTCTCTTTATCGCTATTATTTCTGTCTTTTTCCCTCTGCCACGCCCTCCTACCATTCCCTTCCTCTCTTCCGCTTTGTCTCTTTGTATTCTTCCCTTTTTTATTCCTTTTTTATACTCCTTTTCCCACTCCTCCCTATCTTCATCTCTATTTCTTCATATTTCTCCATCTAACTCTCCTTCTTTCCATTCCTCCCTTTTCTTTATCCTTATTTCTCTGTCTTCCTCCCTCTCCCCTTCATCCTATTCTCTTTTTTCTTTCCTCATTCCCACTCTCTCCCAAACCCTCCCTCTCTTTCTTTCTATCTCTCAATCTTCCTCCCTCTCTCCTCAACCCCTCTCTTATTCTTTATTTCTTGGTCTTCTTCGCTCTATCTCTCCTCTCTTTCTCTCAATTTCTCGGTATTCTTCTCTCTGTCATTCCCTCACTCATTGCTTTCTCTCATCATCTCTATTTCTTGGTTTACCTCCATCTGTCACCCCTCTGTCACTCCCTTCAGTTTTTTGTCGGTCTTTTCTACATTCCACTCCCTCTCCACATCCCCTTTATCTCCCCTTTTTAATAATTAGTATTTCTCCTTCTGTCACTACCTCTAATCATCAGCTCTCTCTCTTCCCTCGAATTTATCTGGCCTTACTTATTTACTCTCTCCCCTCATCCCTCCTCTCTCTCTTCCTTCCTATTTCTCTGTCTTCCTCCCTCCGTCACCCTCTGTCCCCATTCACCTCACTTCCTCCCTATGTCTCTATTTTCCTCCCTCTCACTATCCCTCTGCTCTCTTCCTCTCTATTTCTCGGTCTTCTTAGTTCACTATAATTAATCTATCGCTTTATGTTTTCTCTTTATTTCTCTGTATCTGTTTTCCTATTCATCGTACAATCACACGCATACACATACGCTCGAGCACAGCATACATAAATAAATACCACGATCTTTATGAGCCCGTATTCAAAATCATATTTTCTATAAATGAGTAGCAAATAAAGCATGTGTAGTAGTACTGCTCCTGGCATCACGCAAGACCCCCGCTATTTATTAAATACCAACTACAATCGTTCAATACTACTAATGCTTAGAAGGAAGGACCAAAACGGGTTTATTATTCCCACAGGAGAACTGTTCAGATCCTGCCAAAGGATTGCTTATATTTACTTAAAGGGAAGGAATCAGACTGGGAACTCCTTTTATCGGAGTGTTGAGATTCGTTAGCTAAGGTCGCCTGCTGCAGCTCAGCTCCCTCGGGTTCTTCGCGAATCTTTTATATAATAAAAACAATGTTTAAACTCGTTCCTTAAACACTGGAAGCGAGAGATTTACCTCAAAAATTAAGTTTAATACTTACTGCATGATAGTGTACAAACTTTGCAGAAACACACACTCCAACTTAGCTTACAATTAAGACAAGCCCATAAAGACTTATATGTACAGGAATATTATACCTTCTTGGCATTTACGCAAGCTACTACAATACATATACTTTATTACTTACGAGCACTTTTCATCTGTAAAATGTCTCTCAACTGTTCCGGGCGTCTTATTCCATCTAAACCAATTCTGAAATGCATTGTCCCAAATACGTTTCCGGTAAGGTAACAAGTTAATAAATTAGTATTTATCAACATTAGAGTTGAAATGTTATTCTATTAAAGAATAACTAGAAATAAATCGAACCCGAACTAAGAAGAAACGTAACGGTAATATGTTACTGTGCTATCAAGATTACGTGACGTTTCTGGAATACTAGATGGCAAGTATAGCAGGTCCGTTCTATTCCTTCCACTTTAACTGTGATATAAGTATTAATGGCACGTGCAAAACTAGTAAAAAACAGGGATTTTTAGTGAATTTATTTTAGTAATATTTTGGTAATTATGTTGATGATACATATGGTGACTCACGTATCTGTCACAGAAGTTTCAGTTTTATTTGATCTGTTTCCTAGAATATTTCTTGTCCTTCCCTACTCATCCACCCTCTTGCCTCTTTTTCAAGTGTAATTTCAAGTGTAATAGAAACAATTTTAGTTACTTATTATTAAAAATTAACAAATATTATAAAGAAAGTAACATAACATATGCATTAAACAGTTATTCTGCAAGATAAAATCAGCTGTTCTATGAAATAATGTTATCACATATTTTAAGCTAAATTGGCGTATAACTATATTGTATAACTTGCCCCTTTTACGAAATGTTTTTCTCCCACATAAAAGTAAAATGTAATAATTTTAAAATCAATTATTGAATCAATATTTGAAAATATTGTATTATCATCAGATGTCGCCTACTATAAGTTAAAAAAATGTATTTGAACTTGAAAAGGTGAATAAATGTAATTTTTACTAACGACTGATAATTTTAACAAGTTATATATACATATAAAACAGTATAAGGAAGAGTGTAAAGTTATAGAAGAAATTGAGGAAAGTAGTTTTACCATAAATTAAAGCATAATTTTAAACAGCGAAATACTAAATTTTAAAAGTTTAAAAACATATGTGATAATTCTATTATATAAATCTACTTTTCTTTTAAAAGCGTCATTAATTCACTTAAATTCTGATAAAAGAAAAGGCAAAGTTCAAATGGAACAATTAACCTCGCGTCTGTGACGTCATCAATCTCTGTCACGTGGTCTTTTTGTTTCGCTCTTGACTTTTATTGTTTCAGATTGATACGTTGCATTAGCTTCAAGCGCTCAATCAGTACGACGTATTTGTGACATAGATTGTTTTATATCAAGATTTTATTACAGAAATCCTCCCAGAGTGCACATACACACACAAGAGCGCGCACGGAAATTCATGTTTTGTTGTTAAAAACTGTGAGGTTCTTCATAAAACTCTAAAGAAGGTCACAAGATAGAAGATTGATTCGGATGGCCTTATGATATATTCAAAGCTTTCTTCGTTAGAATAAATTAAACATGATATCTTTGAATGTGGTCCAGGATGAGATTTATTTTTTAATTTTCATAGTTGTACAATGCATCGTGCATGCGCTTCCCAAGTGATCATTGTAGACAAATAAAGGATGTTTTTATAAACTTACAACAATGAAGACAACTGTGGCCTGATGGGTAATAATATGCAACGGATAAACTGAACGAGTCTGTGTTTTAAAACGAAAGAAATGAATATTCAATCAAGAAAAGTAGGGCACAAAAGATTTAACTGTTCCCATTATGTAGAAATCTCTTTTCACAAGGTTTATTCAAATATACTTTACAGGCAGCCATAAGGCTCCTCTCTACCATAGTATAAACATAGAAATATATATTTATTAGCTAAAGTTTCAATTTTTATTCTTTTGTATCCATGATTAGGCACAAATATGTTTCTTCATAGGTCGTATTGGAATGAGAAAATGTGTGTAGTATAGGCTGTTCTCGATAGAACACGGTGGCTATTTACTCCACATCAAATAGGAACAATAATACAAATAGTCAAACACGAATTATAAAATATCTTAAAAAACAAACCAGGAACAAGTAGGGTAGAGATAGAAGTTTTACAATAGATGAAGGTAGACACCTGTAAATTATCAAATTAGCAATACTAAATAAAATTTAATTTTAGATGAAAAATTTCAAAATAAACGCCGACTAAAATCGTATAATTTATTGTAATTTTGTTTGTTCTGCTTTTAGATAAATATACGTGTTACTTATGCTTGTAAATTTTCTTCAAGTTCATCAATTGTTATATTTCATCAACTAAGTCAAACATCAAAGTTGTATTTCAATAACTCTTTCTCGTCATTAAATGTTTTCGGCGCAGTACCATATAGAGAGAGCGTGCGACTTGTCGGACGTATAAATACACAGCTCGTATGACCTCCATATTTGTACACGCTTGCTTGAGCCGTGTTCTGTCGTTGTAACCACTGCCACCTAAATCATTTAATGCACTGCCTTTGACACTCTCGACTTGGTGTTTCTGTTATAATTGCAGCGTGAAATATTGCAGCCAGTTATGAATAACATGTTTGGCCTTGCAATAATTTAACTGTTTTACTTAATCATTGTAACACAGAGGTTCTGATAGAATAAACACACAGAATCTTGTTCAGCTTTAATATGACATTTTTTCAAACACTAAAAACGGGTTTTATATATCTTAGCCTTAAAACCTAAAATGGTAAAATTAAGTTCAATAACTCTGTAATTTTAACAACAAAACAAAGAGGTTTTTAAAAGCAATGCATACGCTCTATGGGCAGATGAGGCAACAACTGTGTAACAAAGCTATGGACATATTTTTTAAGGAGGGTCATCTGTTCAAAGCTCTCCCCCTTTTCTCAAGGTGCAGCTCCATTCATTTAAAAACAAAATACTCTCTATACCTAAAGCTAATACGACCTACAACCTGTTGTTACATATGGTGGACAGGACTAGTGACCAGTTTGTGCTACGACGTCAATCCTTTACGGCCAAACCTTTTGGCAAGTAGTTAGACTAGTCCTCTTCAATCATTAGGCCAAGTTAACGCTCTCCTGAAATATTCAAAACATATGTAATCCACGTCATTTCCTTTACTTCTTGTGCCTTTTCTTATGCCTTTGGTTAAGTTGTAGCACAAGTCCCTTTGTACTAATTGTTTAGGCAAATTTGTTAGCATTGAGTTCACTGTTCAAGTTTCTTAGGTTAGGCAGCAGCTTTAAGTAAAATGTTCTCTAGTTTTAGGTCGATTTGTTAGCTGTATATTCTATCTATTTAGATGTCTAAGTCTGTCTGCCATGTTCCCATAAAACTAAATTAATCCTATCCATCCCCCCCCAAACGAAAGCTCTTCCATTTGGAAATCCCTGTCCTGAATCTCAGTCCAATACATAAAGCCCAATTTCCCATTTTCCTACCCACCATTGTCACATGACTGATACTGCATAACCTCTTCTCCTCTTTACTGACTGAAAGGTATATTCTTTGCTAACGTGGACTTGGATATCAGAAATAATACAACAGGACAAGTAACTTTATAGTGATTAAATACCCTATAAGTAAAATATATGGTTTCTAAATGTTTACGGATTTGCAAGACAAGGGTAATTTGATACTTTAGGATTTGATCTTCTAGTAAAGTAACTGGCTTAACTCTGTAGCCTCGCATTGCGGGTAGTCTGCTCTATTGACCCCGGTAGAGAGTAGGTCTTATAGAGGTAACCGTCACTCCAAACGCGACCTACTCATAGCTTAGGGGATAACGTTGTTTTTTTTTTAATTCTTAATTCATTGCATCTACTTTTCCTTAACATTCACCTTTATGACGCCATAGAGGGTAAGCTGGGTTTAGGGACATGTTCAAGATGATACGGACCCCTTTTCTGGTGCAATAGAATACGTTATATCGTTACCTATATGCCAAAACCCTACTATATTTCGTAGGCTGTAATGGTCATAGTTTAGCGATACGCCATAAAAACTCACGGCAAAATCATTAATATTTGTTTTGAATACTGGATTTCGAAAAACTAATAAAGATATATTTAAAAGTCTTTAAATGAAAAATAATAGCCTGTGAGAGTATTATTTAATTATGATTATATTGTGGTTTAAATTAAGATATTAATATCACGTCTATCTCATAATTTATCAAATTTATTAAAACCTCTTTTATTTCCTCTTATTAGTTCACACTATCTTTAAATGTATCTGGTACAAATTTAAAATTCATAATAAAATACTGTTTATTCAACGATTCAAGTTAAAATATATATATTTTTTTAAACTTATAGTGGAAGACACTGGATTTTAGCACAGTTTCTTCAAATACTAATTAATTAATTATTTAATTAGATTTAATGTAATAATTTTAGTTTCAAATGGTAGAAAAACGTTTTACAAAAGAGACAAGGCATGCAATTTAGATATTTCTTCTCATTTGGGTTAATGTAAGTTATAACATATGATTTCATTAAACAACTGATTTTATGTTATAGGTTATGTGGTAGGAAGCTGTTTTAATGCAGAGGTTATGTTACTTTAGTTATAATAATTGTATTTTTTAAAAAAAGTAACTAAAATAAAATTTTAGTTTGTTTAACTATGTAGGAATTGATTTCAAAACAGCTTTTTTTTTAAATGTTACGTGTAATAAGTGATTTATTTGATAAATATGAGTAAATGTTTTGACCTTTTATACTTTTTAATTTTTAATGTATATCAGTGGTACATAAATTCTTGTGGCAAAAACTCACTGTAATAAATGCAATGCACGTTTCGAGAGTTTAACCACACCCCACTCTAACACGCCTGAGCACACGTGCACTAAAGCCTGCATAAATACTTTATTAAATGTGCAACAAAGTTTTCGGCTTTAGTTACAATGGTCCCGGAAATGCGCTGCAGTTTGGGCGTCTATAAAGTAGAGCGCGCTGTGTGCAGTTGGCACGTTGTACAAAATGATTCAGTGGTCGGGCCGCGGAGACTGCTTTGTTATACAGAGCTCTGCAAATATTTTCACACTTTTGTTTACTTTTGGCGAAACATAATTTCGTTAATCTTTCATTAAAGCAGAGTGTTAGTGAATATTTTACAAGGGAAACTTTTCAGCTTGGTAACAGTAAAATTATATTTCCAGTAAGAAAATACATTTAAATTTGAAAGAAAAATATACTAATAATAAACAAAATGTTTAGTCTAAAATTCTTTAAACCTGTTTATATAATTAGGCTTTTCATTATTATTTTCCTTTTAAAGTTTATTGCTGTTATCCTCTTCATTTCACTGAATAAACCATAGGTAATTATTTAAAGAACTAAGTGAAAACTATTAAGGTACTTGCTGACGCGTTTCGGAACCAACGCGACGGTTAGCCTTTGGTTAATGAAATAACAGTTCTGAAACACGTCAACAGGTAATTTCTTAAGGATGTTCTCCTATTTACCTAAAAAACTAAAATATATTGAAATAATTGTGTAGAAAACGGTATTATGTTTAAATAAATAAGAAAAGATTGATCATAGAATCAAAAATATTTATTTTCATAATACAAATTTTCGGCAACTAGTTAGTTGCCCTAATCGAGCATGTTTGCAATGAAAAACAAAGTCCTTACAATTAACATTCAAATGTTTTATTCGTGGACAAAACACTAAGTCCTTCCGTTAGGGGGTTTGATATTTTGTTTCCACAAATAAGACATTCGAATGTTAAATGAAAGGACTTTGTTTTTATTGCACAACCAGCTTGATAAAGGTGACGACCTAGTTGCCGAAGATTGCATTATTAAAATAAATATCTTTGACTCGATTATTACACTTTTATAATTAATTTATTACCTAATTCGATTGCCTAAAGAAACATGAGTTTTATGTTTAAATATTCGTGTCTGAGCTAAAGGTAGTGGCAAAGGAGGCCAGAGTAGACGCAGAGGTGTAGCTAACTAGGATCCTGATGGTTTCGTCACTGCAACATAAGACATTCGCTAATAAAATCGTGCATTACATGATATTACGTAGAATATTGTGCTGAACAAGCACCAGGCGTATACAAACTAAAGTGCGACAAATGTAACAAATTCTATAATAGACAAACAGGTCGCAGCCTTAAACAGAGTCGAAGAACACAAACTGAACACCAACTCAACATTTTACAATGACATAAAAGAAACAGGACATAAATACACAGAAATTTACCATAACCTGGAAATCCTACACATCAACAAAAAAGGACCACAACTCGACACACTAGAAGAGTATGAAATTTACCGAAACACAAAAACCTAGAGCTCAAACACATTAAACGAACAAACACAATACAAATCACACAAACACTTTAATCGAAAACCTTCCTCTAAATCCTCTCCGCTTAACCCAACGACTCTAAGCAGAAGCCACTGATGAAGAAACGTTCTATCTCAGTAAGTTTTCTCGAATGTATAAAATTTAAAGTTTGGATAGTCATAAACTATGGTTAAAGTGATTAATTAGGAATCCCCGAACGTAATGGACTACAAAATTCAAGCCTTAAAAATGTGATGAAAATATATTTTTCAAATTGTTTTCACAAAACTTTACTTTCAATTACAGTTAACTTATACAAGTCCGAACTTTATAGAGTTCTTAACTTTAGTAATATTTTAGTTTTACTAAAGGTTTGCTATGGTTTCAACGACAATTGCCAAAAACATGACTTTATACATTTTTCCTTAAATGTTTACATTTTTATTTTAAGAATGTATTTCATAAATAATAAAATTTAGCTTAGGTAATAATAAAATAATGTGAATAACAAATAAGATTAATACATTAGTTCATTGATAAATATCAATAGTTAAATAATATTCAATACAAATTGTACTAATATCAAGTGTCATCTACGGCAAGTTAAAGAAAAAACATATTTGAACTTGAGAGGGTGAACGCAATTGTATTAACGATTGAAAATTTGATCAAGATGCATATAAGGAGAGTGTGAACTAATAGAAAGAATTGCATATAGCTTAAAGTAAGTACATAAAGTATGAAACTATTTCAAATAAAGGGAAAATAATTATGTGTAGAAATACAGACGCCTTATAGGTCAGCAGTGAGCCTGCTCATTTTCACAACACAATAAGTCATCTGGATATGCTTTAGAAAATACGTGGAGTGTGTAGCCGACATGTCGTTAGGGTGACACACGGACGCTGAGAGGGCACCCTTTGGACGTCACATCTCAAAAACTTCTCTCCAGACAGCTGTCGTAACGTTGTCCCTAATTTGCGAAGAGAGCAAACACTGCTGTTCATTGACGCATTTCGTATTAACTCTATTATCAATGCTTCAAACTTTACGCGACATTGTTCTGATAGCGTAAATGTACGATTTAAGATTTTGATAATGAAGATAATCCGAAATGCGTAAACAAAGGACAAATGTTTTATGTTAGGATTGTTAAAAATATCCCACTTAAATATATACTAATATTCTTAACAAAAATAAACATTATTATTTTGCTCAGGAACCCGAATACAATTGGTGTTCAGAGCTCCGTTAAATTAGGCCTACCGAATATATATATATATATATATATATATATATATATATATATATATATATATATATATATATATATATATATATGAGTATGTATATGTCCGAGTGTGTTTGTATGGATGTGTGTGTATGTGTATGTGTGTGTGTGTGTATGTGTGTGTGTGTATATGTGTGTGTGTGTGTGTGTGTGTGTGTGTGTGTGTGTGTGTGTGTGTTTTGTGTGTGTGTGTGTGTGTGTGTGTGTGTGTGTGTGTGTGTGTGTGTGTGTGTGTGTAAACAATTAATTTACACTAACAATTGCTTAAATATAGGATTTTTGCAATTCC
Organism: Prosapia bicincta; assembly: GCA_036971475.1. NCBI lineage: Eukaryota > Metazoa > Arthropoda > Insecta > Hemiptera > Cercopidae > Prosapia > Prosapia bicincta. The sequence continues at coordinate 81,324,543 of JBAIZL010000005.1, forward strand.
TGCTTTACCTTCCATCATATTTCTTTTATATGTTAGGAAATATATGTAATATAATATATAATATTAAAGAAACAATATTTGTTATCCGAAACGATTTTAAAAACCTTTTAAAAACAATGATTTAGACTAATAACTGAATGGACGAAGTATTAAATTATATAATTACTTACGTATGTGTCTTTTTATTTAAATACCAATATTACACACTAGAAATGTATGAGTTATATATGGAGTTGAAGAGTAGGGACAATGGGGAGTTATTGACTCCATCCATAGGTGGATTTATCTAGATTAAATTCCACCAAAGTTATTTTGCCAATCTCGAATTCATGATGCTAATAAATGTGGCTGACCTATCATTTTTCAATTTATTTCTATGTAAATATTATTTCCGTAATTTGAGAGTTTGTTACGTTAAGTGCTTTCATTAGAATTATTTCTGTTATTACTCTTTGTCAAAATACCTATGAATATTTGTTAATCTATCTCTCATAACAAGTAGCAATCTAGACAGCGCCAGAACACTTCTGACATTCACAGATGCAGATGTAACACAAAATATGTCATCTGTGACGCACAACAATGGAGGCGGTGGAAGATTAAACGTATCGTGTAATATACCAGAGCGGTTTGCATCTCTGTCTCGGCTCAGATGACGTCATTAAAACAGTTTCATCATTGTAATAGTTACTCCAGATGTAATCATTATTTTCAGTGGAAATAATTTTAAATTGTAGTTTTTAAATAATAAAATATTCAAACTAATCTTATAAAGTTGATATTTTACCACCTCACTGTTTCATATCTTTTAATAATTTTCGTCATTGATCAAAATGCATAACGATTTCGATTTTCTTATATACTATACATAAACGTATTTTAATTTAATTTCTCTTTTACTTGAAATAACTTCAATTTTCAACAACCAGCTGTTTTTAATTCATTTATTTAATTCAAGCGAATACCTTATACAATAATATTAACGAAATAAAAATAATGTTAAAATAAATACAAAAAATCCATGTGAAATATGATATTTCCCTAAAGTGTTAAAATCAGCAGTTTTCAAAATAGACGTTTAATAAGCATGATTCGATTTTCTTATTATTACAGTTTTTTTACATGGGACGGAAATAGAGGTTTTAAAGTATTTGCAAAATATACGCAAAAATATAAATATATATATACATGCAAAAGTATAAACATGAATTTTAAATTTATTCTGTGCTAACTTCTTAGACCATGTAACGAAGAAACTGACGTGTTAAGAAATATTTATTTTGTGACGTCCAGAAGGAATTTCTTCATCTCAAGAATGTAGCTATTAGAGATTTTAATAGAAGCTAGTTAATGTAGTAAATAATAAGAGAATGTAGGTAACAGGAATTCTCTATTAGATATTAAAATATTCACTGAATACAAATTTTATCTAACGAATTTAATTTTAATCGATTCATAAAAAGTGTAAGACAAAATTAAAGCTGTTTTAAAGTAAATTACTACAATAAAAATATACAACTTTTGTCACCATATTGAAATCATTGTAGTAAGATTTACTGGAATATAACAGTCTAAATGCCATTGTCAATAATACTAGCTTAATCTAATAATGTAGAGTAAATAAAGTAAGAAAACCTTATTGTTATAACAACGGTTCTAGAATATAACCTATAACATAAAATCAGCTGTTGTATGAAATAATGTGTTATCACTCTATGTAACTAAAACATCTGTACACAGCGCAGTATAGACTACATATATACAGTTGCTTTGGAGCGTGATGAGGTTACGACGATGACAAATTAAAGACTTTTCCCCGAACAATTTTTGTGTTCAGGTGAGCTGGAAGAAATAATATTTTCAAAACAACAACATAAGAGTTCTATTGAGGAAAGCCATGAAGGTTAAACACTGGGTACATGTTGAGGTAGCAACCAGTAAAAAGGAAGGCGGGTTCAGTGTTACCATAACACACAAAATAATGCTACACCAATCATAGTTGAGCAAAAATACACAAGCCGCTTCAAAATGTTTATCTAAATTACAAATTTTCATTACAAGTGTACTATACAAAGTTTAATAGGTTTTGGCGCTGTGTCAGATCCAGAGAGACGCCAATTTTCCTAATTGTATTTGCACGAAAGGGAAGTTTTAACAAGATAATTGTTTCTTGTTCTAAACAATGAAATTACCCCCGGTACTTACAAAGAGGTTGAATAATAGGGGAAAAATTAGTAACACATTCATAGATGTTTTACACACTGGAAGTACCTTGTGAAGTATGTGTTATCTGTTAAATGCTAAGGTCTACAGCAAACCCAATTTGGCGTGTGTGATATCTGTCTGGAATCTCTTACAAAATCTTTGCAGGGTGAGAGAACTTTTTGATCAGAGCGTTTAGGTAGTGGATGTACGAACAATTTCAAAGCTTGTTTTAAAGTGAGTACGTATATCAAAATTATGACTAATTTGTTACTACACACTTCTATTGGGCAAAGAGTTGACCAGTTTATAAAATTGTATGCGTTCAGTGCTACCACCTTAAGAAATAAATAGTTCTGTAATTATTACTATACAAAAATACACAAACCAGATCTAATGTTAATAAAAGGTTATGAATCCAGTACAAGATAAATCTATTTACCTTAAACGTTTAATAGGCTTTGAAGGGAACGAGATTATCTCAATTAGAGGTTCATTTTAATATGAAAGTTTTCACGGCCAGTAAGTTTCAACAATGGATATTGTTCATTGTTGTAAACAATGAAATAACTCCAGAGATAATTTGAGTGTTAACGGGATTCAATTATTCGAGAATAAATTAACAGCTGACATTTTATATTGTCTTTATAGAAATCTAAAGTATTCTACTAAAGATAATCGTCTCCTTAGCAACACATCAGTGTGCGTTACTGGTATTAGGCTCCTCCCAAGCTCTTAACCAGGATCAAAAAAAAATTTTTATAAAATACAAGTACAGTCGGGCTTCAATTAACCGAAGGTCAATTGTCCGAACATGGAAAATTCGCTGAATGAAAATATTATTCGTTGAAAGGAGCACAGGATGTAGAGTACAGGCAGGCGTGTGTTGGAACATGTTGTTCCCCAAGTTATGTGTTGACAATAATGTCTTGTTATACCTTTGCAATGGCAGTGCAAATGTACATAAATACTGTAGTTCGTGTACTCTATATATTATTTTAAATGTTAATGTATACATTTATTATTACTTTCATTACTGCTGGCCTACACATTATGATACATAGATCTGTGAAACTATATATCAGAATGTATCTGTGTCTTCGTGTGTTTGTTAAATGCTGTACTTTTATTATCATTACTATTTAGAACGCAGTAATACAGTAGGCCTAATCTTCATGTCATACATAGTTGGTTCTACTACAGCAATAAGTACAGTACTGTAGTACAGCATACAGCTCAATAGTACACTCTGAATTTTTTATAAAAATGTAAACAGTTTTTTGATATTTAATATATATATATATATATATATATATATATATATATATATATATATATATTATATGTATGTTTGATTATACGACCGCCCAATGGGTAAAATTAAATGGTGAGTGGGTGAAAAGTGTGTGTAACTATTTCCTACTTCGAGAAAAACAAAATTAAAAGACGTTACCGCCTGGTTTCTTTAGAAACAAATCGTATATGTATATATATATATATATATAAATCTTGCACATATTTCTTACTTTATACATTTTTATTTGATTATAGTTTGATATTTTAAGAAGAGTACATACATATGAAGACATAAAATGTGTGTATAAAATAATCTATAATTAAACTCCAAAACCACATAAGGTAATATTATTCAACGAAATAATGCATGTAGTAAACCTCTATATAGGCTATTATACATTAGTGGCAGTAAAGTAACGAACATCTTTTCTTCATGATTGTTAATTTTATGCAATAACTTTCCTGTATCATACGGATAATCATCTATCTACAGTATTAAAATAAAAAGATCAAAATTACAAGATAGAATAATAAAATTACAAAGAATCATACTGGGCGTAGAACAGCACTGTCCAAGCTCAACGCTACGTAAGCTAGTGAATCTCGAAGCCTCTATGTCATCCAATATTTTCAGTGGGAAAATACTGACTTAGTGCCGAAATCAAAAGGAGGCATGGAAAGATAGTGAATGGAGTGGTGTTGTCTTCGTAAGAAACAACCTAACAGTAATGCTAGCTAAAGCTAATTCGCTCAATTAGACTTGATGATAGTTCTCAATTCCTACGCTAGGTGTTGATAGTGGTACTTATAACTATAAAATAAACAAGTAGATATTTCTAAAACAATGTAAATTTATATAACATTCGCACAAAGAATCTGAGTAGTTTTTATTTATATGAAATAGCCGTGGCTAAGTAATCATAAATAGCTCTAAAAACCTCTAACAAAAAATATTTTAATTTTAATTTGATGACAACTTTGGTTACTTAGCAACCATCCTTAGAGGCACAAAAACAAGACATGTACACCAGGTTTAAATAATAATATTTGCATTCCGAGATTTTTGAGTATTATTTTTTACAATGAGTAGGTGTTACTGCTTCCTTAGCTTATTGTTGAAATATTTGAGTAATACTTTAGGTGTTCCACGAGATAAGAAAAAAGAGTACAGCTTAAGCTTCCATATAAACCAAGTAAATATACTATAAAATTATTATTTATAAACAAAGATCGGTAATTTTTTTAAAATAATTAAATTTTTACAGCCTGTTAAAATTTAAAAAAATAATTTTTAAAAATAAAATCCAAGAAATAATTTATTTTCAATATTCTTCAGAGCACAATTTAAAGACCAAATTGATGAAACAATTCACCTTTCACAATATATTTCGATGGCAAGGTAAAATCGTTAAAGGTTTGCTAATAAAGTTCCGATGATACAAAACTCTCTGTTGTTAACAGTACTTTGCCTATTCTCGGAGGTCGGAGTTGTGTTTATGGGATTTTGTTGATGGATCTTTTACACAGCTTTTTTCATTTCATGGTGATTAAAAAGCACATTATGCTTGACAGAATGTTGTTAAAGACTATTAGCGAGAGATATAAATTGTTTTTAATGTGTAGTTAAGGTTTATGTATGTGCAAAATATTCCCAAGCTAAAACGGTTTGTCGAAAAGTTTTTTTATGAATTCCTATAAATGTACAGAGTGACTAAACTATAATACTATATAAAACAGCCAAATATATATTGGTGATTTTAATAACAGTTAAAAGGTTTCCCATGTTGATTGGGATACAACTGGAATACCACATGATGAGGAGTGCTATTGCTCCTTGCTAAGGACACAACCAGGATATCTTAAGGCGTTGTACTGTAACTGTAAAGAAGTCATAGATGAAATGCTAAAAACAAGGTAGAATCGCAACATGATTAGTTTGTTCCGAATCGATTATTCAGGGAATAACTCCAAAAACACTTTTAACTAATTCCAATCGCTATCGCAGTAGGTATTCAAGAAATATTTTTGTAGTAGTTTTTAGAAGATCGGCCATTTTGAGTAATTAGCCCAAGGAAGGACTTTATTGAAATGTAAAGAGGGTCTAGAAAGGGACATAGTTCAATAATAAGGCTTAAAGGGACTATGACGTGTGGAAGGTCATTTATCCAAAGAAGTGTTGCTTTCTATTGCAGATATAAATAAGTGTTTATCTCTTTGTAGAAAGAAGGGGATGGATTTGTAGATGAAATTTCACAGCGCTAGGAATAGACAACAATATCCAATGGTACTAGCAATGGAAAAATTATGACATCTAGTCGACGTAATACTGAGACTGAAAAGGATACTCTTTATATATAGCGTAAAGTAAACTTTAACACGTAAGTCTCCAAAATTTTAATTATTTACACTTCGGTGGAACCCCACTTTATGGAAATATAAAAATCATATGAAAAAAATATATTTACCGATCAATATCAGACTACAAAAAAGTATCTAATGACGAATATTTTTATTTTAACCTGATGTACATTCCGGCTACTTAGTAGCCATACTCAGAGACATGACACACAATAATTTCATGATACAGAATATCGTGTGTCATGTTTCTGAGTATGGTTACTTGGCAACAGAAATGTTACCCCAGCTTAAATGACAGGTTAGAGCTTGTGTATTATTTATTATTATTTACCCACGGTAAATTATTCCAAATAATTGTTGATCATAGTTAAAAAATTGATGTAAAACGTTTCAAAAACATTGAAGTAATACTTTATGAGTAATACTAAAATATGATTTAATAAAGAGAAAGAGATCATAAACTCACATAAATGGCCTTAGAATTTCTAAAATTACATTTTTAGTTTCAAACTATTTGGGCAAGAAAGTCCTTTGGCAAGTTTTAAAGTACTAATTTATAAGAACAGAAAATTATACAACGGGAAAGCTTAGCGAAACGCTTAAGTGATTCATGTGTAATGGAATGTGTTTCTCAACTTAGGAACAACCTCTGCTCGTTTAAAGAGATTTACTCGATGCAGTTCTGCAAAGTTCATCTTTAGTCTGGTGTTTGGGAGGTAGTACTTAAAGGGGAGTGAATATATCTTTTGTTTTCAAGATGTATTCCTTCGTATCGCTAAGTAATGATGAATGCTTTCTCAAAGAAAATATGAGTTTATCTAAATACTAAGGGGAAATGACGTGGCTCTTCAATGCATTTCGTAAAGGCACAGATATAGTAAAACGCGGGAAACTCAGACATATGCTGCAAGCTTAAACGTATTTTCAAACTGGCATCTAATAGGCCGTAGCAAAAGAGTGCTATCAAATTAACCTGCAAGAAATGGGGCCGTATATTGCACTTGGAAGGTACTAAATTTATACCATACTTTATTCATAAAGTGCAAAATAAAAATGATGAAGATCAAGAGACGTGCAGGTTAACAATAGTAATCCCTCTAGTAGGTTTTACATTTTAGAGATGACCGTAAACACGTAGCAATAGCTCATATAACTTTTATTGACGGCGCATTTGTTTAATGTAAAATATAAACAGATAAGGGTATTACATTGATCTGTGTTTAACCCTAAATATAAAGTCACCATAGAACCACCAAGCTGCCATAGAAATATTTGAAATTTGAACCATAAAATGCATCGAGATAACGACAATCTGACACAATTTAGTACATTCATATATATGAAATCTGACACCATAGAATACATAGAGGTAATAGCAATCAGTTACCATACAATTCATAGAAAGTGTTTCAATTTGTTACCATACTTAATATAGAGATAATTGCAATCAGTTTCGATAGAATACATAGATATAATTGAAATCAGTTACCATACAATGCATATACATAATTGCGATCAAGTAACATACAATAGATTTAGTCAATTCCGATCAGTTTTACACAATACAGAGATAATTTCAATATTTTACCATATTGCACATACATAATATATTAATAATAATATTTTACATAGAGATAATTGCAATCGGTAACAATTGAAATAATTGAAATAATCGAAATCAGTGACCCTACAAAATATAAATATAATGGCAAACCCCCACCATAAAATACATACATTATGGCCATACAAAAGATACAGTTACCATGAAATACATGAGAATAACTGCAAATATAGCCATTTGTAATTAACAAAACAATGAAAAGTACATAATTTGTGATATTAAATGAATAGTTTTCAGTAAAAGAACTAAAAAGCTTTATGTGCGTATATACTTAAGTATAAGAATTATATTCAAGTAGAAATTTCAAACACTTTCTCTAGCCCGCATTTCCAGCATTATCATGAGCAAATTATGACCGAAGAACGAGATTAAGCTAGATAGAGTGCGCATTGCTTCAACCGTTCTTCTTACAGTCATCTTTACATTATAATGTTAGCAACTCATTTACTGCACGAAATATTCCTTTGTAATTAGATTTTTTTTGAATTTATTCATGGATTAATGTAAACCTGATTCGAGAACCAATGTGATGTTGATATCACTTTAGTTTAACGTTAACTTTGTGTTTATAAACATATTTAAACCTTGTATTACATTAATATTTATAACAAGATGGTCTCAATTACGATCTCGAATCAAACCAGCTCTAACTCATACCCCCAACTTGACAAATACGAGTCATCCTCTTGCTAGGACTGTCCACCTGCACCAGGTGTACTTAGGCACTTAGAACTTCTAAGAGCCATAAAGTAGTTTTTAAACATCAGGATAATACAATGCAGCAGAAAGACTCAACATACTAAAGTTACATTGACCGCCCATAGACAGATGCAGCTGTACAATGGCTACTATACAATGGCTACTTCAGTCTCGTTATCGCTGGCAACATTCATCACGTGATTAATATGCAACGAATATTCTTTGTTGTGTAAATAAATTCATATGTGAACGACAAAAACCAACAACAATCGGTCACATATAAACACATTGTTGTTATACACAATGTTGAATTTTGATCAAGTTATCATTACTACACCAGTGTGTGAGAAAACGTGAACAATGATTAAGTATAGAACAATAAATAGTTGAAATTAAAACATTTAAAAAAGTACGTATTTTGTAACAGGGATAATTAAAAGTAAAATTTTGTTAGAAATGTGGTGGAAAAACAATGAATAGAAATACAGAACGAATTGATAACGTAAGGTGAGACCGATTGAAAAGAAATAACCAGAATATTTACTGTCTTTTGCGATTGAAATTGATTCAATAAACTCTGCAAGGAAAGAGTCGAGGGTTGTTTTCTGCTTAGTATTAAATATATTTATAAAATAGAAACTAGAATTTGACTTGGAAGAATTCTAGTTATCAATGCCTTTAACCTAGAAATGTATTTATTTTAAAACCTATTAAGAAATAAATATAGCCTAGTATTTACACAGACACAAAGTATACAGTCCCTGCCACCAACGGGGAGACATTATAGAAATTAACTGTATTCCAAACGCTGCACAAAACGTAATCCGCTTTCTTTTCGCTCCCATGGCTCCGCACAAGCGTCGCCTTTGAAGGCGGTTCTAATCATAGGAAACAAAACCTTCCACAGTTGCCTTTTGTTCTCGCCTCCATATTTCCCTCGAGGAAGGAAGCAACAGAGCAAAACGATCTAATAATTACATATTTATAGACCTTCCTATCTAATCAGGATATGTAGGTGGACTTTGCAATTTTACTATTGAAGCCTCCTTCAACTCATCAGCAAAAGGATAAATTAATTATACCCAATACAATTATTGCAGAAGGTAAATAAAGAAAATACAGTAAAGCCAGTTAGAGAAATAAAAACCTTAAAATACAAAAAGAAATAGGCGTAAATAATAAGCATAAATAAAGTTTTACAAATAAAATGGGTTGTCTGAGGAAGAAATGAACTAGCGTTGCATATAATACAAAAGATCTGTCCTGTACATCATTCTGCAGATCCATCATCTCGGAGGATAAGGAAGCGCGTATAATTCATGACAGGTAAGGGCGGCCCTTAATCGAAAAGAATATGTCACTCTGGAAAAGAAAGCTCGGACAATATTTATATAACGTCATGACAAGTTTGTGGAATGGTTTTCCATTTCAGAACTGGAAATTTATGTTTACACTAGGTAATTGATTTATATTGGGAACAATTCGAATAAACCAATCTGGATAAATGCTTTTGATTCAAGTTAGAAAATACCAGGGAACGGCTAAAAATTCATAAACATAAAAATAATATCATAAACAAACAAATACAATATATGAACTACAAATTATTCTAGCTAATAGGCAAAATTAAGACTAAGACACAATAAAATGGTTTCCACAGTGCATGAATTTTGAAAACTGAACAGCATCGGTATACCACGGAATAACGATAATTCCACACACCTGGCAATCTACTGCAACATCCTGTTTCAGTTGGTGCTGGGCAATGAAGATACCATTCATTTCGAAAGTTTACTTGCAAAGCTACCGAATAAAGATAATTGTTTAAGTGCACATTGTGAAAGTGATAAACGAATACAAGAAAACAGTTTTGCAAAATCATTACACACACACACACACAAAAAACACACACATATATATATATATATATATATATATATATATATATATACATAGTCTATGCACTAAAAAAATACCAAGTAGCAAATAATACTTATGTATATGTAATACAATCACCAAATAAATGACGTGTTAACTATTTATTTGTAAAATATTTTCCATTTAAATTTTCACAAATGTGTTTTGAAAATAATGTGATAATGTCTAATTTAAAAAAAAAAAAAAAAAACTGTTTTATATCTTACTTACATTTAAAGTACTGCGACGGCCAGAAAGACCGATGCAAATAAATCTGGTAGTCGGAAGGAAAAGCAGCGGTGGGGAAGGTAAGGTCCGTGAGAACATGTAAAAATATATATTATAAACTTATGTTACTACTGTTCTGTGTAATACACTAAGTTTATTATGATTCGGACTATAATTGGAATATTTATACAATTTTTAATTAATAAAATTTAAAAAAATATATGGGTAAACTAAACTGTAGATATTACTAAAACTACTTAAGATAAATTATATTATATTTAAATTGTAAAATTGTATAACATCTGTTCGTATGTGTTTCATTCCTCTTTATTATTCTAAATAACATTTGTATAGGAATTAAACTGTTAAACACTTGTATACGTGACGCTGCGTTCGTATAACTATGTTTGAAGGAAGTTAGGTATAAATAAAATTATTTATAATTATGTCTATAGTCCGTCGACTAGAACTGTTTTGTTTAATAATTTATTATAAATACTTTAATACAAGTAAGTGATTGATTTGGTTTTTTAATATATATTTTAACATGGCCTGTAAGATCACAGTGGCCGTTTCAAAACACTATCAAACTTACTAAAACCAAATCGCTATAGCGTTGAGCTGGGTCAAGTTTTACCTCCACCGCGAAGTGGATTTCTTACACTGTGTAAACGATCGAACGGCAAAGTTGAGACAACATATTACAACCTTTAATAAAGTTGAGCCTTTGCCGCACGTCTTTGTTGCCTTAGTCTTCCTTTATCCGTCCTTGTTTTAGAGAACACTTCAATACACAAGCCACTTGATAACCCACTTGAATGCTTTAACAATCGTTTAAAAACTATTTATCCCTTTTTGTTGAGAAATTTTCAGGACAAAAGTATTCCACTTAGAAATACCTCAATACCTCTAACATATTAAATTTCAGTTGCTTCTTTGCTTTAAATTATCAACACAATATATCTTATAATGTTCTGCTTATTTTTTAATTATTTCTATAAACTCACACTCTCACTATATATATATTGTTCAAATTTTCAATCGTTGATAAAATACTTCTTATTTTACAATAAGGTTTAAATACATTTTATAAAACTTGTAAAGGATGACAACTGATTTTAATACAGTTGTCTCAAACATTATGTTATAATTATATATATTAAATTATCTTTATTTTTATATAGGAGAAAACATGTTACAAAAGGGGAAAGGCTTGCAAAATTATTATTTTTTTTTCGATTTTGCTTAAAATAGGACAATAATAGATTTCATAAGCAGGTGATTATATGTTATAAGTTATGTATTACAACAGTCTCTTTAACGCATAGGTTATGTTACTTTATTTATAGTAATTGTAATTATTAAATAAAAAGTGACTATATTGAAATATTTCTGTTTTTACTTAACATAGAATTGACTTTCAAAATGTTTTGATTATATTACTTGTTTAAAATGTGAATCACAAAAATAAAAATGCCAACTGCATTTTACAAACGTGTAGTGAATAGTACATCTCTGGAAACATGGAATGCAGCAATTACTTTATTCTATACACGCGATACATAATCCTTTCAAATCTGACATACCATGGAGACACAGACTCATCCTAATCCTAACTATCCTGTCTGTCAGCTGGAAACATGTTCGTGTCTTCAGCTTTAGTCTAGAAAATAGAGAAGTCAATACATCTTCCTCTCGTCTCTCTAAATCTACTTCCGCCTCCTGCTCTTATTTCCAACAGGATGATCCTATTCCGAGATATTTTTCATTCTGAATATGGCAACCGTAGTTTTTTTTGCACTATTTGCTTTTTTGACGTTCCTCTCTACTCATAATTTTGTTAGAAATGATTTACTTTTCTCCATCAGACCGTTAACGAAAAATAAACGACATTTTGTCTTAAATTAAAAGCATGAGTTTTAAAATCAGTATAACCGTATAAGCCATAAAAAGCGTTACCAAGTCTATTTCTGTTTGGACGAAGGGATAAGACGAATCCACAGCCTCCCTTTGTTTACTTTAATCATATTTCACTCTCTTATTTTATTTCTAACACAGTGGCGAGTATCTACATCGGTGGGACATATAAATATAAATTGTATATATAAACATGTACATATCGGTTTCTCAATATGTATAAAAATATAAAAACAAATCGTCTCTTTGAATTAATTTGAAGGGTATAACAACGAATTCTATGGCAAAAAGAAGTAAATATTTCTGAAACCAGTAGAAAATCGTATGAGGAGAGAACCCAACAGAAGAATATAAAAAAACCCCACCAAACTCAAATTACCAGTTCATGAGCTCTAAATTGAAAAAAAAAAATGAAAACAAAGCTATCTACCAGAAGAGCCTTTATTAAACTACACTTTAAAGGAATAAAAAACAAAACGACCATCAAGGCAAGTTACGGCCAGGTGGAGAAATTGGGAATAAAGAAAAAAGAGGAAGTGTAGGGTAACAATGAACAACTTGGAAAAGAAAAGTGAACATGGGGTAAAGAGACACATAGAAGATAGGGTTAGTTAATAAGAATAGAAAGTATGATATAACTATATGTTAGTAAGATAATTAATTATGTTAATATATATATATATATATATATATATATATATATATATATATATATATATATATATATATATATATGTAGTGAAAATGTATGCTAAATAAATAGTGTAAGAAAATGAAAAACCATAGTTAATACTAAACGAGATTTTCGTAATTAAATAATAATGTTAAAGAACAATAAGTTTTAAAACACGAAATAAAGTGTGAAGTTAAAGGAATATGAGTAGTCTACGGGTCAACCCTTAAGTAAGACCAAGAGAGGTTGGATTGAGGGCTTCTACACTACCTAGAACGAACCAATCAGATGTAGTATTTAATCATATTCGGGAGGTTCTTTATGCGTCAGAATAGTTTAAGAAAGCGCGAGGTTCTGGAGGCTCTACTGGCGTCGGAAGGGTATGGAAAAGCGGAAGAAATAGTAGTGGTTGGTTGGAGTATCGTTTCGTCCTAGGAGGGGGAAACAACTAGTCCAGGCCTTAAAGTGAATCATGTAAGCTGTAGATACTGGTACAATAGTTTGACGCTGAATTATTAAAGGGGGGTATTTGTACCTATCTTTGTTTTTAACAAAATATGGGATAATCGGTGATGAACCCAAGTACCCTTCACACCCACTACTTTCATCCTTCAGTTCTTTCCCACCATGAAACATTTTCACAACAAACTGACACAAGGAATACAAAGCTAAGTAACAGACGCGTCATACTGTGTATTACGAATACATATCAATAAATTGACATTAGGTTATAAACATAGATGATAATATAACCGAAGAGCAATTACAGAATACAAGAGGCGATACAGCTTTGACGAATCCAAAAACATGTGTTTTATTAGATTGATTGTCTATCGAGGTAGTCACTTCTCGAAGGAAATGTAGAAACAAATATGGGAAAGTGCCGCCCCTGGTGAGGAATATATACAGCCATTTTAAAAATATGTGATTTAAAATTTGTTAACGTAATTTTTTTTGGATCATTTCATGTGTTTTTGTTAAAGCTTGTAACATGAATATTATTTGTGTTACATTTATGTCTTTAAAATGACGTAGATAGTACATGTAGTTTTATTTCATACTATTTTTAATGCACCCTTTTACCGGTGCTTGGTTATTTCTTTCTGAATAAATTGTCAAATATACATTACTTCATAAATTTTTATGTTTATTAATTTGTTTAAAATAAACTATAAATGTATTTAGTAAATCACAACTTTATCTAAAATTTATTCAACTTTATTCTAAATTAGAAACCTACACCTTTCACCTTACTCACTATAAATCAACAGTGAGAAGCCTTCCCCATTATCACTTTGAGTAAAGCAACATAAAACTATATCGTCAGGTATCCAGCTTTTATGTTTGTCTTGAGCATCGTTATATTGTACAGGGAAATGTTTTTAGAAATGTCTATACAAAGCCACTTTATAAAGATGTAATGATTACTACGATGAAGCTAAGGAAAATGCACTCATGTGTAATAAGTTAGGATATTTTCTCTGTCAATGAAGGAAGACAACCAACTTTCTGTCATGCAGAAAGCATTGAATTAAATTATTCCAAAGAAATTTGAATCATGTACTTCAAACTTCACGAGGGGTGACGTACTAATTAATGAAGTTGATTTAGTCTTGCATAAAGCTCGCTATGTAACAAGATGAGTGAAACAAGAGAAGTGAGGAATAAGTTTGTAACGTAGAACAATGTAGTAGTTTGTCCAAGTAGGGTTTTCTTAACTTTTATTTTTATGTTGAATTTTCTTGGAAAGTTATTATCTCGAGAATTATTTGGAAATAATTTGGAAAAAAGTTACATTACCTCCAGCTACGCAATAACTGTTGCCCACGAATATGTTTTAAACTGTTCATTATAAATACCTCAAATTGTTATATCTTATACATATGTATATTCTAAATTGAATATAGTATATAAAATTCTTTTAAAAAAAACATTTTTCAACAAACATATAGCGTATCAAGTGATAATTGTTTTCAAAATAATTTTAAAAAACTTATTTTATTTCTTATATTTATGCAAAATGTAGCGTAGATTTACGTAGTGTTAACAGTTTCTTAGCATTCTCATCAGTTTTCTATTTATTCACGTCTTTACATAATCTTTTCGTTACATTTCATCTTTACTAACTACTAAGCCGTTCGTGGTATTTACCTCAATTCCTTATATATTATACACTTATAAATCCTGTAAAGAATAAATTTTTGAAAATTGCTTTTATAAAAAAATTACTTTTTGGTAAAAATATCGCGTATCAAGTGTATAGGTGATGCTTTTTTTAGAATTAACAATGAGCAAAATATCTGTATTTTAATTCATTTTTTATCCAGAATTAGCGTAGATTTACGTGGTGCTATCACGTTTTTCTTACTACCAACCGATTCTTTTTTATTCACGTTTATACTTAATAATGATAATTTTTAAAGTGAATAACAGTTATCCAAAAATAGGCCTAACTCATAAACCGTTCATGATATATGCCCCAAAATAATAAATGTTATACATTTATCAATCCTAAATGGAATAAGAAAAAAGTATATATATATATATATATCCCTTTTAATGAAATCGTTTGTTTCACCAAAGATGTATCAATACTGCATTTACGCTCTTGGCCTGTGTTCTTGATTTTCTTGGAGGGTAATATTTAAGTTTATAATTTATATCACTGGAATCAATCAGAGGAATAACTCAGGCCTAATTAAACCTAACATAATTAGGCCTACATATTGCGTACTACCTATAATGGATAAAAATACAAGGGGAATAACAAATAAACGTTAAAATATCAAATTGTCCTTGTTTTGCGCAAACAGGTAACCATGACAACCGCATATTCAATGTTAAATTATTACTACTGTTCTGCTAATTCATTTCTTAAGCTATGAAAAAGTGTTTTTAGTTTTAATGATTTATAAGAAACGATATGTGTAGGATACAATTATTGGTTAATTCAGACAATAAGTTTAGTAAAAAGAATAAACTATAAACCTGATTCTACTATTAGCCCAATAATAATCATACGCTCTTTAGACCCCAAAAAAGTATATATGAAAGTCAACTCTTTGTCAAAACCAAACCCTTTAAATAAATTAATTCGACGTAAAATAATAAACAGCGAACAAAGTGGAATAAACTAGCACTTGGCTACGTGATGAAAAACCACAATACGCAGGTAATGAGCGTGGAAGAAAGCCAACAATTACTGAAAACTTTTGACGGTTTTACTATGCCAGTTGGGAGGGTTTTGAGTAATGCCTTTGGTAAAATTTAGAAAAAGCTAGTTACTCATAATTTACTCACAACTATATTGCATCACATAATGAAGGTGTTTAGCAATCAATACTTTTCGTGTAGCTAAGCACCAGGTTGTGTCACCAGTCTAAGGTTTTTTTAAGTATTTGCCTGTTTATGTTGCTGGGGAATTTCGTGAATCTTACTGTCCGAAGATTTAAATTATTAAAGATTTAGTTGCTGTAGTTAAACACAGATTTTATCTCATGATTAGTAAATTCCAGTTACAATCGTTTTTGTTTTACTTTGCAAAGGATTGAGTTTATAGAACAAAGTTTCTGAAGTGGGAGAAAACCTTAGTTATATTGGAAACACGTGGGCTTACGTTTCTCTCTCAATACTTCCCGACCTTCGCTTGACCTTGATTTCTCCTGGGAAAGTAGATGGGGAAATATTTTACTCTACATTGGACTTGTCTGAAATACGTTTTGCGAATATTATCGACCTCTCCTAAATAATTGGGAAATGTAAAAGCTGACGTGGCAATCTTTAAGATTATAGTAACATATAATTTACCATTTATATATCTTGCTTTGTTTTAAAACACACATAACGCAGTAACCATGGCAACAACTGTTTTAAAGTTTAATTAGGAGTTCTAAGAGATCCTCATACTCCTCAATCATTATCACACCAACTTAAACGTTAGGGTAACCATGAACATGTTTGATTTGGTATCAAAGTAGGAGCTACGAGTAACCTAACTCGTAGTTAAAACCATTTTCACACCAACACAAACCTTACGGTAACCATGATAAAAGGTAGTATAGGCCTAAAGTAGGAGTTATGAGAAGTTCAAACTTCGAAACCGATTAAACCTTTACTGTAACACTTTATCATTTCAGCTGGACAACGTTTTCGTCTTCCACAGTTAAAGTCATGAACATCTCTAAAAGCGTTTTAGTAAACTCTTGAAAACTAAATAACTCGCAACTGAGAGTAGTGAGAATCGATTTATTTCTGTTTAGTACATATCCCTATAAAATATTGTATATTGGTTCGATACTAGTAAATCCTAAAATTAACCTACATCAATTATATGTTCAAATAAGAGATGATGGACGCCGGTAACTAAAAGATGGTATTAAGGCTTTTACCGTCAGAGTTTGGGAGGCTCTAGATTTTAAGTAGAATGAGATTTTAGGAACAAAACAATGAGACTTTCCTCATATTTGTTTTGCTAGGAACGGGTTCTTCGTCCATTAAGGTTACGGCGTTAGGTTAGGTTAGATATGCCAAGAGTAAGATAGTAAGGTTCGAAGAAACTATGAAGTGTTCGAACTTATACTTCTAAGAGTAGGTAGATCTTAGATTTCCATGTAAACACTAAAATATACTAATATACGGGGTCTTACATATGCAAAGGGAAATGTCACTCACACTCACACGCGTGCGCACACACACACACACACACACATTCACTAGCGTGGGAGCGCGCGCGCACACACACACGCTACTTACGAATTACCATAAGAACGTTTTCTTGCATGTGCCTACAATAACCACAGAGCGGAAGCATCGATTTGCATTCAGCTCTCGATTATTCCCGACTTAATGTGCTTACTAGGTCCGTTAATGTCTGATAGAATGCGTTGATTCTTGTACTGTAGGGAATTTTGTAAAAATAACTCTCAATAGATTACAATTAAGTGGTCCATCGTTATCGTCATCTGCTTGTCTTGATAAGACTTGTGTAGTTATTTCTATTAGTTCACACTCTCCTTATATTTATATACATTTACTGTTCAAATATTCAATCGTCAATATAATATTATTTTATGCATCCATTCAAGTTCAAATACAAATTATAAATTTTCCTGTAGATGACACTTGATGTTATTACAATTTTTTTCAAAGAAATATAATTAATAATGAATTAGCTTTAGTTTTATACGGGAGACAACGTTTCACAAAAGATGCAATGTAGTAATTTGCAATAATTATGCAATAAAGAAATTTCGTTTAGCAAGTGATAACATATGATTTTATATACAGATTATTTTATGTTATAGGTTATATGGTAGAACAGTGTTTCAAGTTTTATAATTAATTTCGCTTTCTATTTAGCCACTTATATTGTGATCCTGTCATATGTATATACAAATAATTAATAATTTTAATTATTTATTTAAACGTAAATAAAATGCAATTTATCTTAGTTGACTTAGGTCAGAATTAAATTAATTATTGTTTATATTGTATAATAATTATATCCGTTATATAGTTTTGTACAAGGGACGCCTACATATACATATCAACGCAATATATAATCGTTCATTCTTCTTGTAAACTGCTTTCATGTTCTTGGCTACACAATATTTATTATTGTTTCCTAATTATTCTTTGTTTTTTCATGTTTCCAACTCCTGTATAAATTTCTTAGTAGTGTTAACGTCAATAGTATAAGTGTTAACTAAATGATAAACCGGTTGAATATCGAGTCTAAGATATTTATTTAGTAACTATACTATTAAAATATATATATATATATATATATATATATATATATATATATATATATATATATACAACCGCTTTATCATTTATTTAAATAAATAATATTAGCAATAAAGAGAAAAGACTCATTGTAAAACCAAATACTTGCTACGTAAATAGAAAACGAACTCGGTTAATAAAGTCAAAGTACGAGTCTATAATTTGTAATGAGATATAATATATTTTCTAACGTACAAATCTAGATTATATTAAAATAATAATATTCTAATTAACAAAGAAAGGGGTTTCACTGAAGCAGAATTAATTTATTTTAAAGTTGTAGAAATAGGTACTGTGGTAATATAGGTTGCCACATTTTATAAAGAGGCCAGTGGTTTATCAGATATTCGTCATGCAGGACGACGTGACCGGAAAGCTAAGCGAGTATTGGGTATGGCTAAGGGTGAAGGATGACGGGGAAATCACTTCGACTTTTATAGTGATTGGATTCTATACTCCAAGACCAATATGATGCTAAATGTAGAGAATAAAAACTGCGCTGTGTCTTGAACCACAATGTATACAAAATAAAGTGAAGGGAAAATTTCATCCCGCATGCTTAGGCGTGCTTAATGTCCGTATACCTGTGAGTTTAGGCGAGGTCAATGGCAAATTTTAAAAACAAATGGAAAAATAAACTCTTACTTGAAATCTTGTGATTGTGATTAGAAAAAACGAGATATATAAGTAGAAACAACTCAGACACCTACAAAGAGATGGAAAAAGACATAGAAAGAGAGAGAGACAGACAGACATACAGACTGGGGGGAGAGTAAGAGAGAGAGAGAGAGAGAGAGAGAGAGAGAGGAAGAGAGAGCCTAACACAGAGATGTCATAAGAGAGAGAGAAATTGAGGAGGAGGATTTGCATACGATTAAGTGAAAATATATAATTTTTTTAAAATAATTTATCACTATATCAGTGACACTTATATTTCAGGCATATTTACTTATGGCATATTTCAGGAGGTGGATTTCGCAGGTGAGTTTTTGTTGACCCGGCAATGAGAGAGTGGTGTCATTTACAGGATACATGATTTTTTTCTATAAATGTCGCTTCCTCATAAATCTATGAAGATATCAATAGAACCCATTTACATTAAAAATATTTTTAGTTAGTAAACTAGCTAGTAAAATATAGTAGCAAAGAAGGAAAAAGTAAACACGTTTATAATGGAGTAAGTCACATAAAGAAATAAAGTAATAAGAAGTAACCAAATTAATATAAAATGTGAGATAAAGAAAATAATAAAAATATAAACTAAGAAAACAGACAAAATCAAAGAAGAAGGGAAACTCTGAAGGAAAAATAAATATACAATCATTCTATTGGAGAAAAAAAAATTTGGGGACTGAGGTTTTTTCAATAAACTCTGCAAGTGTTCAGTTGAAGGTTGTTTTCTGCTTTATATTCAATATTTTTATAAAATAGAAATTATCTTGGAAGTAATATAGTTATCGATTACTTTAAATTAGAAATTTATTTATTTTAAAACCTATCCCAAAATAAATATAGTATGGTGATTATATACCCACAAATTATACAGTCCCTGCCCCAAACGCGGAGACATTATAAAAATTAACTGTATCTAGACGCTGCACAAAACGTAATCCGCTTTCTTTTCCGCTCCCGTGACTCCGCACAAGCGTCGCCTTTGAAGACGGTTTTAAACATTGGAATAAAAACCTTCCACAGTTGCCTTTTGTTCTCGCCTCCTTATTTTCTACGAGGAAGGAAGTAACAGAGCGAAGCCTATTACAATCCCATAAATAGATAATTACAGACCTTCCTGTTAAAATAGGATATTTAGCCGAGCTTTGCAATTTGACTACTGTATATTCCTTTATAAAAATACACACAATCCATCAGCAAAAGGATACATTAATTATAGGCAATACGAGTATTGCAGAGGGAAAATTAAGGTAAAAAACAGAAAAATTATTTAGAGGAATATAATCTTTTAAATACAAAAAATAAATAGGCTTTAATAACAAACATAAATAAAGTTTTATAAATAAAATGGGTTATCTGGTAAGGGTGTTCCCTAATCGAAAAGAATATGACGCTCTGGAAAAAAAAGCTCGGACAATATTTATATAACGTCATGACAAGTTTGTGGAATGGTTTTCCATTTCAGAACTAGAAATTTATGTTTACACTAGGTAATTGATTTATATTGGGAATAATTCGAATAAATCAATCTGCATAAATGATTGTGAATCAAGTTAGGAAATATCTGGGAAGAACTACAAATTTATAAACATAAAAATAATAACATAAACAAACAAATAAAATATATGAAGGACAAATTATTCAACCTAATAAGCAAAATTAAAGATAAACTAAAAAGGTTCCCACAGTGCATTAAATCCCAAAACTGAACATTACCACGTGATAACGGAAACTCCACACATCTGGCAATCTACTACAACATCCTGTTTCAGTTGGTGCTGGGCAATGAAGATACCATTCATCTCAAAAGTTTACTCTACTAAATACCAATTGAGATAAATTTTTAAGTGCGCATATTGAAAGTGATAAAAGAATACAAACAAACAGTTTTGCAAAGTCAATATATATATATATATATATATATATATATATATATATATATATATATATATATATAGACAAATTTTTAAGTGCGCATAATGAAAGTGATAAGTGAATACAAGAAAACCGTTTTGCAAAGTCAATATATATATATATATAAAATTTAATACGCATTGGTTATTCAAATACAAGAATATTGATTATTTTATATTCAGAGCTTTTCGTTGGTATTTTAACATGGTCTATAAGACCACAGTGGTCGTTCCATAACACCATCAAACTTACAAAACTAAAACGAAATTTCTTCAGTGTTGAGCAGGGTCAGGTTTTCCCTCCACCGCGAAGTGGATTCGTTACACTGTGTAAACACTCGAACGGCAAAGTTGAGACAACATATTACAACCTTTAATAAAGTTGAGCCGTTGCCGCACGTCCTTTGTTGCCTTAGTCTTCCTTTATCCGGCCTTGTTTTAAAGAACACTTCACAACACAAGCCACTTGATAACCCACTTGAGTGCTTGAACAATCGTTTAAAATCTATTTATCCCTTTGGTGCTGAGTAATATTGAAGATCAAATTATTGCACTTAGAAATACCTCAATACCTCTGACATATTAAATTTCAGTTGCTCATTTGCTACAAATTATTAACACAATATATCTTATAATGTTCTGCTTATTTTTTAATTCCTTCTATTAGTTCACACTCTCACTCTATAAATCTTGTTTATATTTTCAATTGCTAATAAAATACATTTTATTCTACACTAAAGTATAATACATTTTTATAAAACCTAAAAAGGATGACAATTGATTTTAATACAGTTGTCTCAAATGTTATGTTATTATTATATTTATTAAATTAATATTAGTTTCATATGGAAGAAAACACTTTGCAAAAGAAGCAAGGTATGCAGCTTTGCTTTTTTATTCGATTTTGCTTAAAATAGGTGTATAACAGATGATTTCATAAAACAGCTGATTTTATGTTGTAAGTTATGTATTAGAACAGATGTTTTAACTCATAGGTTATCCTACTTTATTTATAGCAAATGTAATTATTAAATAAAAAGTAACTATAATAGTATAGTAGACTAAATACATTCTTTATTATTATTCTTTATTATTGTTTTTACCTAAGATAGAATTGTCTTACAAAATGTTTAGTTATAACGTAAAGTGTTTTGCTACTTTATTTGTAGTTATTGCAATTATTATGTTAAAAGTAACTAGAATAAAATATTTCTGTTCTTACTAATTTTTTTTTATTTTACTTGTTTAAAATTGTTAAAAATGTGAATCACAAAACTACAACTAGCAACTGCATATTACAAACGTGTGGTGAATAGTACATCTCTGGAAGCAGGGAATGCAGCAATTACTTTATTCTATACACGTAATACGTAATCCTTTCAATTCTGACATACCATGGAGACGCAGACTCATCGTAATCCTAACTATCCTGTCTTCCAGCTGGAAACATGTTCGTGCCTTCAGCTTTAGTCTAGAAAATAGAACAGTCTATCTTCCTCTCGTCGCTCTAAATCTACTTCCGCCTCCTGCTCTTATTTCCAACAGGATGATCCTTTTCCGAGATATTTTTTCCTTCTGAATATGACAACCGTAAGTTTATTTTACTATTTGTTTTTATGACGTTCCTCTCTACTCCTAATTGTGTTAGAAATAAGTTACTTTACTCCATCAGACCGTTAACGAACAATAAACGACATTTTGTCTTAAATTTAAGGCTTGAGTTTTAAAAACAGTATAACAGTATAAGTCATATAAAGCATCACCAAGTGTATTTCTGTTTGCGTTGTTGGGACGAAGGGATAAGAGACGAATGCACAGCTCCCTTAGTCTACTTTATTGATTACAATAAAAATATTAGACAGAACCCCAATACCACAAAAATAATCAAAATTAGCGGCCGCAGAGAACGATTGGTATCACTCTAGTTTGTACCTTCTTATTCTCTAGATTGTAATTTTGCAATAAGACCCTCCTCTTAATGATGACATGGTCATCGATATGCACAAAAGGGTCACAAGTAACTTGTTTTATTTGTTATTTTTGATTAATTGTGTGGTATTTGGGTTCTTTCCAATATTGTTATTGTAATATATTGCGCCACTGTGCTATTGATATTGTGTACTTTATTCATATTTCACTGTCTTTTCTACTTCAAACAAGGTGGCGAGTATCCACCACGTTGTGTTATAGCATATAAATTTATATTTATAAAATTAATATACCAATTTTTCCTTATATTTAAAATTATTAAAAACAAAAAGGAATCGTAGCGTCAATATTAAGTAAATGGTATAACAACGAATTAAAAATTAAAAAGAAGCAAATAATTCGGAAGCCGGTAGTCAATACTATGAGGAGAGAGCGAAACAATTGAAAATAAAAAGAAAAGAACACCAAAATCAGTTTATAAAAATTATTGTAGTCACCATTTCAAATTTAAAAGCAAAGTTCCCATAATAGCGACCCCGAGAGCTAGAAAAAAATTTTAATACTGTTTTTTTGTTAATCTATTAGAATCTAAAGCCTCGGAAGTCAACCTTTGTTATTGTAGTTTAGTTAAGGCATCAAGCCTAATATAAATTAGGAATAATTTGTAGAAATAATTGTAGAGAATAAATGCAAGTGATGGTAAAAAAAATTGATAAGATTGTTAATTCTTTTATAAACCTGAAGGTGTGACTTCAATAAGTAAGGTAATTAAATAGCATTTAAAAGTAATTTTAATTATAACAAAAGTTTAGTTATAATATGACGCCCAACGTATTGACAAGTTAAGTTATAATTTGACGCCCAACTAGTTGGCAAAGTTAAATAGAAATGGTGATTATAAATCATAAATTAATAAACAAATTTATTAATATGTTGGCTTGAATAAGAGTGTTAATTAAGGAAATTTATTAAAAAACTGTGAACATTATTAAGACTATAGAACATTATTAGGGAAGAGACTTTAAATCATGAATAAAGTAGATGAAAAAAAATTGTGTGTGTGGACAGAAACCAATGTAGGGACTAGTGTAAACACCGGAATAGATATGGTGCAGCTGATGCAATTCTTAAATACAAAGTTCGAAGAGCAGGAGAATATAATAGACAAATTTTCACAAGATTTAAATAATAAATTAGACAAATTTTCACAAGATATAAAAAAAACTTATAGTAAATTAGATGGAATTAATGACCAATTAGATAAAATAATTAATAAAGATAATGAAATCAACGATGAAGTTAAGGAAGTTAATCATAGATCAGTTAAAAATAATGGAGACTTTAAGGTAGAAATTAATGATGTATGAGTTAAGGATAAAGAAGAATGCAATGAAGTAAGCTTAGAAGTAAACAATAAAATTGATACAACACAAACTAAAGTAGCGGACGTGGAAATAATGTGCGAAGATCATCAACAAAAACAAGCGGAAGATTTAAACATATTTAAAATTAACACGGGACAATGTATTACTGACAACCTTGAGTTAAAAAAGTTAGACTACCACCTTAAACAAAACAAAAATCATTTAACGTCTGTAGAAAGTCGAAAGGGACCTATCAACATGATAGACAACGTCGAACAAAATTTATTGCATGTTCAAGGGATATCAGAGGAAGTAATAATTAAGAAATTCGCACGACCTTTTGACCCAAATGTTACAGCAACTGTAATCACTAGAGGAATAAAAACTAAAAGTGCATTCTTCAACCTAGTTACAGAATTTGACTTTCAACAAAAGGAACACTTTCTGCTAACATCACATCATAGTCCAGGCCAATTAAGTCAAAGACACGGGATTAGACAACGGTATGAAATTAATCGTTTTGTGAAGGAATCAAACCAGCCAAGTGTAATTCATGAAAAACCATCAGAGCCAGGTCAAATTTGCTGTAGAAACAAAAATACCCCATTTGAGCGAGGAAAACACCTGCAAGACTCAAGGACAATGATCTCGGAGGGACAGTGCGACCCTTTCTTGAACGTTTGTTGTAAATAACCAAACTCATATAATACTTCTTGATTTATAAAAATAATAATAATAATATTTGTGCTACGAAAAAAATAATAATCAATGAATAACGAACTTAAATTTAATAAAGTGCCCAAAGGGAAAATTTAATTAGGAAGTGATAGAATTATTATTTAGTTAAACAAGTAAAATGAATTGTACAATTTTCACATTTATATTTAAAGAAAGATTGTTAATTTGTATGTTGTGATTTGTAATTATGGAATATTTGATAAGAGAAATGATTTACACAATTTTTCTAATATAAATGGGAGAATAATTATATTTGTTTATTGTAACTAATTACAATCGAGGTTAATTGAGAAGTTATAACAGTATTACAATTATAAACCATTTAGGAACGTATGCATATTAATTTAACTTCTTAATAAACTTGTAAGGCTTTCAATTAAATTACTTCATCTGTCAGCTATTTTGTAATAGTTTAAGTAAGACACTGTCAACTAAATTATTTAATCACTAAAACAATTTCACAAAACGGAGTAAATTTAATCTATAATTATAACATTATATTTGCGACACTTTGTTTTGGTTAGTATTAATAATATTTAACAATTGAATTATTTTTTTCAGTTTAATAATTAATTATGCAGCATAGTTTAATGATATGTTTTAGAATTGTAAGATAATGATAATTAACTGTTAGTGATTTCAATATGTATTTTAGCTAAACGCAATTGCTTGTTTGTTTATTTAAAATGAATCTTAACCCTGTAACAAAATACTCGTCTTAATAAAAGAAATTAATATTCTCCTTTTGGGTAATAAACCTTATTAAGTTGGTTATATTTGTATTAGAAATTTAAGATTGAGTGAAGAATTTAAACGAAATTGTTCTTTATGTCATAGCATTCAAATATGGTAAACAGCAAATTTTTAGAAATTTATGAAGGCCCCTACGAAATTAAGAAATGTCTATTCTGAAATTAATAGCAGTTACCAACTTACTTCCATAATTAATGGTAAACTTAAGGGTAATTTTAATTGTAGAGTGTTAAAAAGGTATCACAAACCCATATTAAGTAATTAAATAATTGTATAAAAGATTTTGGATTTTCATGTATAAATAATTAATGGTTAGGATCATATGATGAACAATGGCATTGTGAACTTTCAGATTTAATTTTAAAGAAAGAGTATTAATTTGTATGATGTGATCTGTAATTATGTAATATTTATAAGTGAAATGATTTAGGATATAAGAGGTTTAAGTATAGTGAAATTAAATGTATTAGAAATTTAAGATTGGTGAAGAATTTAAAACAAATTGTTCTTTGATGTCATAGCATTCAAATATTGTAAAATTTAAATTTAAAAAATCAAAGAAAATTAATTTTAAAATTCTGGGGACTCTATAACATAAAGTACGAGGCTTTAGACTAAATTAAGTTAGTTGCGAAAATAAATCATCTATAGGATTTAGCATAGAAAATACAAATAGTTTTCTAGTGCGGACAAGGCAGGTACCAAAGCAGGCCATTATTCTTTCCCAGGAAGTTTATAAGTGGAGTCCGGCAAATAGACAAAGGTCCAAGGCTTGTTAAGACGGGAAATCCAGCGGCCGATTGAGCCTGGGGAATTAACCGTATACCGTTGGGTTTAGCTAAATTAAGAACTGTGGGAAACTGAAGAGAACGTATTGGTGGTAGTGGGAGAGATTAGATTTCATAAAAACTAAATGATCGGGGGTTAGAGGGAGTTTTTGAAGATAGTCTCGGAGGAGGAAGGCAGGTTGGTGGGGACAAGGATGGAAGTGTTGTAAAGGGAGAATTTTGTTAAATTAAGTAAAGTTTTTTTATATAAGTAAGATTTAGGAAAGTGCGACGTAAAAGTTTTTTAAATATAAAGTAAGTTTTTTTGTATTAAGTGTTAGCGCGGAAGTGAACAAGCCAGGATTCCAGGGACTCTTCAGAACAATAAGTATATTTGAAAATAAGTTTAGCTAACAGACATCTATTTTTTAGTTTAAAACAAATTTTAAGTTCATCAAAATTTATAAAAATTATTCTAGTCACCATTTCAAATTTAAAAGCAAAGTTCCCATAATAGCGACCCCGAGAGCTAGAATAAAATTTTAATACTGTTTTTTTGTTATTCTATTAGAATCTAAAGCCTCAGAAGTCAACCTTTATTATTGTAGTTTAGTTAAGACATCAAGCCTGTCACTGCACAATATTAATATAAATTAGGAATAATGTGTAGAAACAATTGTAGAGAATAAATGCAAGTGATGGTAAAAAAAATTGATAAGATTGTTATTTCTTTTATAAACCTGAAGGTGTGACTTCAATAGGTAAGGTAATTAAATAACATTTAAAAGTAATTTTAATTATAACAAAAGTTAAGTTATAATATGACGCCCAACATATTGGCAAGTTAAGTTATAATATATAAAATTTAAAACACATTGGTTATACAAATACAAGAATATTTATTAATTTATATTCAAAGCTTTTTGTTGGTATTTTAACATGGTCTATAAGACCACAGTGGTCGTTCCATAACACTACCAAACTTACAAAACTAAAACCAAATTGCATCAGTGTTGAGCAGGGTCAGGTTTTCCCTCCACCGCGAAGTGGATTCGTTACACTGTGTAAACACTCGAACGGCAAAGTTGAGACAACATATTACAACCTTTAATAAAGTTGAGCCGTTGCCGCACGTCCTTTGTTGAATTAGTCTTCCTTTATCCGGCCTTGTTTTAAAGAACACTTCACAACACAAGCCACTTGATAACCCACTTGAGTGCTTGAACAATCGTTTAAAATCTATTTATCCCTTTGGTGCTGAGTAATATTGAAGATCAAATTATTGCACTTAGAAATACCTCAATACCTCTAACATATTAAATTTCAGTTGCTCCTTTGCTACAAATTATTAACACAATATATCTTATAATGTTCTGCTTATTTTTTAATTCCTTCTATTAGTTCACACTCTCACTATATATATCTTGTTTATATTTTCAATCGCTAATAAAATACATTTTATTCTACACTAAAGTATAATACATTTTTATAAAACCTAAAAAGGATGACAATTGATTTTAATACAGTTGTCTCAAATATTATGTTATTATTATATTTATTAAATTAATATTAGTTTCATATGGAAGAAAACACGTTGCAAAAGAAGCAAGGTATGCAGCTTTGCTTTTTATTCGATTTTGCTTAAAATAGGTGTATAACAGATGATTTCATAAAACAGCTGATTTTATGTTGTAAGTTATGTATTAGAACAGATGTTTTAACTCATAGGTTATCCTACTTTATTTATAGCAAATGTAATTATTAAATAAAAAGTAACTATAATAGTATAGTAGACTAAATACATTCGTTATTATTATTCTTTATTATTGTTTTTACCTAAGATAGAATTGTCTTACAAAATGTTTAGTTATAACGTAAAGTGTTTTGCTACTTTATTTGTAGTTATTGCAATTATTATGTTAAAAGTAACTAGAATAAAATATTACTGTTCTTACTAATTTTTTTTAAATTTTACTTGTTTAAAATTGTTAAAAATTTGAATCACAAAACTACAACTACCAACTGCATATTACAAACGTGTGGTGAACAGTACATCTCTGGATGCAGGGAATGCAGCAATTACTTTATTCTATACACGTAATACGTAATCCTTTCAATTCTGACATACCATGGAGACACAGACTCATCGTATTCCTAACTATCCTGTCTTTCAGCTGGAAACATGTTCGTGCCTTCAGCTTTAGTCTAGAAAATAGAACAGTCTATCTTCCTCTCGTCGCTCTAAATCTACTTCCGCCTCCAGCTCTTATTTCCAACAGGATAATCCTTTTCCGAGATATTTTTCCTTCTGAATATGACAACCGCAAGTTTATTTTACTATTTGTTTGTATGACGTTCCTCTCCACTTCTAATTGTGTTAGAAATAAGTTACGTTTCTCCATCAGACCGTTAACGAACAATAAACGACATTTTGTTTTAAATTAAACGCTTGAGTTTTAAAAACAGTATAACTGTATAAGTCTAAAAATCATCACCAAGTGTATTTCTGTTTGCGTTGTTGGGACGAAGGGATAAGAGACGAATGCACAGCTCCCTTAGTCTACTTTATTGATTACAATAAAAATATTAGACAGAACCCCAATACCACAAAAATAATAAAAAATAGCGCCCGCAGTGAACGATTGGTATCACTCTAGTTTGTACCTCCTTATTCTCTAGATTGTAATTTTGCAATAAGACCCTCCTCTTAATGATGACATGGTCATCGATATGCACATAAGGGTCACAAGTAACTTGTTTTATTTGTTAATTTTGATTAATTGTGTGGTATTGGGGTTCTTTCCAATATTGTTATTGTAATATATTGCGCCACTGTGCAATAGATATTGTGTACTTTATTCATATTTCACTGTCTTTTCTACTTCAAACAAGGTGGCGAGTATCCACAACGTTGTGTTATAGCATATAAATATATATTTATAAAATTAATATATCAATTTTTCCTTATATTTAAAATTATTAAAAACAAAAAGGAATCGTAACGTCAATGTAAAGTAAATGGTATAACAACGAATTAAAAATTAAAAAGAAGCAAATAATTCGGAAGCCGGTGGTCAATACTATGAGGAGAGAGCGAAACAATTGAAAATAAAAAGAAAAGAACACCAAAATCAAGTTATCAGTTCAGGATTTCGAAAGTTAAAGAATATGAAAATATATCTACATTAGAAGAGCCCACTTTAGACTACACGTTAAAGAAATAGAAACAAAACAATAGTCAAGGCCAGTTAAAGGAAGGTAAAAGAAATTGGAAAAAGGAAGAAAGAAAATGTGTGGAGCAATACGGAACAACTTGGAAAAGAGAAATAAATATGAGGTAAAGGGACACATAGAAGATAAATGTAGGTTAGATAGTAAGAATAGAAAGAATGATATAACTATATGTTAGTAAAATCAATAATTTAGTTAAGATATATTTAGTAAAAATGTATTCTAAATATATATTGTAAAAAATGGGAAAACCATATTTAAAACTAAACGAGATTTTCGTAACGAAAATGTTATTGTTAAATAACAATAACTTTTAAAACACGAAATAATGTGTTAATTAAAGGAATATGAGTAGCCCGTAGGTAAACCCATAAGTAAGGCCAAGGGAGTTTGGATGGAGAACGCTTAAACTATCTAGAACGAACCTATCAGATGTAGTATTAAAGGGAGGAAAGCCATATTCGGGAGATTCTTTTGGTTCAGAATAGTTGAGAAAAGTGGAAGATTCTGGAGGCTCTACTGGCGTCGAAAGACCTTGGAAAAGCCGTAGAGGTTGGATTATAAAGCCGTCCCAGCTTTGGGCCGAACACTAGTCTAGGATTAAGAGTGAATCCTGTGCTTTAGATACTGGTACAATAGGTTGACGCCGAATTCGTGAAGGTGGGGTATTTGTATCTTTCTTTGTGTTTAACAGAATATGGGATGATCGGTGATGAACCCAAGTACCCTTTCACCCACTATTTATATTCTTCAGTACTTTTCACCATGAAATATTTTCACAACAAATTGACACAAAGAAATACAAAGGTATGTAATTGACGCGTCATGCAGTGTATAACGAATACAACAACTGTAACACATCAATGAATTGACATTAGGTTATAAACGTAGATGACAATATAACCGAAGAGCAATTACAGAATACAAGATGCGATACAGCTTTGACGAATCGAAAAATATGTGTTTTATTAGTGTGATTGTCTACGGGATTGTCTAGAGGGAATGTTTTTAGAAATGTCTATACAAAGCATATTTATAAAAACGTGACGATTAGTCTGAAGCTAAGAAAAGTTCACTCGTGTGGAGAAGGTTGGGATATTTTCTTTGTCAATGAAGGAAGACAACCAACTTTCTGTCATGCAGAAAGGATTGAATTAAATTATTCCAAAGAAATATACCTACTTACTCACTACCCAACGCCCACCCTTGGCTGTTGAGCCATATGGTGACGCGCTGACCAGTATAGACAAACAATTGGGTCATCATCATTTCCGGAATGGTCGAGCGCATTGCATTTCATCAGATGATCCGCATCCATAATATCGTTCCACAGAGAGGGCATTCCGGTGTTGGGAGCACACCGATGCCATGTAGATGGGTGGCCAGGTAGTCATGGCTGGTTTGCATTCTGAACTTGGCAACGCCTACAGCTCGTGGAAGTCTGTGGCCGATGGGCCGTGTGGTGACTAGGCTTTCCCATTGTTTTCCTGCTGATTGCTGTGTGAGGTACAGTTTGCTGGCCCGGTCGATAGTTGCATTGATGCGGGCTTTCGTGCTTTGCAACGAGGGCATACAAATTTGTTGTGCCATGGATGTGCTTTTTTTGGCCAGAAAGTCTGTCCTCTCATTTTCATAGATGTTAAAATGGCTTGGAATCAATTGTAAAGTTTTATGGCAACCTTTATTTGCCAGGTATTCCAGGGCTTTTCTTGTTTCCATTGTTCTTTTGCAGTCTGTATCTGTATTGCTCGTTAGGTTTCGGATAGCCGCTATTGAATCGACGATGAAAATTGCTTGTAAAGGAACTATTTTGTTTAGTTCGGCGGCCGCTGCTTGTACTACTGCTATTTCTCCATCATAGTTGGTCTAGGTAGCTCTCACTGCTAGGTATCCCTCAAAATTGCGACAGTAGTAGGCAGCACCGGCTGCACCAAAGAAAAATGAAACATGTACTTCAAACTTCACGAAGGTTGACGTATTAGTTACTGTTAATTAATTAAGTTTTATTTAATTAAGTATTAATTAATTAAGTTGATTTATACTTGCATAAAACTTGGTAAGTAACAAGTTGAGTGAAACGAGAGAGAAGTATAGAATAAATTTTTAACGAGAAACAATGTAGTAGTTGTCTAAGTTGAGTTTCCTTAATTTTTATTTTTATGTTAAATTTTCTTGGATAGTTGAAGTTGGTATTTCGTGAGTTATTTGGAAATAATTTGAAAAAAACATCACATTTATTACATCCAGCTTCGCAATGACTGTTATCTACGAATATCTCCAAACCGTTCATTATATACCTCAAATTGTTATATTTTTACTTTAATGCATTCTGAATCTAATATAATATATAAAGATCTTTTTATTAAAAAAATCGTTTTTTCGTCTTTATCTTAGTATTTCTACATATGCAGATTGTTGCGCGGTTTCTTAGCTTTCTCTTTAGTTTTCTCTTGATTCACGTCTTTACATAATCATCGTTTCTTTACAATTAACCTTGAATATCTACTAAGCCGTTCGTGGTAATTACCTCAAATTGGTATATAAAATAAATTTATAAATATTGAAACGAATAATTTAAAACGAATATATTTAAAAGTATATAAAATTTTTTTTATAAAAATAAGGGGGTTTTGTCAAAAATATAGCGTATGAAAAATAAGTGATTGTTTTTTTTTTTTAGAAATAATTAAGAAAACAAATAGCTGTATTTCATTTAATTTTTTATCCAGAATTAGGGTAGATTTACGTGGTGAAAACCCGTGTTTGGTATTATCAATCGCTTTTTATTTATTCACGCTTATACATAGTAATCTTTCTAAGTGAAAAGGCAGTTACCTACAAACAGGACTAACTCATAAACCGTTCATGAAATATATCCTACAATGTTGAATGTCAATCGATATTTATTTATTCAAATTAATACATAATAATCGTTTAAAGTGAATAACAGTTATCCAAAAATACGCCTAACTCATAAACCGATCATGAAATATGCACCAAAATAATGAACGTTATACATTTGTCAATCCTAAATCGAATAAAGTATATATAGATACCGCTTAAAGAAATCGTTTTTTTCCGCCAAAGATGTATCAACACTACATTTACGCTGTTGGCCTATGTTCTTGATTCTCCTGGATGGTAATATTTAAGTTTATAATTTACATCCCTGGAATCAATCAGAGGACTAACTCAGACCTATATTACATAATTAAACTCTTTAGGCCTACGTATTGCGTATTACCCTAACGGATACAAATGCTGAAGTCCAAATAGTTCAGCGTACAAGGGGAATAACAAATAAACGTTAAAATAAAGTGACGATTGTAAATGTAAATTCTGAAGTACAAAATGTTCAGCTTACAAAAGAAACAATACATAATCGTTACAATAATACCTTATCCTTGTTTTGTACAAAACGGTAACCATGACAACCGAATGTATTTATTTTTAAAGTAGTACTTTTGTTCTGCTAATTCTATACTGAGTTATTTATTATGTTAATTCAGACAATAAGTTTAGTCAAACGAATAATTCATAAACGTTTGTCTATTATTAGCGATCAACCTACTTGACAAAAAAAAAGTATAAATGAAAGTCAACTCTTTATCGACACAAAAACTCTTTGAATAAATAATTCTCGCGTATAATAGTAAAACAGCGAAAAAAATGGAATAAACGAGTATTTGGCTCTATGAGGAAAAACCAACAACACACAGGTAATGAGCGTGCAACAAAGCCAACAAATACTGGGGACGGGAAAAGCGTGGCGAGTGGGGGTTGTTTGAAGTTTAACCGGGTTAGTCCGTTATGGTCGTTAGGCATGACAACTTGAAGGGGGGAAAATTTTCTTATGTCAGTTGAGATGGTTTTGAGTAGTGACTTTGTTAAATATTACAAAATGCTGGT
Source organism: Prosapia bicincta (assembly GCA_036971475.1). Taxonomy (NCBI): domain Eukaryota; kingdom Metazoa; phylum Arthropoda; class Insecta; order Hemiptera; family Cercopidae; genus Prosapia; species Prosapia bicincta. The sequence goes on from JBAIZL010000005.1 coordinate 81,358,517, forward strand.
TACTCCTAATTTACTCACATCTTTCATTCCTTTATATAATTAAGGTTTTTAGTAATGAATACAGCTTTATTGTTTTCATCAGGTGATGTCGCCAATCTAAAGTTGTTTTTAAGTATTTGCTTGTTTGCTGGTAAGTTCTCGTGAATCTTACTGCATAAAAATTTCAGTTATGAATGATTAGTTGTTATAGTTATTTTTTTTTTATTTCATAATTAGTAAATTTCAGTTACAATAGATTTTATTTTATTTTGCAAGGGATTAAGTTTATATAACAAAGTTTGTGAAGTGGGAGAATAGACCTCTCGTAATAATTGGGAAATAAATACAAACCCTGAAACGGCAACCCTTAAGATTACAAAAACATATAAATTGCCATTTTTACCTCTTGCTTTGTTATAAATACACATATTGCGGTAACCATGACAACAGGTGGTTTAAAGTTTAATTGGGAGATCTAAGAACTCTTTGTACTCCAAAATCATTATCACACTAACATATACTTTACGGTATGAACACACACACTTACCGCATTTAGATTGGAATGTACACAAGTTTTGTGCTGATGCTGCGGTGTGTGTTGAAGGTTAGTTTCAGTAGTAGGGAATTGTGATGACGTATTTCACAAAATTTGCAATAAGTTGAACAGGTTTTGGCGTTAAAAACAGATTATATTGAAGAATAATTGTAGGCACATAAAATGGTTCTAGTTAGTTTCTAAATAACAATACTCAAAACATTTTCAAAAACGTTTCCTAATATACTGATCTACGCTTCTGTATTCTTATTATTTGTCTATAATCGAAAACACTTTCTACATTCCTAACATCATAATATTTTTCTTTCCCGCCCGTCTTGTAGTAAATACATTCTCAAACATTTATTAGTTTTTTACTATTTATTACGAAACGTATCCACAAGAAAAATACTTTATTGTTAGTAGGTTACAGAAATATCTATAGTTTGTAACCAGGAATTTGTATTTTATTTCACTTATTGCAATTTAGTATAAATATATTACACATAAAGTGAAATATTATGTAGAATATGTGGAAGTAAAATAATATACAGTTTTAATTTTAAAAAAGAAATATTTCTTAATTACCTATTCACTACATTAAGTATTAAATAATTAGGTTTATAATAAATTTCCTAACAAAAATATCTACCTGAATAGTTTCGGACCAAGGTAGATATAAGAATGGGATTATGTTAGTACAAAACGTGACGCCTATATATTGAGTAGAAATTCCCACCCAGTGACGTCAGACTTACACTATTTGCAAAATCTAATGTAAAGGAAGGCCATGTGTTATTAGGTTACATTTGTGACATTAAAAGCAAAAACACAAAGCGGAAATATCGATTTGCACTCAGCTCTCGATAATTCACGACTTAATGTGCTCACGTTAAGTCCGTTAATCGCCTATAGAATGCGTTGCTTCTTGTCCAGTTACTATTGCGGTGTTTAGGAGTTTGGTTCTAATTGCAGTTTTATTGTTGCAAGCATGAGGTTTATGTTACGTACTTATGGGAGATCCGCAGTTAGCTAGTCGCAATATCCGGAGGTGGGTGTATTAAATGAACACGTAAGAGAATATACTTTGTTTTTATTTACAAGGAATAAAATAATTAAAGAACTTCTGTTGGGAATTTTGTAAAAATAACTCTCAACAGATTACAAATAAGTGGTCCATCGTTATCATCATCAGCTTGTCTCGATAAGACTTGTGTAATTATTTCTTTTCTTTCTATTAGTTCACACTCTCCTTATATTTATTTACATATACTGTTCAAATATCCAAGCGTCAATATAATATTATTTTATGCATCCATTCAAGTTCAAATACAATTTTTAAAACTTTTTAGTGGATGACACTTGATGTTAATACAATTTGTTAAAAAAAAAGGTAATAATGAATTACTTTTAGTTTAATACGAGAGACAACGTTTCACAATAGAAGCAATGTAGTAATTTGCAATAATTATGCAATATAGAAATTTTGTTTAGCAAGTGATAACATATGATTTTATAAACAGATTATTTTATGTTATAGGTTATATGGTAGAACAGTGTTTTAAAATTTATAATTTAATTCGCTTTCTATTTAGTCACTTAATATTGTGACTCTGTCATATGTATATACATATAACTAATAATTGTGATTTTTTATTTCAAAGTAACTAAAATACAATTTTCTTTGTTGAGTTAAGTCGGAATAGACTTAATTATTTAGGGACATCTTCATATACATTTCGACGCAACATATACTAGTTCATTCTTCTCGTAAATCTCTTTCATGTTCTTGGCTACACAATATTTATTATTGTTTCCTAATTAATCTTTATTTGTTTCACGTTTCCAACTCCGGTATAAATTGCTTAGTATATTTTGCCTTGACGAACATGCCCAAACAAAGATTCACTTTAATGTTTTACAAGTTTTTTTAAAGTTCTACAGAAAGTTCATAAAGTGTGAGTATTAATGTACAATAACGAGTTTTACAGAACAGTTATTAACTCATGATTTATTGTTTACTGGAAATAGGTGTTAACTAAATAATAAACCTGTTGAATATCGAGTCAAAGATATGTATTTAATAATTGTACTATTAAAATAGGTATATATATAACCGGTTTATCATTTATGTAAATAAATAATAATAGAAATAAAGGGAACAAGGATCGTTGTAAAACCAAATGCTTGCCACGTAAATAGAAAACGAACTCGGTCAATAACAAAGATTGAGTTTATATATTGTAATAGGATAAAATAGATTTTCTGACGTAAAAATCTAGATTATATTAAAAATAAAAATATTCTAATAAACAAAATAAGAGTATTCACTGAAGCAGAATTATTTTATTGGAAGATTGTAGAAATATGTACTGTGGTAATATAGGCTGCCACATTTTATAAAGGGGCCAGTGGTTTATCAGATATTCGTCACGCAGGACGACGTGACCGGAAAGCTTAGCGAGCACTGGGTATGGCTAAGGGTGAAGGATGACGGGGAAATCACTTCGATTTTATAGTGATTGGATTCTATACTCCAAGACCAATATGATGCTAAATGTAGAGAATAAAAACTGCGATGTGGCTTGAACTACAATGTATACAAAATAAAGTGAAGAGAAAATTTCATCCCGCATGCTTAGGCGAGGTTAATGTCGTATACCTGCCTGTTTAGGCGACGGATTTACTTCAGGGTTTGTGATTGTGATTAGAAAAAAAGAGATATATAAGTAGAAACAACGCAGAAAGCTACAAAGAGATGCTAAAAGACATAAAAAGAGAGAGAGAGACGGGGAGAGAGGGAGAGAGACAGAAAGAGAGAGAGAGAGAGATAGAGGGACAGAGAGATAGAGAGAGAGAAATAGAGAGACTAACACAGAAATGTCCTATGAGAAAGAGAGGGAAAATGAGAGGAGGAGGAGGAGTTGCATATACGACTAAGTCAAAATCAATAATTTTACAAAATAATTTATCACTATATCAGTGATACTTATAATTCAGGCATATTTATTTATGGCATATTTCAGGAGGTGGTATTCTCAGGTCAGTTTTTGTTGACACGGCAATGAGAGAGTGATGTCATTTACATGATGAATGATTTTTTCTATAAATGTCGCTTCCTCAGAAATCTATGAAGATATCAATAGAAACCAATTACATTAAAGATATTTTTAGTCAGTAATCTAGCCAGTAAATGGTGGCATAGAACTAAGGTATGTATTTTTCAGGAGATCATAATGAATTACCTATGGTATAAAAAAAGTATATGCGGATATATATTTGAAAATATAGTAGCAAAGAAGGAAAAAGTAAACAAGTTCAGAACGGAGTAAACCAGATAAAACAATAAAGTAAAAAGAAGTTAACAAATTAATATAAAATGTGAGATACAGAAAATATTAAAAATACAAAATAAGAAAACAGACAAAACGAAGAAGAAGGGAAAACCTGAAGAGTATAAAATCCTTGAATTGGACAAAAAATAATTTTGGGACTGAAATTGATTCAATAAACTCTGCAAGTGACCAGTTGAAAGTTGTTTTCTACTTTATATTAAATATATTTATAAAATAGAAATAGTAATTATCTTGGAAGAAATCTAGTTATCAATGCCTTTAAAGTAGAAATTTATTTATTCTAAAACCTATCCCGAAATAAATATAGTATAGTATTTGTATACTCACAAATTATACAGTCCCTGCTACAAACGCGGAGACATAATAGAAATTAACTGTATTCGAGACGCTGCACAAAACGTCACCCGCTTTATATTCGCTCCCATGGCTCCGCATAAGAGTCGCCTTTGAAGACGGTTCTAATCATTGGAAACAAAACCTTCCACAGTTGCCTTTTGTTCTCGGCTCCTTATTTCCCACGGAGAGAAAGCAACAGAGCAAAACCTATTACAATCCAATAATTAGATATTTACAAACCTTCCTATCAAATAGGATATTTAGGCAGGCTTTGCAATTTGACTATTGAATATTCCATTATAAAGATATTCAAAATCAATCAGTAAAAGGATAAATTAATTATATGCAATACAATTACTACAGAGGGAATATTAAGCTAAAAAACAGTAAATCTACTTAGACAAATAAAATCTTTAAAATACAAAAAAAGAAATAGGCGTAAATAACAAACATAAATATAGTTTCATTTACTATTGAATTTTACTATTGAAGCCTCCCTCAAATCATCAGCAAAAGGACAAATAAATTATACCCAATACAATTATTGCAGAAGGTAGATAAAGAAAATACGGTAAAACCAGTTACAGAAATAAAAACCTTAAAATACAAAAAGAAATAGGGGTAAATAATATACATAAATAAAGTTTTATAAATATAATGGGTTGTCTGAGGAAGAAATTAACTAGCGTAACATACAATGCAAAAGATCTGTACATGATTTTGTAAATCTATCATCGCGGAGGATAAGGAAGCGCCGTATAATTCATGACGGGTAAGGGTGGTCCTTAATCGAAAAGAATATGTCACTCTCGAAATACAAATTCCGACAATATATATATCACGTCATGACAAGTTTGTAGAATGGTTTTTCATTTCAGAACTGGAAATTTATGTTTACACAAGGTACTTGATTTACATTGGGAATAATTCAATCTGCATAAATGCTTGTGATTCAAGTTAGAAAATATCTGGGAAAATCTACAATTTTATAAACATAAATACTATATCATAATCAAACAAATAAAATATATGAACGACAAATTATTCATCCTAATAGTGAAAATTAACTCTAAGACAAACTGAATTGGTTCCCGCAGTGCATTAAATCCAAAAACTGAATATTACCGGTAAACCATGGGATAACGATAATTCCACACACCTGGCAATCTACTACAACATCCTGTTTCAGTTGTTGCTGGGCAATAAGATACCATTCAGAGTACAAAATACCGAGTAGCAAATATTACTTATTTGTATGTAGTATAAGCAGCAAATAATCACTGTGTTAACTATTTATTTGTAAAAGATTTTCAGTCTAATTTTGTACAAATTATTTTTGAAAATTAAAAAAAAAAATGTTTTTATATCTTTCTTACATTTAAATAAAGTGAAAATATCTATGATAAAACTATTTTACTCCTAAATACTTAGTTGTTCTGTGTATTATACTGACTTGATCTCAAGATCAATTGGACCAAACATAATATTTAGTTTGATTACTAAAACAATATTTATTTAATAATACTAGAGAAATATATGGTTAAACTAAACTATAAATATTACTAAAATTATTTATGATTAATTATATTATATTTAAATTGTAAAATAAATAACGTCTGATCGTAGGAGTTTCATTCCTTTATATTATTCTAAGAAAATATTTTTCAAGGAATTAAACAGTTAACCACTTGTGTAACGTCATGTTGTGTTCGTTGGGCTATGTTTGAAGGATGACATAAGTAAACGTATTTGTAATTATGTCTCCAGTCCTACGACTAGAATTGTTTCTTTAAAATTTTATTTTGAATACCTTATTACAAATAAGGGATTAATTTGTTTTTTGAATATATATTACAACATAATATACAACCACAGTGGCTGTTTCAAAAGACTATCTAATATACAAAACTAAAACCAAATTGCATTCATGTTGGGAAAGGTTAAGTTTTACCTCCACTGCGAAGTGGATTCGTTACACTGTGTAAACACTCGAACGGTAAAGTTGAGACAACATATTACAGCCTTTAATAAAGTTGAGCCTTTGCCGCACGTCCTTTGTTGCCTTAGTCTTCCTTTATCCGGCCTTGTTTTAGAGAGCACTGCACAACACAAGCCACTTGATAATCCACTTGAATGCTTAACAATTTTTTAAAAACTATTTATCCCTTTGTTGTTGAGTAATATTCCTGACAAAAGTGTTCCACTTAGAAATACCTCAATACCTCTAACTATTAAATTTCAGTTGATCCTCTAAATTATTAACACAATATATCTTATAATGTTCTGCTTATTTTTTAATTCCTTCTATTAGTTCACACTCTCACTATATATAGGCCTATATATATATATATATATATATATATATATATATATATATATATATATATATATATATATATATATATCTTGTTTAAATATTCAATCGCTAATAAAATACATTTTATTCTACACTAAAGTTTAAATACATTTTCCTAAAACTTGTAAAGGATGACAATTGATTTTAATACAGTTGTCTCAAATATTATGTTATTATTATATATATTAAAATAAGTTTAGTTTTATATGGGAGAAAACATGTTGCAAAAGGAGCAAGGTATGCAACATTGCTATTTTATTCCATTTTGCTTAAAATAGCTGTATAACAGATAATTTCATAAAACAGCTGATTTTATATTGTAAGTTATGTATTAGAACAGCTGTTTTAACTCAAAGGTTATCCTACTTTATTTATAGCAAATGTAATTATTAAATAAAAAGTAACTAGAATAAAATTTTCTGTTTTTACCTAAGACAGAATTGGCTTTCAAAATGTTTTCCTTAAATTACCTATAATATTTTAAATAATAAACCCAATAGCCACAATATAACTTTATTTAATCACTTTATGTACATTTCGGTTACCAGGTTACCATCTTTAGAAGTACTGAACAAAATTAGTTTAATTTACAACGTAACATATGTAACAAAAAATTATTGTGGTTATAGATTTATTGTTATTTTGTCTTAAGCATTGTCACTTAAAATCAGCTATGACTGATGCTTAAAAACGAAAACCCATAGTTAAAACTAAACGAGAGATTTTCGTAACTAATATAATAATGTTCATGAACAACAATTAAAAGAAAATTAAAAATAAAAATATAAATTACTTGTTTAAAAACTGTTGAAGATGTGTGGCAAAAATTCAAATGCCAACTGCATATTACAAGCGTGTAGTTATAAGTACTTGGAATGAACCAATTACTTTATTCTATACACGCGATACATAATCCTTTCAATTCTGACCTACCATCGAGACGCAGACTCATAGTAATCCCTACTATCCTCTCTTTCAGCGAGAAACATGTTCGTGCCTTCAGCTTTAGTCTAGTAAATAGAACAGTCCCTACATCTCTCCCTCGTCTATATAAATCTACTTCCTCCTCCTGCTCTTATTTCCAACACGATGATTCTTTTTCGAGATATTTTTCATTTTGAATATCGCAATCGTGGTTTTCATTTACTATTTATTTGTATAACGTTCCTCTCCACTTCTAATTGTGTTAGAAATAAGTTACGTTTCTCCATCAGATCGTTAACGAACAATAAACGACATTTTGTCTTAAATTAAAGGCTTGAGTTTTAAAAACTCTATAACTGTATAAATCACATAAAGCATCACCAAGTGTATTTCTGTTTACGTGGTTGCGTGGCAATTGGAAAAAGATAGGAAGGAGATGTGTAGGATAACAAGGAACTACTTGGAAAATGCAAACTAACATGAGGTAAAGACACACATAGAAGATAAACGTAGCTTAGTTATTAAGAGCTGAAAGTATGATATAACTATATGTTAGTAAGATAATTAATTATGTTAAGATATATGTAGTGAAAATGTATGCCTAATACATAATGTAAAAAAGGAAAATCCATAGTTAAAACTAAACGAGAGATTGTCGTAACAAAAATAAAAATGTTAAAGAACAATAAGTTTTAAAAAACGAAATAAAGTGTGAAGTAAAAGGAATATGAGTAGCTTATGGGTTAACCCTTAAGTAAGGCCAAGCGAGGTTGGATGGAGGGCCTTACATTAACTAGAACGAACCAATCAGATGTAGTATTGAAGACAGGGAAACCATATTCGGGAGGTTCTTTATGCGTCAGAATAGTTTAGGAAAGCGGGAGATTCAGTAGGCTCTACTGGCGTCGGAAGGGTATGGAAAAGCGGAAGAAACCGTAGTGGTTGGTTGGAGTATCGTTTAGTCCTAGAAGGGGCTAACCACTAGTCTAGGCCTTAAAGTGAATCATGTAGCTGTAGATACTGGTACAATAGGTTGACGCTGAATTCGTAAAGGGGGGTATTTGTACCTATCTTTGTGTTTAACAGAATGTGGGATAATCGGTGATGAACCCAAGTACCCTTCTCCCTTACTATTTTTATCCTTCAGTGCTTTCCCACCATGAAACATTTTCACAAAAAACCGACACAAAGCAATACAAAACTATGTAATTGTCTATGTCGTACTGTGTATTACGAATACAACAACTATAACACAACTAATGAATTGACATTAAGTTATAAACATAGATGATAATATAACCGAAGAGCAATTACAGAATACAAAAGGCGATACAGCTTTGACGAATCCAAAAACATGTGTTTTATTAGTTTGATTATCTATCGAGGTAGTCACTTCTCAAGGGAAATGTAGAAACAAAAATGGGAAAGTGCCGCACCTGGTGAGGAATATATATAGAGCCATTTTAAAAATATGTGATTTAAAATTTGTTAACGTAGTTTTTTTTATCATTTTAGTTGTTTGTGGTAAAGTTTGTAACATGAATAATGTGTTGTCTTAGATTTATTTCTTTAAAATGACGTAGATAGTACATTAAATTTAAATTCATATTATTTTTAATGCACTCTTTTACTTGTACTTGGTTATTTCTTTCTTAATAAATTGTCAAATATACATTACTTTCTAAAGTTTTAGGTTTAATAATTTGTTTAAAATAATCTATAAATATATTTAGTAAAGCACAACTATATCTAAAATTTCTAAATTAGAAACCTGCCACTTCCATCTTCCTTACTATAAATCAACAGTGAGAAGCCTTCCTCACCACCACCTTGAGTGAAGCAACTTATAAAACTATATCGTCAGGTATGCTGCTTTTATATTTGTCTTGAGCATCGTAATATTGTAGAGGGAAATGTTTTTAGAAATGTCTATACAAAGCCACTTTATAAAGACTTAATCATTACTACGATGAAGCTAAGGAAATGCACTCATGTGGAATAAGTTAGGATATTTTCTCTGTCAATGAAGGAAGACAACCAACTTTCTGTCATGCAGAAAGGATTGAATTAAATTATAACAAAGAAATATGAATCATGTACTTCAAACTTCACGAGGGGTGACGTACTAATTAATGAAGTTGATTTAGTCTTGCATAAAGCTCGCTAAGTAACAAGCTGAGTGAAACAAGAGAGTTTGTCTAAGTTCGGTTTCCTTAAGTTTTATTTTTATGTTATATTTTCTTGGAAAGTTGAAGTTATTATTTCGGGAATTATTTGGAAATAATTTGAAAAAAGTTACATTACCTCCAGCTACGCAATAACTGTTGCCCACGAATATGTTTTAAACGGTTCATTATAAATACCCCAAATTGTGATATATAATACATATGTATATTCTGAATTGAATATAGTATATAAAATTCTTTTATTACAAAATAATTATTTCGACAATAATATAGCCTATCAAGTGATATTTTTTTTCAAAATAAGTTTAACCCTTAGTTACTCGCACTGGGTGATTGAGTACCTCATACGAGATTTTTGTATGCAAAAGTTGGCATAACTGCTTGTTCGGTAAGTGGCGCACCTTCTATCCTATTGTTGACTTATTTACTACAAGATAAATCTATTTCAGTCGTTGCTTAGTGTCTTTTGTGCTCATATTGTGAAATATTCTGAACGATTCTTTAATTGGTGTACTGAATACCCCGCGCGAGTAAGAATGTAAGTACTTTTATATTTATTTTAATAATATTGTTGTAAAATTTATTGTTGAATATGACATTATATCTATTCTGTTATTAATTTTCAATCACACATAAACAATCATTGGAAGCAGTGACGGATCAAGACAATCTCCATTTGGAGAGGTGAAGGGTGGTTGCAATTCTTTTTAGAAATGTAGGAACTGTTTTCATAAAGTATTTTTCAAATGGAATTTTTACATACTTTACAATGCAGTTACGTAAGAAAACATACGTACAGTTTTGTCAACATGTGGGGGGCGGGATTGGATTAGTGTATGGTTTAGTCGAAATAAAAACATGATTGTTACATTTTTGGTATTTTGTTTTAGGAATCAAATGTTACGAAGTGACGAGGAAATTAGAAGAGCTTTGGAGGCCGTGAGTGGTAATGAGTGTGAGTATGAAGGTGTTGAAAATTTCTCGGACTTAGAGGAAGAATTTATTGATCGCGAAGATGAAAATCACAACAGCAACAGTGAACAACGCATTTCATCTGACTCGGACCCGTCCGATGACCAAGACGACAATGAAGATGAAAATTATTTTGTGAAAACTCTATATAAGAAAGTTCAAGGTGTAAAGGTTCCTATAGAAACATTCAGGTGAAAGAAAACACCAATAACAAGCAATTATGCTAAAGTGGCAAAAAAAATATTTTCAAAAAAAGATATCCTACCATTACATCGAATGCTCCTGCAGATGAAGTATCTGCATTTAGGAAAATAATCGACGAAAATATGATAGAAGAAATTGTACATTGCACAAATAAATATATAACGGCACTGAAAGATAATTATGCGAGGGATGCAAAGGAAACATCTAAAGAAGACATTTTAGCTTTTTTCGGAATGTTATTTTTGATAGGCTCAAAAAAATGAGCAAAACTGATCTTTCCGAAATATTTGCAAGTGATGGGACTGGCATTGAATTAGTAGATTAGTAATGTCCAGGAACAGATTTTCTTTTCTGCATTGTGCTGCAAGACTAGATGATAAATCAACACGGGAGGAAAGAAAAAAAAAAATAGACAAGCTTGCTGCAATTAGGTCGTTCTGTGACCAATTTGTTGCCAATTGGGAAAAATCATATTCTCTTGGTGAATTTGTCACGATCGATGAAAAACTAGAACCATTTCGTGGTAGATGCAGTTTCATCCAATACATCCCAAACAAACCTGCATCAAAATATTTGCATTAGTTGACTCAAAAACGTACTATACTTATAAAATGGAACTGTATTGTGGCCTCGAACCAGAAGGGCGCTACAAAGTAAGTAACACTCCTACTGATATTGTGCTAAGACTGACAGGCTCTCTGAAAGGATCCAACAGAAACCTGACTACAGATAATTGGTATACAAGTGTTCCATTAGCTAAAACATTATTAGAAAATGAAATAACTTTTGTTGGAACAATGAGAAAAAGCAAGAATAAAATTCCAGAAGAATTTATACCAAGAAAATCCAGAGCTGTTGGTTCCTCCAGGATGTAATCACTATAGCTTCGTATGTTCCTAAACAAAACAAAGCAGTAATAGTTTTATCTACAATGCATGACAAAACTGAAGTTGATGATAAAACTGAAAAGCCAGAAATAATTATGGAGTATAACAGAACAAAATCTGGAGTGGATACAGTAGACCAAATGTGTGGTAACTATATAGTAACAAGACTGGCATAAACAGCTACATAATATACTGTAAGCATGGTGCTGAAATGATGAACAGAAAAATGTTTTTAAAAAATCTTGCAATGTCTTTGATGAAACCGCATCTCCAACAGAGAGCCAGAATCAGATGCTTGCCTATAAACATTGGAGCTATCATAAGTAACTTAGAAACCCCTAAAGCAAGTGAAGATAGCCAAAGCCAAGCAAACCGAAAAAGAGGCAGGTGCTACTTGTGCGGCCGATCTAAAGATACCAGCACTACTATAAAGTGTTGAAAGTGCAATAGGTTTACTTGTAAAAAGCACGCTAAAAAAACTGAAATTAAATGCCAGTCATGTGTGGCTGGTGCTAATGTGGACACTGAGTAGGTATATACCAATAATATAGGTAAATGATTTTAAAAATTTTATGCTTTTCATTTTTTAATTTTCTTAAATAATTTTATTTTTCTTTTACTAAAAATACTACTCATTTTTATACACAAATAAACATTTTTTTAAAGTTAAATGTTCGAAACTATGAAGAGTCCGAGCACACACACACACACACACACACACACACACACACACACACACACACACACACACACACACACACACACACACACAAATACACACACACACACACACACACACACACACACACACAAACACACACACACACACACACACACACACACACACCCTCACACAAAATACTCACACACACACACACACACACACCCTCACTCGCGTGAGCGCGCGCGCAAACACACACACACACACACACACGCTACTTAAGAATTACCATAAAGTTTTCTTGCAAGTGCTTACAATGTGCCTAACCTGCTCCTTAAAGATCCCATTTACGTTGGGTTAGACAACTAAGGTTACGGCATGATTTCCATGTAAACACTAAAATATACTAATATATACTGGGTCTTACATATGGAAAGGGAAATGTCACACACACTCACACGCGTGCGCGCGCACACACACACACACACTCACTCACACTCACACCCTCACTCGCGTGGGAGCGCGCGCGCGCACACACACACACACACGCTACTTAATAATTACCATAACGTTTTCTTGCATGTGCCTACAATATCCTGCTCCTTAAAGATCCCACTTACATTCGGTTAAACAACTTGCTCGCTGAAGCATTACACCGTTAATATACCTCAGCGGCCCATATAAAGAGTCAGCTCTGGTGCGCTGCCATTATCTCGTGCTGAATAAATTATTCAAGTTCCATGCAAGCCCTGACGCATTAGCATTTAGATTGGAATGTACACAAGTTTTGTGCTGATGCTGCGGTGTGTGTTGAAGGTTAGTTTCAGTGGTAGGGAATTGTGATGACGTATTTAACAAAATTTACAAGTTGAACACGTTTTGGCGTTCAAAACAGATTATATTGAAGAATAATTGTAGGTACGTAAAATAGTATCAGTTAGTTTCTGAATAACAATGCTCAAACAATTTTCAAAACTTTTCTTAATATACTGATCTACGCTTCTGTATTCTTAATATTTGTCTATAATCGAAAACACTTTCTACATTCCTAGCATCATAATATTTTTCTTTCCCGCCCGTCTTGTAGTAAATACATTCTCAAACATTTATTAGTTTCTTACTATTTATTACGAAACGTATCCACAAGAAAAATACTTTGATGTTAATAGGTTACAGAAATAGTTTGTAACCAGGAATTTGTATTTTATTTCACTTATTGCAATTTAGCATAAATATATTACACATAATGTGAAATATTATGTGTAATATGTGGAAGTAAAATAATATACAGTTTTAATTTTAAAAAAGAAATATTTGTTAATTACCTATTCACTACATAAGTATTAGATAATTAGGTTTATAATAAATTTCCTAACAAAAATATCTACCTGAATAGTTTCGGACCAAGGTAGATATAAGAATGGCATTATGTTAGTACAAAACATGACGCCTATATATTGAGTAGAAATTTCCACCCAGTGACGTCAGCCTTACACTATTTGCAAAATATAATGTAAAGCAAGGCCATGTGTTATTAGGTTACACTTGTGACATTAAAAGCAAAAACACAAAGCGGAAGTATCGATTTGCACTCAGCTCTCGATTATTCCCGACTTAATGTTCTCACGTTAGGTCCGTTAATCGCCTATAGAATGCGTTGCTTCTTGTCCAGTTATTATTGCAGTGTTTAGGAGTTTGGTTCTAATTGCAGTTTTATTGCTGAAAGCATGAGGTTTATGTTACGTAAATAGCACTACGTAGCATGAGCTAGTCGTAATGTCCGGAGGTATTTGTAGTAAATGAAAACGTAAGAGAATATACTTTGTTTTTATTTACAAGGAATAAAATAATTAAAGAACTTCTGTTGGGAATTTTGTAAAAATAACTCTCAACAGATTACAAATAAGTGATCCATCGCTATCGTCATCAGCTTGTCTCGACAAGACTTGTGTAATTATTTCTATTCTTTCTATTAGTTCACTCTCTTTTTCTTCTTTTTATTATTATATATACTGTTAAAATATTCGATCGTAAATTTAATATTACTTTATGCATCCATTCAAGTTCAAATACAAATTTTAAATTTTCTAGTGGATGACACTTGATGTTATTACTATTTTTGTCAAAGAAATATAATTAATAATGAATTAACTTTAGTTTTATACGGGAGACAAAGTTTCACAAAAGATGCAATTTAAGCAATATAGTAATTTCGTCTCGTTTGGCAAGTGATAACATATGATTTTATAAACAGATTATTTTATGTTATAGATTATGTGGTAGAACAGTGTTTCAAGTTGTGTAATTAATTTCACTTTCTATTTAGCTACTTAATATTGTTTCTCTGTCATATGCATATACATATAATTAGTAATTGTAATTATTTATTTAAAAGTAAATAAAATGCAATTTATCTTTGTTGACTTAGGTCGGAATTGAATTAGTTATTGTTTATATTCTATAATAATTAAATCCGTTATATTTTTGTATACAAGGGACGTCTACATATCCATTTCGACGCAACATTAAAGAGTTCATTCTTCTTGTAAATCGTTTTCATGTTCTTAGCTACGCAATATTTATTATTGTTTTCTAATTAGCCTTTATTTGTTTTACATTTCCAACTCCAGTATATATTGCTTAATATATTTTGCCTTGACGAACATCCCCAAACAAAAATTCAATTTATTATTTTACAAGTTTTTTTAAAGTTCCACAGAAAGATCATAAAGTGTGAGTATTAATGTACAATAACGAGTCTTACAGAATAGTTTTAATGACTACTGGAAATAAGTGTTAACTAAATAATAAACCGGTTGAATATCGAGTTAAAGATATGTATTTAATATTTGTACTATTAAAATAGGTATATATACAACCGGTTTATCATTTATGTAAATAAATAATAATAGCAATAAAGAGAAAAGACTCGTTGTATAACCAAATTTTGGATACGTAAATAGAACACGAACTCTGTCAAAATCAAAGACCGAGTTTATAATTTGTAATAAGATAAAATAGATTTTCTGACTTAAAAATCTAGATTATATTAAAAATAAAAATATTCTAATTGTGATCCTGTCATATGTATATACATATAATTAATAATTGTAATTATTTATTTAAACGTAAATAAAATGCAATTTATCTTTGTTGACTTAGGTCGGAATTAAATTAATTATTGTTTATATTGTATAATAATTATATCCGTTATATAGTTTTGTACAAGGGACGCCTACATATACATATCAACGCAATAAATAATTGTTCATTCTTCTTGTAAACTGCTTTCATGTTCTTGGCTACACAATATTTATTATTGTTTCCTAATTATTCTTTGTTTCTTCACGTTTCCAACTCCTGTATAAATTTCTTAGTAGTGTTAACTTCAATAGTATAAGTGTTAACTAAATGATAAACCAATTGAATATCGAGTCTAAGATATTTATTTAGTAACTGTACTATTAAAATAGGTATATATACAACCGGTTTATCATTTATTTAAATAAATAATATTAGCAATAAAGAGAAAAGACTCATTGTAAAACCAAATGCTTGCTACGTAAATAGAAAACGAACTCAGTTAATAAAGTCAAAGTACGAGTCTATAATTTGTAATGAGATATAATATATTCTCTAACGTACAAATCTAGATTATATTAAAGTAATAATATTCTAATTAACAAAGAAAGGATTTTTACTGGAGCATTAATTTATTTGAAAGTTGTAGAAATAGGTACTGTGGTAATATAGGCTGCCACATTTTATAAAGGAGCCAGTGGTTTATCAGATATTCGTCACGCAGGACGACGTGACCGGAAAGCTTAGCGAGCAGTGGGTATGGCTAAGGGTGAAGGATGACGGGGAAATCACTTCGACTTTTATAGTGATTGGATTCTATACTCCAAGACCAATATGATGCTAAATGTAGAGAATAAAAAATGCGATGTGTCTTGGACCACAATGTATACATAATAAAATTAACTCTTAAATATACTTGAGAGTTTGTGATTGTGTTTAGAAAAAAGAGATATATAAGTAGAAACAACGCAGAAAACTACAAAGAGATGCAAAAAAACATAGAAAGAGAGAAAGAGAGAGAAAGAGAGAAAGAGAGAGAGAGAGAGAGAGAGAGAGAGAGAGAGAGAGAGAGAGGAAGAGAGAGACAACCACAGAGATTTCCCAAGAGAGAGAGAGAGAAGAGAGAGAGGAGGAGGAATTGCAAATACGACTAAGTCAAAATCAATTATTTTTTCAACCTAATTGATCACTATATCAGTGATACACTATATTTAAGGCATATTTATATATGACATATTTCAGGAGGTGGATTTCTCAAGTGAGGTTTTGTTGACCCGGCAATGAGAGAGTGGTGTCATTTTCATACATGAATTTTCTTTAAATGTCGCTTCCTCAAAAATCTATGAAGATATCAATAGAACCGAATTACATTAAAGATAATTTTAGTCAGTAAACTAGCGAGTAAATAGTAGTAGCAAAGAAGGAAAAAGTAAACAAGTTCAGAATCCAGTAAATCACATACAGGAATAAAGTAATAAGAAGTTAAAAAATTAATATAAAATGTGAGATATAGAAAATAATAAAATTAAAAAAAACAGACAAAACGAAGAAGAAGGAAAAACCTGAAGGAAAAATAATAATACAATCTTTCTATTGGACAAAAAAGAATTTTGGGACTGAAAGTGGTTTAATAAACTCTGCAAATGGCCAGTTGAAGGTTGTTTTCTGCTTTATATTAAATATATTTTTAAAATAGAAAAATAAATTAGATTGGAAGAAATATAATTATCCATGCCTTTAAAATAGGAATTAATTTATTTTAAAACCTATATCGAAATAAATATAGTATGGTATTTATATACTCACAAATTATACAGTCCCTGCTACAAACGCGGAGACATTATAGAAATTAACTGTATTCCAGACGCTGCACAATACGTCACCCGCTTTATATTCGCTCCCATGGCTCCGCACAAGAGTCGCCTTTGAAGACGGTTTTAATCATTGGTAATAAAATCTTCCACAGTTGCCTTTTGTTCTCGCCTCCTTATTTCCCACGGGGAGAAAACAACAGAGCAAAACCTATTACAATCCAATAATTAGATATTTACAACCCATCCTATCAAAACAGGATATTTAGGTGGGCTTTGCAATTTGACCGTTGTATATTCCTTTATAAAGATACACACAATCCATCAGCAAAAGGTTATATTAATTATAGGCAATACAAGTATTTCAGTGGGATAATTAAGCTAAAAACAGTAAAACTGCTTAAATTAATAAAATCTTTAAAATAAAAAAAAAAGAAATAGGCGTAAATAACAAACATAAATCAAGTTTTATAAATATAATGGGTTGTCTAAGGAATAAATGAACTGGCGTTGCATATAATGCAAATGATCTGTCTTGTACATGATTCTGCCAATTCATCATCGCGAAGGATAAGGAAGTGCTCTATAATTCATGACGGAAAACGGTGTTCCCTAATCGAAAAGAATATGTCACTCTCGAAAAAAAAATTCCGACAGTATATTTATATATATATCACGTCATGACAAGTTTGTAGAATGGTTTTCCATTTCAGAACTGGAAATTCATGTTTACATTAAGTACTTGATTTATATTGGGAATAATTCGAATAAATCAATCTGCATGTGATTCGAATATTTTTAGCTTGTGATTCAAGTTAGGAAATATCTGGGAACTGCTACAAATTATTAAACTTAAAAATAATGTCATAATCAAACAAATAAAATATATGAACGACAAATAATTCAAGCTAATAGGCAAAACTAACTCTAAGACAAACTAAAAAGGTTCCCACCGTGCATTAAATCCATAAACTGAACAATACGGGTATACCACGTGATAACGGAAACTCCATACACCTGGCAATCTACTACAACATCCTGTTTCAGTTGATGTTTGGCAGTGAAGATACCATTCATCTTTAAAGTTTACTCGTATAAATACTTAGTAAGATTGTTAAGTACAGGATCCTTAACCTCACTTTCAACAGACCACGTTTGTTTACAATTCTCATTATTTCGTATAACCTAGCAATCAGCTGGTGTTTTATCACAGTTCAAGTTCCACCGCCTACTAGACTTTCATTGCCGACCAGAATCTAGGATTCTTTTACTGCAAAGAAGTAGGTTTTACGATCCAGTCACCAGACGAATCTATACTATTCATCTATGGTTTTAGACTAATTATCTGATTTAGTTACCTGTTGCTAGCATTTCCGTCTTTTCTCAAGTTACATACACTTCTTGCAACATGGCTTTCTAGTGCGGCATTCCTGGTTTCTATTCAAGTGTTTTAGCCGATTACATCGGGTTTAAACCGCGTCTGATTATTACCCCGCTTACTGATTATGTTCAATTAATGTTTTAGATGCGTTCTAACTATAAATTAAAGACTTTAGCCGCGATAAAACTATTTGAAACCGCTTTCCTTGTACAAGTGTAATTTGTTAGGTTAACCGCGTGGTATTCCAATACACCGCAGACAATTAACTCTTTAACCTCGTGGGTGAACTATCAAGTGTTGATTAAAGATTTTCTGTTGTGACTATTTGAAGTGCTTTTAACTTTCAATTAATTTTAAATGAGTTTTAGTTTTATGCAATTCTTCGCAATCTACATTTCATCCCTGCAGGACTTCACACAGGCCTGTGACGACCAACGACTCATAGTTCATCAGCACCGCATACCTTTGGATTGGTAAGTGGCATAGACTTAACTGTGACTCATAAACTTGTGTTATTTCCTTTAATTAACGTTTTAGCGTTAAATTTAAATTCAGTGTTTTTTTTCTTATTAATAAAGCAGACCCCATACTGCTCCAACAAAGCGTGGGTGGTCTTCCGGACTTTTAGTGTAACCGCAAATGATTTGAACTACCCTATTTTCATTTTCTCTCTTTAGTTTTGCTACCAAAACTATACATGGTCAACACGGGCCGGATGATTTGAATCAAATAAGCCATAGGATACAGTTCACTGCAAAATTCATCTTAAAAATTTCCTTAACTAATTTTATTTGAATTCTAGTAAAAATGGCAATTAATACTGATTATTATTTGTTAAAATTAAATAATATCATTGAGGACCTGCAACAGGTTATTAACATAATTGATGGAAATGATATCCCAACAGGTCTCATTAGCGAAATCCGACGCATCCACGGCAACTTTATTGACACATACGAATATATGGAAAAAAGTTTTGAGCATGAAGTCGCTGAAACCGCAGAAAAGGCTTTTCAATTGAAAGCCAAATTTCAACTTTTGTATTTGCCCATCCTGGCCAAATGTCCAGGCATTATAAAATCTGAAGAAAAGGAAATTTCACCGGCTAACCTCACAAATAATTGCATCAGTCTGCCAAGCCTACAAGTACCCACTTTCTCAGGCAATAACAATGAATGGACAGACTTTATCACTATGTTTGACTCCATGATCCACTCTAATGCAAATCTGACCGCAGTACAAAAATTTCAGTACTTAAAATCAACTTTAAAAGGCGATGCCTTAGCAATCATTACCGGCTTAACAATTTCAGACAATAATTATGCAATAGCTTACAACGCTCTAAGAAACCGCTATGCAAACCCACGCAGGCTAGCCGATCATTACTTTAAACAGATTCAAGAGTTCAAATCAATGCAAACCGCTTCGCACTCAGAACTCAACCGCTTTCTAACCGCACACTCTAACGCAGTATGTGCCTTGAAGGCCATTAACTTACCGGACTTGGCAGATTTTCTGTTGTTTCAAATGGCAGTTAATAATTTAGATCCGAAGACTCGTCTTAATTTTGAAACCAGGCTAGGCACCAACACTATGCCTACTTACCGCAGCTTGAATGATTTTGTAACTGAACAAGCTAGGGCAATGGAATTGCTCAACCAGCCTTCGACCTCAACCGCAGCTAGCACAAGCCAACAACCCCAACTATCGGTCTCCTCTGTCAACGAACCTGACTTGAGTAATACACCTCCTGAGAGTCCAACACCGCCGCTCGAATACCCCACTAAACTCATGACGCTGATCTCGACTACCGCAGCCACTACAAGTAACCCCGCCGACTACGCAGATGAAGCCGCACAGCTGAATGAAGGTCATCACCGCAGTACTATGCACCACACCGCCAGGACTCAACCGCCGGCTTTGCGACCACCAGTGATAAGCCAACGCATCCAGTTCAACCGAAGAGCACCCGCACCACAACCATCACCGCTTGTTAGACAAAATTTACCCAGACCGCGCTTGCCTATCCGACCTACCAACCCGCCTCGTAACGATCCGTCCGCAGCACAGTGTTTCTATTGTTCAGCCATTCACAATATCTTTTGTTGTCCAGACTTTCTCAAACTAAAAACTCAGGAACGTCGCGAGTCTATACGACATATGCAGCGCTGTTTCAATTGTTTCGGCACCCACTACCAAAACAAATGCAGGTCACTCAAGACTTGTAAACATTGCAACGGTAATCATCACTCCTTGTTACATGACTCTAACTCAGCTTCGCCCCAGCGACCGTGCACGCATCGACACCCAAACTCAGCCAATGACTGCAACCATTCAACTACCAATGGAAACCTCTCGCCAGCGCCGATAAAACTAACGTCGCTTCTGCCTTATTAGGCACCGCTCAAGTCATTGTAAATGATCATTTTGGAAATCCGCATATCCTTCGGGCAATCATTGACCCAGGCAGTCAAGTGTCTGTCATAACAAAACCCGCAACCGCAATGTTGAGCTTACCTACTAGGAAATCAAATGTTTCTCTTGTCGGGGTCGCTTCTCAAACCACACATATATCAGAATATGTGTCCCTACAAATCTCTTCTAGATATGCCTCAAATTTCAAACTCGATGTCGAAGCTGCAGTACTACCTCACATCACTGACCCTCTTCCATCAATCGCACTATCACCCAGTATACACGCACGTTACAGTCATCTCCAACTTGCTGACCCTCACTTTGACACTCCTGCCCAAATTGACTTAATTCTTGGATCTGACGTATTTAACCGCAGTCTTATTAATGAACCACAGACCATAATCAAAGGTCAACCTGCTGCCCTAAACACTTTCTTCGGATGGATTATCTCAGGATCGCTTCCAGACCATCTATGTCGTCAACCTCACGCCTTCACTACAAGATTAGACGCTCGTTACACCCCTGCACGTCGATCCATGGAGAGGAAAGAAGTCATCCGCACCATTAAAGACACTCAACGCTACAAGAACTTACCCAAGGGTACCACCACCAGTGGCCCCGTTAGAAGATTTAACCATATCACCGAGTCTCTTCGCCCTCTAGTCGACGCCTCCGGAATGCTCATGGTGGGCGGGAGAGTTCATCAGCCTTCACGAAATCACCCCTTTTAGCAACCGCCACCTCTTCAGCAGATGTCCAACCGCTTCTGTCATTCTTGGCCCACCTCCTACTTACTTGCGCAACACCTCACCAACTCTTGGGCATCCATCCATCTCTTAGCTATAGGCTGACCTCTTGGTTGTTTCTTTCTGGTTCTTCGCCCCTCTACTAACCCCGCTCATCATTCTTCTTCTTCTTCAGTTCTAAAACATTCGTTTTGGTGGGCGGTATGTTAAGTACAGGATCCTTAACCTCACTTTCAACAGACCACGTTTGTTTACAATTCTCATTATTTCGTATAACCTAGCAATCAGCTGGTGTTTTATTACAGTTCAAGTTCCACCGCCTACTAGACTTTCATTGCCGACCAGAATCTAGGATTCTTTTACTGCAAAGAAGTAGGTTTTACGATCCAGTCACCAGACGAATCTAGACTATTCATCTATGGTTTTAGACTAATTATCTGATTTAGTTACCTGTTGCTAGCATTTCCGTCTTTTCTCAAGTTACATACACTTCTTGCAACATGGCTTTCTAGTGCGGCATTCCTGGTTTCTATTCAAGTGTTTTAGCCGATTACATCGGGTTTAAACCGCGTCTGATTATTACCCCGCTTACTGATTATGTTCAATTAATGTTTTAGATGCGTTCTAACTATAAATTAAAGACTTTAGCCGCGATAAAACTATTTGAAACCGCTTTCCTTGTACAAGTGTAATTTGTTAGGTTAACCGCGTGGTATTCCAATACACCGCAGACAATTAACTCTTTAACCTCGTGGGTGAACTATCAAGTGTTGATTAAAGATTTTCTGTTGTGACTATTTGAAGTGCTTTTAACTTTCAATTAATTTTAAATGAGTTTTAGTTTTATGCAATTCTTCGCAATCTACATTTCATCCCTGCAGGACTTCACACAGGCCTGTGACGACCAACGACTCATAGTTCATCAGCACCGCATAGCTTTGGATTGGTAAGTGGCATAGACTTAACTGTGACTCATAAACTTGTGTTATTTCCTTTAATTAACGTTTTAGCGTTAAATTTAAATTCAGTGTTTTTTTTCTTATTAATAAAGCAGACCCCATACTGCTCCAACAAAGCGTGGGTGGTCTTCCGGACTTTTAGTGTAACCGCAAATGATTTGAACTACCCTATTTTCATTTTCTCTCTTTAGTTTTGCTACCAAAACTATACAAAGATTCTTTTTTAAGTGCTTATAGTGAAGATGATGCGTGAATATAAAAAACAGTGTGGCAAAGTTTATATATATATATATATATATATATATATATATATATATATATATATATATATATATATATATATAGACTCTATGTACTACAAAAAATACCGAGTAGCAAATAATACCCTTTTGTATGTAATATAAGCAGCAAATAATCACTGTGTTAACTATTTATTTGTAAAAGATTTTCAGTCTAATTTTGTACAAATTATTTTTGAAAATAATGTTGTCTAATTAAAAAAAAATGTTTTTATATCTTTCTTACATTTAAATAAAGTGAAAATATCTATGATAAAATTATTTTACTCCTAAATACTTAGTTGTTCTGTGTATTATACTGACTTGATCTCAAGATCAATTGGACCAAACATAATATTTAGTTTGATTACTAAAACAATATTTATTTATTAAAACTAGAGAAATATATGGTTAAACTAAACTATAAATATTACTAAAATTATTTATGATTAATTATATTATATTTAAATTGTAAAATAAATAACGTCTAATCGTAGGTGTTTCATTCCTTTACATTATTGTAACAAATTATTTATCAAGGAATTAAACTGTTGAACACTTGTGTAACGACATGTTGTGTTTGTTGGGCTATGTTTGAAGGAAGGCATAAATAAAATTATTTATAATTATTTATAATATGACACTCTGGAAAAGAAAGCTCGGACAATATTTATATAACGTCATGACACGTTAGTGGACTGGTTTTCCATTTCAGAACTAGAAATTTATGTTTACACTAGGTAATTGATTTATATTGGGAATAATTCGAATAAATCAATCTGCATAAATGATTGTGAATCAAGTTAGGAAATATCTGGGAACTACTACAAATTTATAAACATAAAAATAATATCATAAACAAACAAATAAAATATATGAACGACAAATTATTCAACCTAATAAGCAAAATTAAAGATAAACTAAAAAGTTTCCCACAGTGCATTAAATCCCAAAACTGAACATTACCACGTGATAACGGAAATTCCACACACCTGGCAATCTACTACAACATCCTGTTTCAGTTGGTGCTGTGCAATGAAGATACCATTCATCTCAAAAGTTTACTCGACTAAATACCAATTGAGATAAATTTTTAAGTGCGCATATTGAAAGTGATAAAAGAATACAAGCAAACAGTTTTGCAAAGTCAATATATATATATATATATATATATATATATATATATATATATATATATATATATAGACAAATTTTTAAGTGCGCATAATGAAAGTGATAAATGAATACAAGTAAACCGTTTTGCAAAGTCAATATATATATATATATATATATATATATATATATATATATATATATATATATATAAAATTTAATACGCATTGGTTATTCAAATACAAGAATATTGATTATTTTATAGTCAAAGCTTTTCGTTGGTATTTTAACATGGTCTATAAGACCACAGTGGCCGTTCCATAACACTATCAAACTTACAAAACTAAAACGAAATTGCTTCAGTGTTGAGCAGGGTCAGGTTTTCCCTCCACCGCGAAGTGGATTCGTTACACTGTGTAAACACTCGAACGGCAAAGTTGAGACAACATATTACAACCTTTAATAAAGTTGAGCCGTTGCCGCACGTCCTTTGTTGCCTTAGTCTTCCTTTATCCGGCCTTGTTTTAAAGAACACTTCACAACACAAGCCACTTGATAACCCACTTGAGTGCTTGAACAATCGTTTAAAATCTATTTATCCCTTTGGTGCTGAGTAATATTGAAGATCAAATTATTGCACTTAGAAATACCTCAATACCTCTAACATATTAAATTTCAGTTGATCCTTTGCTCTAAATTATTGACACAACATATCTTATAATGTTCTGCTTATTTTTTAATTCCTTCTATTAGTTCACACTCTCACTATATATATCTTGTTTAAGTTTTCAATCGCTAATAAAATACATTTTATTCTACACTAAAGTATAATACATTTTTATAAAACCTAAAAAGGATGACAATTGATTTTAATACAGTTGTCTCTAATGTTATGTTATTATTATATATATTAAATTAATATTAGTTTCATATGGAAGAAAACACGTTGCAAAAGAAGCAGGGTATGCAGCTTTGCTTTTTTATTCGATTTTGCTTACAATAGGTATATAACAGATGATTTCATAAAACAGCTGATTTTATGTTGTAAGTTATGTATTAGAAGAGCTGTTTTAATGCATAGGTTATGCTACTTATTTATAGCAAATCTAATTATTAAATAAAAAGTAACTAGAATAAAATTTTCTGTTTTTACCTAAGACAGAATTGGCTTTCAAAATGTTTTCTTTAAATTACCTATAATATTTTAAATAACAAACCCAATAGCCACAATATAACTTTATTTAATCACTTTATGTACATTTCGGTTACCAGGTTACCATCTTTAGAAGTACTGAACAAAATTAGTTTAATTTACAACGTAACATATATAACACAAAAATATTGAGGGGTTAGATTTATTGTTATTTTGTCTTAAGCATTGTCACTTAAAATCAGCTGTGACTGATGCTTAAAAAGGAAAAACCTTACTTAAAACTAAACCAGATTGTCGTAACTAAAATAATAATGTTCATAAACAGCAATTAAAAAAAAACTAAAAATAAAAATTTAAATTACTAGTTTAAAAACTGTTGAAGATGTGTGGCAAAAATTCAAATGCCAACTGCATTTACGTGTAGTTATAAGTACTTATATGCATTCGTAATGCAGCAATTACTTTGTTCCATACACGTGATACATAATCCTTTCAAATCTGACATACCATGGAGAGCAGATTCATAGTAATGGAATTACGATCCTGTCTTTCAGCGAGAAACATATTCGTGCTTTCAGCTTTAGTCTAGTAAATAGAACAGTCCCTATATCAGTCCCTCGTCTATATAAATCTACTTCCGCCTCCTGCTCTTATTTCCAACAGGATGATTTTTTTTTGAGATATTTTTCATTCTGAATATGGCAATCATGGTTTTCATTTACTAGTTGCTTTTATGACGTTACTATCCACTTCTAATTTTGTTAGAAATAGTTTACCTTTCTCCATCAGACCGTTAACGAACAATAAACGACATTTTGTCTTAAAATAAAGGCTTGAGTTTTTAAAACTGTATAACTGTATAAATCACCTAAAGCATCACCAAATGTATTTCTGTTTGCGTGGTTGGGACGACGGCATAAAAGATGAATGCACAGCTGTCCTTTGTCTACTTTATTAATTTTTCACTATCTTTTCTACTTAGAACGAGTATCCACATGGTTGTGTTACAGCCTATAATTATATGTTTATAAAAGTAATATAATGAGGTTTTGTTATATTTAAAGTATAAAAAATAAAAATAAATCGTATTGTAAATGTAAAATAAAGGGCGTAACAACGAAATTAAAGTTAAAATGAAGCAAATAAATCGAATGCCGGTAGTCAATACTATGAGAAGAGAACCAAACAGTTGAAAATAAAAAGAAAAGAACACTAAAATAAAATTATCAGTTCAGGATTTCAAAAATTAAAGAAAGTGAAAATAATGCTATGTATTAGAAGAACGTTTTTTAGGAGACACTTTAAACAAATAAAAACAAAACGAACGTCAAGTCAAGTTAAGGTCCGGTGAAGAAATTGATAAGAGGAAGAAAGGAAATGTATAGAATAACAAAGTACTACTTGGAAAAGGCAACATAGGAGATAAATGTAGAAGAGTTAATAAGAATAGAAAGTACGATAAAATTAAAGTTCGTTAAATAGTTATTTTGTTAGGATATATGTAGTGAAAATGTAATGCTAAATACATAATGAAAACCGTAGTTAAAACTGAAAGAGATTTTCGTAATTAAAATAATAATGCTAATGAACAATAAAGTGTGAAGTAAAAGGAATTTGAGTAGCCTATGGGTAATCCTTAAGTAAGGCCAAGAGAGTTTGGATGTGGGCATTTTACACTACATAGAACGAACCTATCAGATGTAGTACTAAAAGGAGGGAAACCATATTCGGGAAGTTCTTTTCGCGTCAGAATAGTTGAGAAAAGCGGTAGTTTCTGGAGGCTCTGCTGGCGTCGGAAGGTGTTGGAAAAGACGTAGTGTATCATACCGTCCTAGGAGGGAACCGATCACTAGTCCAAGCCTTAGAATGAATCCTGTAAGCTTTAGATAGTGATACAATAGATTGACGCGGCGATAGTTGACACAAAGCAATACAAAGCTACTATGTCATACTCCGCTATACTCTGAAGCTAAGGAAAATGCACTCATGTGGAATAATTTGGAATATTTTCTCTGTCAATGGAGGAAAACAACCAACTTTCTGTCATGCAGAGAGATTAAATTAAATTTTTCCAAAGAAATATGAATCAACTACTTCAAACTTCACGAGGGGTGACGTGCTAATTGATAAAGTGGTTTTAGTCTTGCATGTAGTTCGGTAAGTAACAAGCTGAGTGAAACGAGAGAGAAGTGAAGAATAAGTTTGTAAAGAAACACAATGTAGTAAGAAAGTTTACTATCTGTCTTAAGATAGATAAAGATATCTGTCTTTCCGACCCCAACAAAGACCACCATGCACTGTCATCATACCCTGCGGTCACGTTTATTGCAACGAGTGTGCAGAAAGGGTACAGAGGTGCCCCATATGTAGGAAACGTGCAGACAGGCGCTACCGGCTATTTCTGAACCCGGAGTAATTGTTCAAAATATCCTAGTTTAAATATTCTTTAATAAAGTCTTACCTGTATATCCAGAGTTTACTATTGTTATTTTACACCTTAAGTAGCTATTATGATAAAGCGAGCATCGATGGCTGTTTTAACGTAACTATTGTGATATAGTATGCATTGGTAAATCTCTATACGTAGCTATTGCCTCTGGACATGTGTTGATAGAGGTATTTGAGTAACTATATACTTTGGCCATTAATTGGTAACAGATTTCACGTATCTATTATGATAGGGTATGCTTTGGTAGCTGTCTTTACTTAGCTATTGTGATTGTGTATCCAATAGTAGCTGCCTTTACGTAGCTGTAGCTATTGATAAGGGCTGACCTCAAGGTAGCTTTACCTAAATTCTAGCTCCTGGGTGGCTTTACCTGAGGACTGATGCCTGGCCTCAAGCATGACTCCAGGGTGGATTAACCTAGGGCCTGAATCCAGGGTAGCTTTACCTAAGATTTGATGGAGGTATTTACGTAACAGTTGTCTTAGTCAGTCTGCTGTAATTGATACAACATACCTAGACAATATGTGTAAATTACAATAAAAATATTGAAAAGAACCCCAATACCACAAAAATAATCAAAAATAACAAATAAGACAAGTTACTTAAGATTAAACCCTTATGTACATTTCGATGACCATGTCATCATCATCAGAGGGTCTTGTTACAAAACACAATCTAGCACACAAGAAGTTACAAACTAGAATGATACCAATCGTTCTCCGCGGTCGCTATATATAGGCGTGAGGTAAGCTCCGCCCCCTCTCCGCCCTCGACCGACAAATAACGATCGGCCATCAGGAACCAAATAGGTTATGTCAAAAATTACATTATAATAATACATATGTAATAAAAACTACAGCAACAATTAATAAACTAAAAGTAATTAGATTAAAACATCGTAATTTGAAGAAAGCTATTTAAGTAAAGTATATAATGGTGAGTAAGGAATAGGTCCTTTATCTGCATTCATTAATTTACAATTTGATTTGACTATAAAAACACTTTCATAACTATTAAGTAACTTTTTTGAGTTTATACATTTAGCTAAAATAACATTTTTATCTAAATCATGCTGATTACTAAGGACATGTTCTGCTACACTTGATTTTTCAGGTCTTTCATATTTAATATGGGCAAGATGTTCTTTAAATCTGGTTACAATTTTTCTTTTAGTTTGACCTATATACATCTCGTTACAAGTACTACAAATTATCTTATAAATACCTGATTTTTCCAACATTGGAATTTTATCTTTCGGGTTACACAATAAATGCTTAAGTTTATTTTGAGTTTTATAGGCTATCTTAACATTTACCTTTTTAAAAATAGAGTCTAACCCTTTTGTTAAAATATTATCGAAAGGTAAACTAATAAAAGTACATTTTTTAACTTCTTTTTGAAGAGTGGTAGTTGTGTTCAAAACATATTTTAATCTTTGTTTTCTAACAATATTATCTATAATTTTGGTATCAAAATCGTTATATCTAGCCACTCCTTTGATATAATTAATTTCCTTATAAAAACGTCTAGGACTAAGTGGTACATTGATAGCTCTGTTAACCAAACTGTTAAATGCTGCTATTTTATGTGTATAACAATGGTTGGAACTATTTAAAATATATCTGTTATTGTTAGTAGGTTTCCTGTAAATATCAAATTCAATTTTTTCATGGTTTTTAATACACAGAATATCTAAAAATGGTAAACGATTATTAGTTTCTAATTCATAAGTAAACTTAATGGAACTATGTATACTATTAAGTTGGTTTACAAAAACATCAACATTACATTTACTGCTATCAAAGATCGCAAAAACATCGTCAACATATCTTAACCAAATCCTAGGAAAATAAGTAATACTATTCTTTAAATTTTCTTCAAATCTGCTCATAAAAAGCTCAGCAATGAAAGGAGACAAACTGTTACCCATAGCAGTTCCATCACATTGTTTATAAAATTCATTATTAAATTTAAAGAAATTTTGGTACATACATATTTCAGTTAATTTGACATATTCGTTTATTTTAATAGGTTCGATGTTGTTTTCTTTTAAAAAATCTTCAACAAACAATATAGTTTCTTTAACAGGAATGCTAGGAAACAACGAACTTACATCAAAAGATACCATAATATCAGTACTACTAAGTTTTATATTCTTAACCTTGTTGACAAATTCTATGTTGTTTTTAATAGGAAACATACCACGTTTTTCTTTTAAAGAAGTAAATTTATAGGCTAACCATTTTGATAAAAGGTAGGTTGGGGAATCAATCCCAGAAACTATAGGTCTCATTGCTTTCCCTTCCTTGTGGATTTTTGGAAGGCAATATAACCTAGGTATAACAGGATTAGAAATTTTAAATTTATAAATATCTTTCTTAGGAATGACTAAACTACAATTCTTAATAGTATCGTTGGTAACTTGAACAAACTTATTTAGTGGGTTTTTAACAATTTTCTGATAAGGGCCTTCTTCTAACATTTTAGTTACTCTATTGACATAATCGTTCTTATCTAAAACTACAATTGTATTACCCTTATCAGCTTTTAAATAATAACAATCTTTGTTACAAAGACCTTTAACTAACTCAAAATTATTTTTAACATTAGCCGGTTTATTGGCCATACGAATATTATTTTCCATTTTAATTTTACAGGCGTTTCTTATGTAATTTTTATCTGACTCTTTTAAATTAGAAATACTACTTTCTATATTAGCTACTATATCAACTACAGTTTTGTTAGTGTAATTACAATGTGCAAAATTTAACCCTTTACTTAATAAATTAATTTCTTCTCTATTAAAAGTTTGGCTAGATTCATTACGAACTAGCGGACAGGTAGGGTTTTTATTATTATTACCTATTTCATCCAAATTTAAATGTTTACTAATTGCTACAAATTTCTTATCCAGATTTTTTACCTTACAATCAATTTTATGCTTATTTATTACATACATTTTTCTACAAAAATTATTCCAACTATTCCTACTATTACTAATTATTCCAATTATTCCTTTTGTAACAAGACCCTCTGATGATGATGACATGGTCATCGAAATGTACATAAGGGTTTAATCTTAAGTAACTTGTCTTATTTGTTATTTTTGATTATTTTTGTGGTATTGGGGTTCTTTTCAATATTTTTATTGTAATATATTGTACCACTGTGCTCTTGATATTGTGTATTATCATGGCTTCCCGGTCAACTGAGCAAAACCTTTTTAGTAAGTTAAGTTTAAAAATAAGTTCATTACAAGTAGATATCGGTTTTTTGAAGAAATGTCAACGTTTCAAAGTTTTTCCTAAATTTATAAACGGTTTCCGCATTAATCTTAATAATTCACGTACCAAGAGAGTTATCGAATTTGCGAAACTCAAATGGTTAAAATTATAAATTAAATATCTTTATAGTAAATTAGCTAATTTAGAATTGAAAAAGTACAATTTACACCTCAAATTAGCAAAGGATATTAACGCTATTGTTTGGAATAATTTTTGTAGAAAAATGTATGTAATAAATAAGCATAAAATTGATTGTAAGGTAAAAAATCTGGATAAGAAATTTGTAGCAATTAGTAAACATTTAAATTTGGATGAAATAGGTAATAATAATAAAAACCCTACCTGTCCGCTAGTTCGTAATGAATCTAGCCAAACTTTTAATAGAGAAGAAATTAATTTATTAAGTAAAGGGTTAAATTTTGCACATTGTAATTACACTAACAAAACTGTAGTTGATATAGTAGCTAATATAGAAAGTAGTATTTCTAATTTAAAAGAGTCAGATAAAAATTACATAAGAAACGCCTGTAAAATTAAAATGGAAAATAATATTCGTATGGCCAATAAACCGGCTAATGTTAAAAATAATTTTGAGTTAGTTAAAGGTCTTTGTAACAAAGATTGTTATTATTTAAAAGCTGATAAGGGTAATACAATTGTAGTTTTAGATAAGCACGATTATGTCAATAGAGTAACTAAAATGTTAGAAGAAGGCCCTTATCAGAAAATTGTTAAAAACCCACTAAATAAGTTTGTTCAAGTTACAAACGATACTATTAAGAATTGTAGTTTAGTCATTCCTAAGAAAGATATTTATAAATTTAAAATTTCTAATCCTGTTATACCTAGGTTATATTGCCTTCCAAAAATCCACAAGGAAGGGAAAGCAATGAGACCTATAGTTTCTGGGATTGATTCCCCAACCTACCTTTTATCAAAATGGTTAGCCTATAAATTTACTTCTTTAAAAGAAAAACGTGGTATGTTTCCTATTAAAAACAACATAGAATTTGTCAACAAGGTTAAGAATATAAAACTTAGTAGTACTGATATTATGGTATCTTTTGATGTAAGTTCGTTGTTTCCTAGCATTCCTGTTAAAGAAACTATATTGTTTGTTGAAGATTTTTTAAAAGAAAACAACATCGAACCTATTAAAATAAACGAATATGTCAAATTAACTGAAATATGTATGTACCAAAATTTCTTTAAATTTAATAATGAATTTTATAAACAATGTGATGGAACTGCTATGGGTAACAGTTTGTCTCCTTTCATTGCTGAGCTTTTTATGAGCAGATTTGAAGAAAATTTAAAGAATAGTATTACTTATTTTCCTAGGATTTGGTTAAGATATGTTGACGATGTTTTTGCGATCTTTGATAGCAGTAAATGTAATGTTGATGTTTTTGTAAACCAACTTAATAGTATACATAGTTCCATTAAGTTTACTTATGAATTAGAAACTAATAATCGTTTACCATTTTTAGATATTCTGTGTATTAAAAACCATGAAAAAATTGAATTTGATATTTACAGGAAACCTACTAACAATAACAGATATATTTTAAATAGTTCCAACCATTGTTATACACATAAAATAGCAGCATTTAACAGTTTGGTTAACAGAGCTATCAATGTACCACTTAGTCCTAGACGTTTTTATAAGGAAATTAATTATATCAAAGGAGTGGCTAGATATAACGATTTTGATACCAAAATTATAGATAATATTGTTAGAAAACAAAGATTAAAATATGTTTTGAACACAACTACCACTCTTCAAAAAGAAGTTAAAAAATGTACTTTTATTAGTTTACCTTTCGATAATATTTTAACAAAAGGGTTAGACTCTATTTTTAAAAAGGTAAATGTTAAGATAGCCTATAAAACTCAAAATAAACTTAAGCATTTATTGTGTAACCCGAAAGATAAAATTCCAATGTTGGAAAAATCAGGTATTTATAAGATAATTTGTAGTACTTGTAACGAGATGTATATAGGTCAAACTAAAAGAAAAATTGTAACCAGATTTAAAGAACATCTTGCCCATATTAAATATGAAAGACCTGAAAAATCAAGTGTAGCAGAACATGTCCTTAGTAATCAGCATGATTTAGATAAAAATGTTATTTTAGCTAAATGTATAAACTCAAAAAAGTTACTTAATAGTTATGAAAGTGTTTTTATAGTCAAATCAAATTGTAAATTAATGAATGCAGATAAAGGACCTATTCCTTACTCACCATTATATACTTTACTTAAATAGCTTTCTTCAAATTACGATGTTTTAATCTAATTACTTTTAGTTTATTAATTGTTGCTGTAGTTTTTATTACATATGTATTATTATAATGTAATTTTTGACATAACCTATTTGGTTCCTGATGGCCGATCGTTATTTGTCGGTCGAGGGCGGAGAGGGGGCGGAGCTTACCTCACGCCTATATATAGCGACCGCGGAGAACGATTGGTATCATTCTAGTTTGTAACTTCTTGTGTGCTAGATTGTGTTTTGTAACAAGACCCTCTGATGATGATGACATGGTCATCGAAATGTACATAAGGGTTTAATCTTAAGTAACTTGTCTTATTTGTTATTTTTGATTATTTTTGTGGTATTGGGGTTCTTTTCAATATTTTTATTGTAATATATTGTACCACTGTGCTCTTGATATTGTGTAATATGTGTAAAGCTCAGATCGTAAAGGGCTTGACCAGTGGATAACGGTTTCTACATAGCTATTTTGGTATGCGTTGGTAGCTATCTATATATTGTCTAAGGTCTAAAGCTCAGATCATAAAGGCTTTTGCCAGTGCCTTCACTAACCTTAACCCATTTGAACTAGGTGTAAATGTTGGTTGATTAGCGTAAGTTTTTCAACGTTGATTAGCTGAAACGTTGATAATTTGATCTAGCCTTAACCGCCATAGCCTATTTGAACTTGGTGTAAATGTTGTTCTTTTGAACTGTATGTGTATGTTGGTCGCTTAAACTTCGCGTAATACAGTTTTTCAATGTTTTTTAGTTGAAACATTGGTTATTTGATCTAGCTCTGTTGTCAGACTATGTATCTGTTGTCAGGCTATGTATTTGTTGTCAGGTTATGTATTTGTTGTCAGGTCAGGTATCCGTTGTCAGGCTATGTATCGGTTGTCTAGCTATGTATCGGTTGTCAAGCTATGTATCAGTTGTCAGGCTAGGTATCTGTTGGAAATGTAGGTTTTATTGGCTTAACACAGTATGTAGGCTTTTGTAGGGTAACGTGCATATTGGCTTAATACAGGATGTAGGCCTATGTAGGGTAACATGCATATTTGCTTAACACAGTATGCGGCCTGTGTAGGTTTACTTGCATATTGACTTAACACAGTATGTAGGCCTATGTAGGGTAACGTGCATATTGGCTTAATACATGATGTATGATGGGTAACATACATAATGGCTTAATACAGGATGTATACTATTGAGATTGGGCATGAATCGATAGCTGTTTTACCACTCCAGGTCGGCTTTATCTATGGCCTTGTTTTACCTAAAGGCTGACTCAAAGGTAGCTTTACCTAAGGTCTGACTCCGGAGAGGCTATACCCGAGGCCTGATGCCTGGCCTCAAGCATGACTCTAGTGTGACTTTTCCTAAGGCCCGACTCCAGGTTGGCTTTACCTATGGGGGTTGCTTTACCCCGACTCCGGGGTTGCTTTACTTAAGGGCTGACTCTAAGGTAGCTTTACCTAGAGTCTAGCTCCAAAGAGGCTTTAAATAAGACCTGACTCCAAGGTAGCTTTACCTAAGGCCAGACTCCAGGGTAACTTTACCTAAGGCCTGACTTCAGGGTGGCTTTACTTAAGGTCTGACTCTAGGGTAGCTTTACTTAAGATTTGATGGAGGTATTTACGTAACTGTTGTCTTAGTCAATATGCTGTAATTGATACAACATACCTAGACAATATGTGTAAAGCTCAGATCATAAAGACCTTGACCAGCGGATAACGATTTTTACATAGCTATTTTGGTATGCGTTGGTAGCTATCTATATATTGTCTAAGGTCTAAATCTCAGATCATAAAGGCTTTTGCCAGTGCCTTCACTAACCATAGCCACCGTAACCCATTTGAACTAGGTGTAAATGTTGGTTGATTAGCGTAAGTTTTTCAACTTTGATTAGCTGAAACGTTGATCATTTGATTTATCCTTCACCAGCTACAACCGCCATAGCCTATTTGAACTTTGTGTAAATGCTGTTCGTTTGAACTTCGCGTTAGTTTTTCAATGTCGTTTAGTTGAAACATTGGTCATTTGATTTAGCCTTCACCAGTCATAGCCGCCATACCCCAATTGAACTCGGTGTAATTGTTGTTCGTTTGAATTTTGTGTAAGTTGGCTGGTTAAAAGGGGTGTACGACAATTGTTTCAATGTTGTTTAGTTGAAACGTTGGTCAATTGATCTATCCTTCACCACCCATAATCGCCATAGTCCCGTTGAACTAGGTGTAAATGTTGTTCGTTTGAACTTCGGGTAAGTTGGCCTGTTAAACGGCGTGTAGGACAGTTTTTTCAATGTTGCTTAGCTGAAACAATTGTCATTTGATCTAGCTCTTTTGTTAGGCTAGGTATCTGTTGTCAGACTATGTATCGGTTGTCAGGCTATGTATTTGTTGTCAGGCCATGTATTAGTTGTCAGGCTATGTATTTGTTGTCAATCTATGTATCTGTTGTCAGGCTATGTATTTGTTGCCAGGCTATGTATCTGCTGTAAGGCTATGATCTGTTGTCAGGCTATGTATCAATAGTCAGGATATGTATCTGTTGTCAGTCTATGGTCAGGCTAGGTATCTGTTGTCGGGCTATGTATCTGTAGCTATTATGATAAGGTGAGCATCGGTAGCTGTTTTAGCGTAACTATTGTGGTAGAGTGTAAATTGGTTGCTAGTTTAAAAGTAGCAGAGATATTGGTAGCAGAAATATTGTCTAAAAGTCATGATTTGATGGAGGTGTTTAGGGCGTATGTTTTAGTGTGTAGGATATAGTGTGTACATTGTAGAGTGTAGGATATATCATGTATTTTGTGTCGTCTAAGGTATAACCTGTAACTTGTAATGTAGAGTATGTTGGTTGTAGTGTGTAGGATATAGCGTAGGCCATTTAGTACACCCCATATGAACTATACGATTGCTTGTGTGAGCCAGATCATAAAGGCTTTGGCCAGTGGTTTACCGACATAGTAGACCCATGTTGGGATTCATATATATGTTGGCTTAACATAGTATATAAGTCTATGTAGGTTTACATGTATATTTGTTTAACACACTATATAGGGCTATAATGCATGTTGGCTTAACATAGTAATAAGCCTACACACCCTAATGCGACCGTTTACGTTGTGTTGTGTAAGCCTACCGAGCCCCTGCAATGTGATAGGTCGATTTCCTGCACAGCCTGTTAACTATTTGAATTCATCGTAATTGTTGGTCGATTGAAATTCATGTAAGTTGGTCGGTTAAACGGCACGTAAGACAGTGTTTAGTTGAAACGTTGGCCATTTGATCTATCCGATCATTTTTTGATGTTTTCATATATTATTATTATAAACTACCCCCATCCCCCCGATCATACCCAAAAACCCCTATCACAACCCATACACCACTTTTTCTTAGGTTAGGACACTAGCGCGACACAGTTAGGCGATATTTTTTTCAATGTTGTTTAGTTGAAACGTCGATCATTTGATCTAACCGACCTTTTTCTCGGCGATATCATCCCAAAATACACTCCAAATTACCCCATACACATACAACACTTTTTCATAAGTTAGGTTAGGACGCTAGCGCGACGCAGTTAGGTTAGGTTAGGACACTAGTGCGGAGCTATTTTGTTTTTTGAGCAATATCATCTCCAACCCCGGAACGACGCCCCGCAACCCCCACATCTAACTACACATAACCCACCCCATACATACACCAGGCGACGCCGTCTTGTCTCAGGTGCCACGGTTCACGGATCGAATCCAAACCATACAACTTCATTTTCATTCCAACATTTACTTTACATTTGGTATAATTACTCCTAAATATTCACGTCACCTGACCGCTCGCTAACTCTTATCAACATAGCCGCCATCTTGAACAGCCATCTTGCAACGTCACAACCGCTATCTCGATCCGCTGCCATCTGACTTACTTGGGTTTGAAGAGCCCAACATACCCGCACGATTAGGTGACGCCAAACATAGCGTTTAGTTGAAACGTTGGTCATTTGATCTAAGCGATCATTTTTTGGCAATTTCATAAATTATTAAAAACTACCCCCAGGGCGAACCCACCCCCACATCTAACCAACATACACTCTAAACATACCTCATACAGTTGTTTAGTTGAATCGTTGTTCATTTGATCTAACCCATCATTTCTTTGGCGATTTCATATATTATTAAAAACTACCCCCAGGGTGAACCCACCCTAACATATAACCATCATACATTCTAAACGCACCCCTAACACAAAACACACATGTTTCGAAAAAATTTGGGAGGGTCGGCATACTTATACACACGTTTGTAGAGGGGTCAGCATACTTACACGAAAGGTTGTAGGGGTCTGCTTACTAAATTGTAGTGGGCTCTGCATAATTACATACAAATTTGTAAGGGGGTCTGAATACTTAACACACGTTTGAAGGGGGTCTGCATACTTTTACACAGGTTTGTAGGGGGGTCTGCATTTTTACACACAAGTTTGTAATGGGGTCTGCATACAAACACACAGGTTTGTAGGGGGTCTGCATACAAACACACAAGTTTGTAGGGGGGTCTGCATTTTTACACACAAGATTGTAGAGGGGTCTGTATAATTACACAAATGTTTGTAGCGGAGTCTATATACTAACACGCAAGTTTGTAGATGAGTTTGTATACTTACTGGAAAGTTTGTAAAGGGGTCTGCATAATAACACACAAGTGTGTAGGGGGGTTTGCATACTTACACACAGGTTTGTAGGGGGGTCTGCATACTTACACACAAGTGAGTAGATGGGTTTATATACTTACACACACGTTTGTATGGGGGTCTGCATACTAACACACAAGTTCATACTAAATTGTAGGGGTGACTGCATACAAACACACAAATTTGTAGGGGGTTCTGAATACTTACACACAAGTTTGTAGGGGGTCTGCATACTTACAAACAGGTTTGTAGGGGAGTCTGCATATTTACACACAAGTGTGTAGAGGGGTCTATATACTTACACACACGTTTATATGGGGGTCTGCATACTAACACACAAGTTTGTAGGGGGTCTGCATACTTACACACCGGTTTGTAGGGGAGTCTGCATATTTACACATAAGTTTGTAGAGGGGTCTCTATACTTACACACACGTTTGTATGGGGGTCTGCATACTAACACCAAAGTTTGTAGGGTATCTGGATACTAACACACAAGTTTGTAGGGGGTTCCGGATACTAACACACAAGTTTGTAGGGGGTCTGCATACTTACACACAGGTTTGTAGGGGAGTCTGCATATTTACACACAAGTGTGTAGACGGGTCTATATACTTACACACACGTTTGTATGGGGGTCTGCATACTAACACCAAAGTTTGTAGGGTGTCTGGATACTAACACACAAGTTTGTAGGGGGTCTGCATACTTACACACAGGTTTGTAGGGGAGTCTGCATATTTACACACAAGTTTGTAGAGGGGTCTATATACTTACACACACGTTTGTATGGGGGTCTGCATACTAACACCAAAGTTTGTAGGGTGTCTGGATACTAACACACAAGTTTGTAGGGGGTTCCGGATACTAACCCACAAGTTTGTAAGTTGGTATTCATACTAAATTGTAGGGTTGTCTGCATACAAACACATAAGGTTTATAGGGGGTTCTGAATACTTACACACAAGTTTGTACGGGGTCTGCATACTTACTCACAGGTTTGTAGGAGAGTCTGCATATTTACACACAAGTTTGTAGGGGAGTCTGCATACAAACACACAGGTTTGTAGGGGGGACTGCATACTTACACATAAGATTCTAGGTCAGTTGCATACTTACACACAGGTTTGTAGGGGGGGTCTAAACATTTACACACATGATTGTAGGGGGTGGTCGCCATACGTACACACAAGATTGTGGCGAGTTCTGCATACTTACACGCAATTTTTTATTGGGGTCTGCATACTTACACAAACCTTTGTCGGGGTTCTGCATGCTAACACACAAGTTTGTAGGGCGGTTTGCATACTAACACACAAGTTTGTAGGTGGGTCTGCATACTTATACACAAGTTTGTAGGGGTATACATACTAACACACACGTTTGTAGGGGGGTCTGCATACTTACACACAAGTTTGTAGGTGGGTCTGCATACTTACACACAAGTTTGTAGAAGGGTTTGGATACTTACACAAAAAGTTGTAGGGGGGTCTGCATACTAACAAACAAGTTTGTAGGAGGTTCAGGATACTAACACACCAGTTTTTAAGGGGGGTCAGCATTTTAACACTCAAAAATTGTAGGGAGGTCTGCATACTAACACACAAGTTTGTTTGGGGGTTCTGTATATTTACACTCAAGTTTGTAGAAGGGTCTGCATACTTACACACGGGTTTGTAGGGGTGGTCTGCATATTTACACAGACGTTTGTAGGGAGGTCTGCATAATAACACACAGGTTTGTAGGGGGGTCTGCATACTTACACACAAGTTTGTAGGGGGATTCTTCATACATACACACATGTTTTTAGAGGGGTCGGCATACTTACACACAAAAGTGTAGGGGTCTGTATGCTAACACAAGTTTGTAGATGAGTTTCCATACTTACACATAAGTTTGTAGAGGAGTCTGCATACTTACACGCAAGTTTGTAGAGGGGCCTTTACATTTACTCACAAGTTTGTAGGGGGTCTGCATACTAACACACAAGTTTGTAGTGGGGTCAGTATACTTACAAATAGGTTTGTAGACGGGTCTGCATACTTACACACAAGTTTGTAGCGGGGTCTTCATACTAACACAAGAGTTTGTAGGGGGGTCTGCATACTAACACACACGTTTGTAGGGGAGTCTGCATACTAACACTCAAGTTTCTGGGGGGGGGGTCTACATCGTAACACACAAGATTGTATGTGGGTTGCATACTTATACATAGGTTTGTAGGGTGGTCAACATGTTTACACACATGTTTGTAGGGGGGGGGGCTCGGCATACTTACACCCAAGATTGTGGCGAGTTCTGCATACATACACGCAATTTTGTAGGGGGTCTGCATACATACACACAAGTTTGTAGGGGGTTCTACATACTAACACACACGTTTGTAGGGCGGTCTGCATACTAACACACAAGTTTGTAGGGGTTCTGCATACTTACACACAAGTTTGTAGAGGGGTCTGCTTACTTACACGAAAGTTTGTAGGGGGTTCTGTATACTAAACTGTAGGGGGCTCTGCATACTAACATACAAGTTTGTAAGGGGGTCTGAATACCTACACACACGTTTGTAGGGGGTCTGCATGCTTACACACCGGTTTGTAGGGGGGTCTGCATACTAGCACATAAGTTTGTAGTGGGTCTGCATACTTATGCACACGTTTGTAGGGGGTCTGCATGCGTACACACACGTTTGTAGGGGGTCTGCATACTAGCACATAAGTTTGTAGGGGATCTGCTTACATATACACACGTTTGTAGGGGGGTCTGCATACTTACACACAGGTTTGTAGGGTGTCTGGAAACTAACACACACGTTTGTTCGTGGGTCTGCATACTTACACACAGGTTTGTAGGGGAGTCTGCATAGTTACACACAAGTTTTGTAGGGGGGTCTGCATACTTACACACAAGTGAGTAGATGGGTTTATATACTTACACACACGTTTGTATGGGGGTCTGCATACTAACACACAAGTTCATACTAAATTGTAGGGGTGACTGCATACAAACACACAAATTTGTAGGGGGTTCTGAATACTTACACACAAGTTTGTAGGGGGTCTGCATACTTACAAACAGGTTTGTAGGGGAGTCTGCATATTTACACACAAGTGTGTAGAGGGGTCTATATACTTACACACACGTTTATATGGGGGTCTGCATACTAACACACAAGTTTGTAGGGGGTCTGCATACTTACACACCGGTTTGTAGGGGAGTCTGCATATTTACACATAAGTTTGTAGAGGGGTCTCTATACTTACACACACGTTTGTATGGGGGTCTGCATACTAACACCAAAGTTTGTAGGGTATCTGGATACTAACACACAAGTTTGTAGGGGGTTCCGGATACTAACACACAAGTTTGTAGGGGGTCTGCATACTTACACACAGGTTTGTAGGGGAGTCTGCATATTTACACACAAGTGTGTAGACGGGTCTATATACTTACACACACGTTTGTATGGGGGTCTGCATACTAACACCAAAGTTTGTAGGGTGTCTGGATACTAACACACAAGTTTGTAGGGGGTTCCGGATACTAACCCACAAGTTTGTAAGTTGGTATTCATACTAAATTGTAGGGTTGTCTGCATACAAACACATAAGGTTTATAGGGGGTTCTGAATACTTACACACAAGTTTGTACGGGGTCTGCATACTTACTCACAGGTTTGTAGGAGAGTCTGCATATTTACACACAAGTTTGTAGGGGAGTCTGCATACAAACACACAGGTTTGTAGGGGGGACTGCATACTTACACATAAGATTCTAGGTCAGTTGCATACTTACACACAGGTTTGTAGGGGGGGTCTAAACATTTACACACATGATTGTAGGGGGTGGTCGCCATACGTACACACAAGATTGTGGCGAGTTCTGCATACTTACACGCAATTTTTTATTGGGGTCTGCATACTTACACAAACCTTTGTCGGGGTTCTGCATGCTAACACACAAGTTTGTAGGGCGGTTTGCATACTAACACACAAGTTTGTAGGTGGGTCTGCATACTTATACACAAGTTTGTAGGGGTATACATACTAACACACACGTTTGTAGGGGGGTCTGCATACTTACACACAAGTTTGTAGGTGGGTCTGCATACTTACACACAAGTTTGTAGAAGGGTTTGGATACTTACACAAAAAGTTGTAGGGGGGTCTGCATACTAACAAACAAGTTTGTAGGAGGTTCAGGATACTAACACACCAGTTTTTAAGGGGGGTCAGCATTTTAACACTCAAAAATTGTAGGGAGGTCTGCATACTAACACACAAGTTTGTTTGGGGGTTCTGTATATTTACACTCAAGTTTGTAGAAGGGTCTGCATACTTACACACGGGTTTGTAGGGGTGGTCTGCATATTTACACAGACGTTTGTAGGGAGGTCTGCATAATAACACACAGGTTTGTAGGGGGGTCTGCATACTTACACACAAGTTTGTAGGGGGATTCTTCATACATACACACATGTTTTTAGAGGGGTCGGCATACTTACACACAAAAGTGTAGGGGTCTGTATGCTAACACAAGTTTGTAGATGAGTTTCCATACTTACACATAAGTTTGTAGAGGAGTCTGCATACTTACACGCAAGTTTGTAGAGGGGCCTTTACATTTACTCACAAGTTTGTAGGGGGTCTGCATACTAACACACAAGTTTGTAGTGGGGTCAGTATACTTACAAATAGGTTTGTAGACGGGTCTGCATACTTACACACAAGTTTGTAGCGGGGTCTTCATACTAACACAAGAGTTTGTAGGGGGGTCTGCATACTAACACACACGTTTGTAGGGGAGTCTGCATACTAACACTCAAGTTTCTGGGGGGGGGTCTACATCGTAACACACAAGATTGTATGTGGGTTGCATACTTATACATAGGTTTGTAGGGTGGTCAACATGTTTACACACATGTTTGTAGGGGGGGGGGGCTCGGCATACTTACACCCAAGATTGTGGCGAGTTCTGCATACATACACGCAATTTTGTAGGGGGTCTGCATACATACACACAAGTTTGTAGGGGGTTCTACATACTAACACACACGTTTGTAGGGCGGTCTGCATACTAACACACAAGTTTGTAGGGGTTCTGCATACTTACACACAAGTTTGTAGAGGGGTCTGCTTACTTACACGAAAGTTTGTAGGGGGTTCTGTATACTAAACTGTAGGGGGCTCTGCATACTAACATACAAGTTTGTAAGGGGGTCTGAATACCTACACACACGTTTGTAGGGGGTCTGCATGCTTACACACCGGTTTGTAGGGGGGT
This sequence comes from Prosapia bicincta, assembly GCA_036971475.1. Taxonomy (NCBI): domain Eukaryota; kingdom Metazoa; phylum Arthropoda; class Insecta; order Hemiptera; family Cercopidae; genus Prosapia; species Prosapia bicincta. Next base: position 81,401,811 of record JBAIZL010000005.1, read on the forward strand.
CTGCATACTAGCACATAAGTTTGTAGTGGGTCTGCATACTTATGCACACGTTTGTAGGGGGTCTGCATGCGTACACACACGTTTGTAGGGGGTCTGCATACTAGCACATAAGTTTGTAGGGGATCTGCTTACATATACACACGTTTGTAGGGGGGTCTGCATACTTACACACAGGTTTGTAGGGTGTCTGGAAACTAACACACACGTTTGTTCGTGGGTCTGCATACTTACACACAGGTTTGTAGGGGAGTCTGCATAGTTACACACAAGTTTTGTAGGGGGGTCTGCATACAAACACACAGGTTTGTAGGGGGGTCTTACACACAAGATTCTGGGTGGTCGGCATACGTACACACAAGTTTGTGGTGAGTTCTTCATACTTACACGCAATTTTTTATGGAGGTCTGCATACTTACACACACTTTTGTCGGGGTTCTGCATGCTAACACACAAGTTTGTAGGGTCGTCTACGAACTAACACACAAGTTTGTAGGTGGGTCTGCAGACTTACACGCAAGTTTGTAGAGGGGTCTATATAATTACACACAAGTTTGTAGGGGGGTCTGCATACTAACACACAAGTTTGTAGTGGGGTCAGCATACTTACACATAGGTTTGTAGAGGGGTCTGCATACTTACACACAAGTTTGTAGGGGGGTCTGCATCGTAACAAAAAGTTTGTAGGTTGGTTGCATACTTACACACAGGTTTGTAGGGGTTCCACATATCTACTCACATGTTTGTAGGGGGGGTCGTCATACTTACACACAAGATTGTGGAAGGTTCTGCATACATACACGCAATTTTGTCGGGTTGTCTCCATACTTACACAAACGTTTGTAGGGGGGTCTGCATACTAACACACAAGTTTGTAAGGAGTCGGATATTTACACATAAGTTTGTAGGGGTGTCTACATACTAACACACAAGTTAGTAGAGGGGTCTGCATACTTACACACACATTTGTAAAGTTGTCTGAATACTTACACACACGTTTGTAGGGGGTCTGCATACTTACACACAGGTTTTTAGGGGGGTCTGCATTTTTACACACAAATTTGTATGAGGGTCTGCATACAAACACACAGGTTTGTAGGGGGGTCTGAATACTTACACACTAGTTTGTAGAGTTGTCTGTATAGTTACACACAAGTTTGGAGCGGAGTCTGCATACTAACACGCAAGTTTGTAATGGGGATCTGCATACTAGCACATAGTTTTGTAGGGGTCTGCATACTTATACACACGTTTGTAGGGGGGTCTGCATACTTATACACACGTTTGTAGGGGGGTCTGCATACTTATACACACGTTTGTAGGGGGGTCTGCATACTTATACACACGTTTGTAGGGGGGTCCGCATACTGACACACAAGTTTGTAGAGTGGTATATATACTTATACACAAGTTTGTAGGGGGTTCTGGATACTAACACACAAGTTTGTAAGTTTATATTCATACTAAATTGTAGGCGGGTCTGCATACAAATACACAGGTTTGTAGGGGGTATACATACTAACACACAAGTTTGTAAGTTTATATTCATACTAAATTGTAGGAGGGTCTTCATACAAACACACAAGTTTGTAGGAGGTATACATACTAACACACACGTTTGTTGGGGGGGGTCTGCATACTTACACACATGTTTGTAGGGGTTCTGCATGCTAACACACAAGTTTGTAGGAGGTATACATAATAAACACACACGTTTGTAGAGGGGTCTGCATACTTACACACAAGTTTGTAGGTGGGTCTGCATACTTACACACAAGTTTGTAGAAGGTTCTGGATACTTACACACATAGTTGTAGGGGTGTGTGCATACTTTCACACTAGTTTTTTAGGGGGCCTGCATATTAACACACAAAAATTGTAGGGAGGTCTGCATACTAACACACACGTTTGTATGGGGGTTCTGCATATTTACACTCAAGTTTGTAGTAGGGTCTGCATACTTACACACAGGTTTATAGGCGGGTCTGCATACTAACACACAAGTTTGTATGGGGTTTCTGCATACTAACACACAAGTTTGTAGTAGGGTCTGCGTACTTACACACAAGTTTGTATGGGGGTTCTGCATACTAACACACAAGTTTGTAGTAGGGTCTGCATACTTACACACAGGTTTATAGGCGGGTCTGCATATTTACACACAAGTTTGTAGGGAGGTCTGCATACTAACACACAAGTTTGTAGTAGGGTCTGCATACTTACACACAGGTTTATAGGCGGGTCTGCATATTTACACACACGTTTGTATGGGGGTTCTGCATACTAACACACAAGTTTGTAGTAGGGTCTGCATACTTACACACAGGTTTATAGGCGGGTCTGCATATTTACACACAAGTTTGTAGGGAGGTCTGCATATTTACACTCAAGTTTGTAGTAGGGTCTGCATACTAACACCCAAGTTTGTATGGGGGTTCTGCATACTAACACACAAGTTTGTAGTAGGGTCTGCATACTTACACACAGGTTTATAGGCGGGTCTGCATATTTACACACAAGTTTGTAGGGAGGTCTGCATATTAACACACAGGTTTGTAGAGGGGTCTGCATACTTACACATAAGTTTGTAGGGGGGTCTGCATACTTACACACAAGTTTGTAGAGGGGTCTCCATATTAACAAACACAAATTATAGGGGGTTCTGCATACTAACACACAAGTTTGTAGTAGGGTCTGCATACTTACACACAGGTTTATAGGCGGGTCTGCATATTTACACACAAGTTTGTAGGGAGGTCTGCATATTTACACTCAAGTTTGTAGTAGGGTCTGCATACTAACACACAAGTTTGTATGGGGGTTCTGCATACTAACACACAAGTTTGTAGTAGGGTCTGCATACTTACACACAGGTTTATAGGCGGGTCTGCATATTTACACACAAGTTTGTAGGGAGGTCTGCATATTAACACACAGGTTTGTAGAGGTGTCTGCATACTTCCACGCACGTTTGTAGAAAGTGACTTACCTACACATTAGCAACTGAATTGTATATCAGGTTAGAATTAAAATATTTGTCGTTAGAGGTATTTTTCTTGTCTGATATTTTTCGGAAAATATTTTGTTTATATATGAGCTTCATTATGCGATAAGTCATGCTAAAATGACCTTCATTATGCGGTTTGGGTTTACCTAGGCAAATAATTAAAATTCTATGACCCTAACGTGTTATAATGTATTTTGGGAGACCATTTAGGAGATGCTAGAAGAGTATCCCTCATCAGTATTCAAAATGCGTCAGCTTGATCTCATAACGTTTTCAATAATTCTCACCGAGTTTGAGAGTTTGTCTAACTTTTTAGAGTCTTAGAGGGACGTTCGATCGAGAGACTTGTAAAGAAAGTCGAATAAATACCAGGTTAGATTAAACTAGAGGATATGAAGTGCCCAGGAGGAACAGAGACGAGTGGTGGAGGGCCAAGGATAATACATTTATTACGGCCACTTTCCAACTATTTTAAAGCGACAGGAAATGCAACGTTTACGATTTCAATTAGGACGTTTCTACTTTCGTAAGCAATCTAAACGCTTTTAGTTTATAAGTTTACATTTATTATAATCTCTTTTATTGGCTGTACCTATTTACTTATTAGCCTCCTCCAAGAGTACGTTAACCTGAACTAATCTCTTACGTTTTAAGACGGAGGGTTTAACCATAAAATTTAATATATTTCTTTGAACGTTTTATCGTTGCCCTTCGGTTCTGTATTAATTTTCTCATATTTTTTAATAAAATTCGCTCAATATATAAAACTACTATATACTCAACACTCTCCCTGTATATATTCTTCATTTATTCAGTCGGTAATAAAACACATTATATTCATCCACATTTAAACACATTATGATTATCGACATTTCAATTATATAGATTTTTTGAAAATTGTAGTGGATGCCAATTGATGTTAATAGATAGTTTCCAAAAAATAATGTATTAATAAAATTTTTTCTAATAGTTTTAGTTTTATGTGAGAGAAACACTTTTCACAAAAAGGGTAGGGTATGCGATATATTTGTTTCGTCCCATTTGGTTTAGAATAAGTGAAAACCTATAATTTCATGAACCAGCTAATTTTATATTATAGGTAATGTGGTAGAACAGTTGTTTTCACGCATAGGCTATGTTGCTTCATTTATTATAGAAACTTTAATATGTACCAATATAATTTCGTAATTTAGTGTCACATCTTATCGACGACAAACAAGCGAAGGCCGGATTACTTTGCAGATTAGGTTTTACTTCCTTGTTTTGTTATATTCGTCCAAAGAAGCTGGTTATAATATTTCATGACGACGATACGTCTCGATGAGTAATGCCACCCCATTCGCCATCACCTTTACTCTGTGGTTAAATCCGCATATTATTCCGTATATTATCCGTATATTATTTGAGACCAATTGACACAGTTAAGACAAAAAGTCTGGTAAAAACAAACTTATAGGAAGCATGAAGCAATCTATTTAACAAACAAGTGTACAGAATGGACAAGTTATCTAAAGTGCTTCAAATAAAATATACTTAAATATATATAAAAATAATGTATGTGAAAATAAATTTACAAAGTGGGAGTCAGTGGAACCGACCGACAGAAGTGAATGGTGCATTTGCAGAGTAAAGTTAGTAACATTTTCAATAGAATCAAGTTAATATAGTTATTAATAAAAGACGTAAATATTAGTAGAACTTTAATAAATTTTTATTTAATACTAGATAAAGCCATTATTAATAATTTAATTGTAATCGGGTTTAAGTGCCAGAAGCATCTAAGTACTTAACTGATAATATACGTTATATCACATTATTATAATTGTGAATTTATTGTGGTAGTATATGAAATATAAATTAATAGAATTATAACAATTATATATATATATATATATATATATATATATATATATATATATACAAACCTAATAACGTAGATTAAGTCAATAAAGTAACATAACCTTAAATTTAAAACAGCTATTATATAACATAACCGGTTTATTCAGATTTTGTGATGAAATAATATTTCATTTACATATTTTTAAGCATAAACGAACGAAATAACCAGAATCCATACCTTAACCCTTTTGTGTAATGTTTCTTCAATATAAATAATAAATTAATATTTAAACAAAACTGTACGTGTACGTACATCAATTGTCAACCACTACCAGTTTTAACACATGTATTTGAACTTGTGTGGATGTAATAAGAACTATTTTTTTTATGTTTGAAAATTTAAAGAAGTTATATTTAAATGAGGGAATACAGCACATATATGCTACTAAATAGATATGTTAACCATCACCTAGAAGTTTTGTAAGTCATGAAGTATGTCTATATTTAAACACACTAGTAAAACAAATGGAATTTAAAAATACAACTAAACATAAAATAGTATCAAATTATGTGAACAAATTCCATTCACTTGTTAACAATATTTCTGAACACGTGTCTTGAAATACTGGGGCATAGCACTACAATTCTTTTTAGAACAGAGAAACTGTTGAAGGTCGCTTAATGTCACAGAAACATTATTTATTTATTACCTGCTTGCCATCTCTGTTGTGCACACTCTAATATTCTACATTCTAAGTTTAATTAGCTATTAATGATGTTACCTAGTTCCTCTGTGTTTATTAATGCTACAACATGAATGATGTCCCCCGTGGCTGCAGTCAACCACTAAACGTGATCATTTACATGCTGCTTTGTTTCAGTGGAATAATATTTTATTATGGAAATTTAAGAATATTTTTTTATTAGTTTTTAGGAATCGATGGTTATTCCTAGCTGATAATACTTATCTGTCGTGCTTTCTGATACATCCCCATACTTAAAATTTAATTTCAAGTTAGTATTTGTTCAATTGTTTCATAAATATTCTAAGGTTCTAATTATCATCCCCGTTAGCCTTTGTCAGCGACAATGTATGTAGCAGAATGTATACGGTAGAGGCGAGCGGTAACCTTGATAAAAGACTAAATACATGCCGTGTTTGTGGTAGCAACAGGGAGCCTCGTTCACAACCCAAGTTAAACATATTAAGCCAAAACCTTTCTTATTCCACTGTGTAGAATACAAATCACTAAATAAAACATTTAAAGTAATTATGCATTGTATAATATTTTTACAAAACAAAATTCTTAACATAAATTAAAGGTTGTTTAAGAGAAATTATATTCAGTCAATGAGTAAATAATTTATGTTTGACAAAATTTGGTAATAATTTTCTATTTCATTGTTTAATTATATAGAAAAAGGATATTTACACACAGCGTAAATTATAGTAAACTAAAAAAATTCTTATTCACAATTTTAGAGGAGTTTCGTGACCCTTGAGCGCTATTACCTATATAAATTAATTTGTAACAAAGTTAAATTTCCATATTGTTTGAAATTACCAGCGGTGCAGACAAGTTGTAAACCCAGTATTGACGTTGTCTTTAATTCAGTCGTATTGAAGCCAACTTGTTTCAATAATATTTTGTTTTGTATTTAGGTCAGCGCCGTCCTAACAAGCTATCGTTGCTGCATTTCAATAGTCCATGCTTCACTGTTTTTGTTAATTACGTTTGAATATAAGTTAATTAAAGGTTTTCATAGAACCAGTAGCCAAAGCCCTTCTTTAGGTCGCTAGCTAATTGCTTTTTAAAAAAACAATAACTACAAACGAACTGACCATAGAAATATGTTTTCCACTTAGTGCCCCAATATTTGAAATGATTTTAGATACCAATCGTCAGGAGTACCTGTGCATTGTCTGTTCTAAACAGGTATAATCCTCCAAGTATGTAGCAGCTTATATGATGTAACCTTACCTTCACTGTTCCCTTCCACACTCCCGGATGTGTTCGTAACAGATGTAAACATTCTGGGAATCTCTATCAGCATGTAAAGAGGCGCAATTATATTTGACAGTATATACAATAACAAAAGCACAGGGTACAATATATTACAAATAAAAATATTGAAAAACCCCAAATACTACAAAAATATTGAAAAACAACTAATATTACAATATACCTAAGATTAAACCATTATGTAAATTTCAATGGCCACATCTTCATCATCAGAGGGTCTTATTACAAAATTACAATTTAGAATAGGATACCTTAGAAACTAGAATGACCTATTTTCTAGGTGATAATTATATTTATAAACGATTTTTTTACATCCACGAGTCATTGACCAATGGTTTTTTTAAACCTGTTTTTCAATCAGATGTAAATTTGATGTATGTAAATGTAAAATATTACTACATACCTAAGCACCTAATGTACTACATTTGGATGACCATGTCATCATCATCAGAGGGTCCTATTAGAAAATTACAATCTAGAATACAATAATTTACAAACTAGACTGACCTTTAGTCTGGACAGTGTTTTTTTATTTCTAGACGGGATTTGTACATCTTCGAGTCTTTGTCAGAAGGGGTTTTTACATATTTTTTCAATCACTTCATTTAAAATTTTATACTTTATAATTATTTCTTAAACTCTTCAATTATACTAGTTCTGTGTAAGGAAGCCATATATTTACAAACGTAAATTAGTTTTAAATTTAAAAATAATTTAAATTAAGCTAAATAAATTAAATTTTAAATTAGCATAACCTAGATGTTAGAAAACTATTATCTTGTAAGTTTTCAGTTCAAAACTGTTGAACAATAACATCCTGATACAACTATGGGGGTAAATATTTCTTTTGGCGTGATTTCAAATATTTTTTTAGCTATAACAATAGCTGGATTTATTATTATTGCTAACTAAGCATAGGATTTGGAATGTAGAATGGAGCACTGTATGAACTAAACCCCTAGTAGAGAGCCTGGGATATATCATGACCCCATGAAGAAGACCTATTTTAGTCCATGAAACGTGTTCTATCTACTACTTGGGGTGTTAGATACCCCTATAATATGGCCTGAGAGATATCATGAAGCAGACTTATTCTATATCGAGTTCATGAAAGGTTTCTGTCCCTGACACTCCAGTGTAAGCAAAATGTTAGGTAAAGTAGAGGCAATTAGAACGTATGGTAAGGCATCCTCTTAGTACTGTGGGTGGCGTAGAGTCGGAGGAGTGAATCTGCCCTTAACGGGCGTGAAGTGAGGAGTCTATCCTCTATCGGGATAAAGTTTCTGATTATTATAAGGTATTAAACTCTCTTCTAACATATAGGGTTGCTATCCTGCCTGTATCAACCACAACTCTCCCGTCTCCTAGACTGGGGTTTTCCGCCACCAATGATTCACCACCCTACCACGCTACCACAGCCTCTATAAGGTTTGATACGGAATATACTTATTAAAAAAAAAACAAATCTTACATACATTAAATTCCGTTTCCATTTCGCCAGACGCTATGAAATTGTCCTACGCCCCACAAAACGAGTCGTCACGGGGTGTGAACCTCCACGAACCTCTTACTACCATACCCTGAAATATCCAGTTAATTGGAAACATTACTTTTTCAAATTAATAGTTTTAGAAATGAAAAATTTATTTAATAAACTCTAAAATGTGACTACTGTGAAACATATAAGATGTAATGAAAATTATATTTCGTTTAATCAAACAAATAAATTAAATGTCAAATGAAATTCAATTAACTGAAATGAATTATCCCATCAGGTGTAACTGGTAAATAAGAGATGGTTTCCATCTCTTTGTAATTTTCTGAATTTTTTCTAATTATATAGCTCTTTTTCCTAGGTTCATTCACAAACTATTAAGTACCTTTCTGCGTAAACCATCGTTTTAAATTTGATATTGATGTCGTTTAAACGCACAAGTACACGACAATTAACACGCATAAACTTGCAGTAAGTAATTTTCGCCTTCACTATATTATGCATAAAGTGGGATTCCAGATATATCCCAGTTTCCGTATCTAAATTTAGTTTCGTATTGGTCTTGGAGTATAGAATCAAATCACTATAATACTCAAAGTGATTTCCCCGTCATCCTTCACTCTTAGCCATACCCACTGCTCGCTAAGCTTTCCGACCCCCCTACACTATCTGTTAAAGACCTCACTACAAACTTGAGTGTTAGTATGCAGACCCCCTACAAACTTGTATGTTAGTATGCAGACCCACTACAAACTTGTGTGTTAAGTATGCAGACCCCCCCTACAAAATTTTGTGTTAGTATGCAGACCCCCCTACAAACTTGTGTGTTAGTATGCAGATCCCCTACAAACTTGTGTGTTAGTATGCAGACCCTCCCTACAAAATTGTGTGTTAGTATGCAGAACCCCTACAAACTTTTGTGTAAGTATGCAGACCTCCCTACAAACTTGTGTGTAAGTATGCAGTCACCCCTACAAACTTGCGTGTAAGTATTCAAACCAATCTACAAACTTGTGTGTAAGTATGCAGAACCTTCTAAAAACTTGTGTGTAAGTATGCAGACCCTCCTACAAACGTGTGTGTTAGTATGTATACCTCCTACAAACTTGTGTGTTAGCATGCAGAACCCCTACAGACATGTGTGTAATGAAACCCAACTAGAATCTTGTGTGGAAGTATGCAGATCCCCCTACAAACATGCGTGAAAGAATGCAGACCCCCCTACAAACTTGTGTGATAGTATGCAGACCCCCCTACAAACTTGTTTGTTAGTATGGAGACCCAACTAGAATCTTGTGTGTTATTATGCAGACTCTCCTACAAACCTTTGTGTTAGTATGCAGATGCCTCTAAAGACATGTGTGTAAGTATGCAGACCCCCTTCAAACTTGCGTGTAAGTATTCAGACCCCTCTAAAAACTTGTGTGTTAGTATGCAGACCCCTCTACATACTTGCGTGTAAGTATGCAGACCCCTCTACAAACATGTGTGCTAGTATGCAGAACCCCATACAAATTTGTGTGTTATTATGCAGACCCCCTACAAACGTGTGTGTTAGTATGCAGATCCCCCTTCAGACTTGTGAGTTCGTATGCAGACCCCCTTGCAAACATGTGTGTTAGTACGCAGACCCTCCTAAAAACTTGCGTGTAAGTATGCAGACCAATCTTCAAACGTGTGTGTACGTATGCAGAACCCCTACAAACTTGTGTGTAATTATGCAGACGCCCGTACACACTTGTGTGTTAGTATGCAGACTCCCCTACAAACTTGTATGTAAGTATAAAGAATCCCTACAAACTTGTGTGTTAGTATGCAGACCCCTCTACCAACGTGTGTGTAAGTATGCAAACCCACCTACAAACCATTGTATAAGTTTGCAGACCCCCCAACAAACTTGTGTGTTAGTATGCAGACCCACCCCCACAATCTTGTGTGTTTGTATGCAGACCCCCTACAGCTTTGTGTGTAATTATGTAGACCCCCCCCCCTACAAACTTGTATGTTAGTCCTCAGAAGCATGACAAACAATAATTTTGGTAACAAAAATATACACTAGATTAGAATAAATATATTTGTCGTTAGAGCATCTTATTATTTATTATCATTATTAATATGTTATTTTCTATTATTATTGTAATATTATTATTTATGTGTGGAAATTATTCTAAATTACTACTGTTAAACTACTTTAAAAAAAAAATATAGGGTTAGAATATATAAAAATATATTTATTTTCAATCATAGAAATAGATGCTTTTAAAGGAATCCAATGAACCAAGTTTAAAATTATTTATCGGCAAGAAACTCATTTTTAAAGTTTTAAAGAATTATTTTATGAGAACAGAATAATAATTTTAGAAAATTTACCCCGAGAAACCTAGAGAAGTGCTTGAGTGATTCATGTGTAATGAAATGTGTTTCTCAACTTAGGAACAACCTCTACTCGTTTAAAGGGATTTACTCGATTCCGTATTGCAAAGTTCATCTTTAGTTCTGTGTTTTGTAGCAAGTACTTATGGCGGAGTGAATATAAACTTTGTGTTTAAGATATATTTCTTCGTATCTGTAAGTAGTTGTTAATGCTTTCTCGAAGAATATTTGAGTTTATCTAAATACTAAGATGAAACAACCTCGCTCTTCAATGTATTAATTAAAGCTACAGATAAAGTAAAAACGGTCCTGCATGTTGCACTTGGTAGGTACTAAAATTCAACATATTCTATTTTGCATAAAGAGATGGAGATCTCATATAACTACTTTTATCGATGGAGAATTTGTTTAAATATATAGGATGAAGTGATGAGGGTATTACGTTGACCTGTGTCTAACCATAAATATAAAGACAATCAGTTACCATACAATGCGTGGAGGTAACTCTAATCTGTTACCATACAATAGACAAAGGTATTTGCTATCTTTCACCATAATATATATATATATATATATATATATATATATATATATATATATATATATATATATATATATATGTATGTATGTATGTGTGTGTGTGTGTTGCAGCGGAGCGCGCACCGCGCCGCCCGCGGGCAGTCCCGCCCCGCACGGGCCACACCCTTACCCCGCCGCAAGCTCAGAATTCTGACAGGGCCTATCCTAGCCAAACTAGGATACTGTGCAATGATCCGCTAAAATCTGCCAGAGAAAAGGTCACTGGACTTTATTATAAAAAACCTAACTTGCTAAAATTTAACCCTTTGGGTACGTATTTCCCGGGGAATCAGTTCTTTGAAGGCATCTTTTTGGCGAAATGACCCTTTGGTTTTAGGAGTGTGTAAGAAATCTGTTTTAAATAAAAACACTTGCTTTGTTGGCAAGTTAGTAAAACATATTTTTTTACTTACTTTTAACTTTTCACTACTGCACAGTTTTTACCCATCTTACATCTACTAGTTCGGTAAGTTTTTAATACTACCGTCCTTTTAATATTTCTCTGTCTATTCTTTTTTAATTTGAATTTTCTGAGAAATTCTATCATTAAATTTTTTTTTAGCTGAGTTTCCTTTAACATTTTTAATACTTGAAATCGCAATTACATAACTCTTTAATTAAACTAAAACAGTCCTTGCTCTTTTAACCTATTTAACATTTTTTAAAACAGCAATCATATTAAAAAACAATGTAATTCTTTAAACTAAACCATTGATATTTTCAATTTAGAAGTTATTTCCAAATGCAATTTTTCTCTGTTTAAGAACAGTCAATAATATAAAATTATTTGTTATAGCAATTACCCATTTAATCCTTTAACTAATTAGCATATTTAAAAACAGCAATGAAAATAAAAAAAACAAAGACAATATAATCCTTTAAATTAAACAATCGATATCTTTCATAAAACAGAAATTATTTCAATATACAATTTTACTACATTTAGAAAGATTTTGAACATTTATTTGCCAACAATTATAAATAAAATATTTTTTCTTATGTAACTAACTTAACTAAAACCTTAAATTTTATTTGAAATTATTAACGTAATAAAATTATTCACTAGACTCATAATTTCACAACCCCTTAATTCCTCTATGATTCAACTAAATTCTGAAATAATTTAAATTAATTTGGAAGCAGGCTTACTCCAAAATGATCAAAATAATGTCTGTTTCTTTAATTTGGGTTTAACTCTTTTATCTGGCGTTTTCGCGAATTTTGGTACAGGGCATATCCTTTTCCTCTTGAAAAATCGCATCTCCTCGAATGTCGATGGTAGTTGTAGGTGTATTTTGAAATTTTATCACCTTTCCATGTAATTTACCTGTTTTTTAAAATATACAAAACCGCTTATCCCTTCTAATGGCTTAGCTTTCTCATTTTATAATTACGAAATTTTAATATCATTGCGACGGTATTTGCTAATCAGAATTCTACCCGCCGCAGTGTGTGTAATTGAAATCGGCCACCATACAATGCATGTACATATTTGCGATCAAGTAACATAGTATAGATAAAGACAAATGCAATCATGTACCATAAAATGCATAGATATAATTGCAATCGGATACGATACAATACATAGATATAATTGCAAACCGTCAATATAAAATTCCTATATAATTGCGATCAATAGATACAGTTATCATACATTAGTACAAATAAAATACTCACAAAGTACACAATACTCAAAAATTAAACATTTATTAAATCAGACGCGTTTCATTAACAAAGTCATCATCACCATCATCAGTGAGTGTTGCTATTACAAACTCTAACTTACAACTATCACTGGATCGCGTCTGAATTAATAAATGAATAATTTGTGAGTTTCGAGCACGTCTTCCATTTGTAATAACATATCCTCACAAGCTAAGCTCACAGGATAGTTGTATACGATACAATAGGTAGCGATAACAGTAAAAACAATGAATAAGTACACATTTTGTTGTGTTAAAATATTAGTCTCCAGTACAAATATTCTACAACTTTATGTGTGTATGTACCAGACGTTTTAGAAGTAGAATCTATAAAGACTTTCACTAATAGTCATTAACAGGATTATCAAGTGCAAATTAAGACCGAACAACAAGTATAACCTCGAAAAGATAGAGTGCCCATAGCTTCAGGCGACCCTCCCACAACAACATCCTTACACTATATTGTTAGCAACCCATTTCCTGGATGGAATATTATTTTGTAATCAGAGTGTATTTGAATTGGTCCATACATTAATTTAGGCTTGGTTTGAGTTCCAATATCAAGTTGGACAACTTTCATTTAACCTAATAATATATATATATATATATATATATATATATATATATATATATATATAAGGATAGCTTACATTATTGTAATTTTCATTCCTGATGATGTTGGTACTGTTTACCAACGAAAAGCTTAGGATATAAATTAATAAATATTCTTGTATTTGAATAACCTATGTTGTTTTATTATATATATATATATATATATATATATATATGTGTGTGTGTGTGTGTGTGTGTGTGTGTGTGTGTGTGTATGTGTGTGTTTGTAAATACTGTATAATGTGATATATTGAGGTCTCAATAACGATCAAATCCAGCTCTACGTCATATCCCCCAACTTGAGGAATAACATAATGAGAATCATTAGGGCCACGACTGCCCTATGAACTAAACGACATAAGGTCGTTTTTGAATGTCAGGATGAAACAATCCAGAAGCAGGACAGAGCATTTTAGAATCACAATGATTGCATATATAGACAGATGAACATTTTAATACAATGGCTACATTCAATCTCATTATCGATGCAATTATTCATCAAGTGATCAAAATGCAATGCATATTAAATGTTGTATGAATAAATTTATATGCCAGCGACAACAATAATCGGTCAGATATAAACACATTTTTGTCACACACATTGTTGTATTTTGATCACGTTATCATTATTACACCACTGTTGCTAAAACGTTGACCATGATGAAGTATAGAACAATAGATAGTTGAAATTGAAGTATTTGATGAAGTACGTATTTTGTAACAGGGATAATTAGAAGTAAAATTTTGTTAGAAGTGTGGTGAAATAAAACACTGAATAAAAATACAGATTGAGTCCATAACGTAAGGAGAGACCGATTGAAAAAAAATAACCAAAATTTTGCGATTGTAATTGATTCAATAAACTTTGCAAGTAAGCAGTTGAATGTTTTTCTGCTTTATATTAAATATATTTATAAAATATAAATATAAATTACCTTGGAAGAAATCTAGTTATCCATGCCTTTAAATTGGAAATTTATTTATTTTATAAACCTATCCCGAATTAAATGTAGTATGGTATTTATATACTCGTAAACAATCCCTGCCATGAACAAGGAGACATTATAGAAATTAGCTATATTCCAGACGCTGCACAAAACGTAATCCTCTTTCTTCTCGCTCCCATGGCTCAGCACAAGAGTGGCCTTTGAAGACGGTTCTAATATTTGGAAACAAAACCATCTACAGTTGCCTTTTGTTCTCACCTCCTTATTTCCCACGGGGAGAAAGCAACAGAGCAAAACCTATTACAATCCAATAATTAGATATTTACATACCTTCCTATCAACACAATATGTTTAGCTGGGCGTTGCAATTTCATTATTGAAGCTTTTATTATAATGATACACACAATTAATCAGCAAAAGGACAAAATAATTATACCCAATAAAATTATGGCAAAAGGTAAATAAAGAAAATACAGTAAAACCAATTAGAGAAATAAAAACTTTAAAATACAAAACAGAAATAAGGGTAAATAACAAAAATAAATATAGTTTTATAAATAAAATGGGTTTTCTGAAGGAGAAATGATCTGGCGTTGCCTACAATGCAGGAGATCTGTCCTGTACATCATTCTGCTAATTCATCATGGAAGAGGATAAGAAAGTGCCCTATAATTCATAACGGGTAAGGTCCGTCCTTAATGGAAAAAAATATGTCACTCTCCGAAGAAAGTTCGGACAATATTTATATCATGTCATGACAAGTACGTAGAATGGTTTTCCATTTCAGAACTGGAAATTTATGTTTACAGATATTTGTGATAAAGAAGAAGTTCAACAAATTTAAAAAGATATTGCGTCCCTATATTAGTCGATTTGTTGTAAATCTTTTGAAAACGTAGTTTAATCGTTAGAAACGTAGTTTAATCGGATCTAGTGTTCACAAACCTTGTCATACCCTAACTTTACAGATTACCTCCTCTTTGAAAAAACCTACTGGATACTTTGTTGTTTACATTAAATATATTTAGGAAACTTGATATGAGATAGTACAAATATGAGATGAAGTACAAATTGTAGTTTATTGATTAGATTTACTGTGTGCGGTAAGTTGAACAAATCATTATAAAAAAACTAATAATTAAAAAATATCTCAGTAGAAAATAATGGTTACAGGAAATAGAAAAATACATCTCAACTAGAAAAACACTATAGGTATGAGTTTCAGGGTAATATATTTTCATATATTAACTGTTAGTTACAATAAATGTTTAAAAAGATTTGGTTGCTTAGTAATACGTTTACTATACATAATATGTATTTATCAAACGTACTGAAGTGTTAATGACGTTGACCATATTTAATTGTTTAATTTATTTAGTAAAGATAATTTTTTACATAACAAAATGTATACGTATGATAAATTGCATATATGCAATTTGCATATATCATTGCATATATCGTAAATTGCATATATATATATATATATATATATATATATATATTATATATATATATATATATATATATATATATATATATATACTATATATATATATATTTTGTAACACTATATTTAACAATAAAAAAAAGTACAAATAGGCCTCAAAATAGCAATCTCAGAACAACTAAAAGTTTAAAAAACATAAAAATAATATCATAAACGAACAAATACAAATAAAATTTAAAAAACGATATATTAGTCAACCTAATAGGAAAAATTAAACCCTAGACAAACTTAAAAGACTCCTACAGTGCAATGAATCCGAAAATAGAACTGTAACGCTAAAACCATTATTATTTAATAAAATTAAAGAGCTATAAGATCAGTTTGAACTGTATATTTTACTAAAACTACTTATAGAAAAATATATTAAATTAAAAATTTGGAAATTTTATAACGCCTGTGCGTATGTGTTTTATTTTATTATTAGACTAAATAATATTTGTCTCAAAAATTAAGACTTGAATAGTATTTTGTTACGTATAAAGGAGGTTAGGTACAAATAAAATTATTAAAAACTTCCAGTCCTACGAATGGGCTTGTTATTTTAAATTTTAATTTAAATACCTATTTAAAAGTAATATTTGGTTTTTGAGTATATATTACAACATGGTGCCCGTAAACTGCTTTAGTGTTAGCATGGTCAAGTTTTTCTCCACCGCGAAGTGGGTTCTTTACAATGTGTAAACACTCGAACGGCAAAGTTGAGACAACATATTATAGCCTTTAATGAAGTTGAGCCCTTGTCACATGTCCTTTGTTGTCTTAGTCTTCCTTTATCCGGCCTTGTTTCAGAGAACACTTCACAAAACAAGGCACTTGTTAACCCACTCGAACGCTCTAACAATCGTTAAAAAACTATTTATACCTTGTTGAGAAATACTCAAGACAAAACTATTCCACTTAAAATTACCTTCAAAATAAAAAATTTCAGTCGTTCCTTTGCTCTAATTAAATAGAATACTATGTCTTCTAATGTTCTGCTTATTTTTTAATTCCTTCTATTCAAACTCTTGCTATAAATATCTTGTTAACATTTTCAATCGTTATTAAAATACTTTGAAGCTTTCAGTAAGGTTCAAATACATTTCTTTAAACTTGTAGTGGATGAGAATTGATTTTAATACAATTTTCTCAAATATTGTTATTACATTTATTGAAATAATTTTAGTTTTATATGGGAGACAACATGTTACGAAAGGGGCAAGGTATGCAAAATTGTTAAGTTTTTGTTTGCTTAAAATAGGTATACAACAGATGATTTCATACAAAACAGCTGATCTTATGTAATAAGTAATGTGCTAGAACAGGTGTTTTAACGCAAGTGTTTTGCTACTTTATTTGTATTTATTGAAATTGTTATATAAAACGTAACTAGAATAAAATATTTCTGTGCTTACTAAAAACTTTTTATTTTTCTTGTTTCAAATGTGTTTCAGATGTTTATCTAAAAATACAAATTGCAACTGCATATTACAAACGTGTGGTGAACAGTACATCTCTGGAAGCAGGGAATGCAGCAATTACTTTATTCTATACACGCGATACATAATCCTTTCAAATCTGACACACCATGGAGACGCAGACTCTTCGTAATCCTAACTATCCTGTCTTCCAGCTGGAAACATGTTCGTGCCTTCAGCTTTAGATTAGAAAATGGAACAGTCCCTACCTCTCCCCCTCCTCTCTATAAACCTACTTCCGCTTCCTGCTTCTATTTCCTACAGGATGATCCTTTTGCGAAATATTTTTCATTCTGAATATGGCAACAGTGGCTTTCTTTTTGGTTTTATGACGTTCTTCTCCACTCCTAATTTTAATAGAAATGCGTTAGTTTTATCTATCAGACCGTTACCAAGCATTACCAGGTGTATTTCTGGTAACGTTGTTTGAACGAAGGAATAAGTGACTACTTTATTTATATTTCACTCTCTTTTTTACTTCAAATACAGTGGCGAGTATCTAAATCGGTGGGACATATAAATATAAATTTATAATACATATTTAATTGTTTCTCGGTATATTTTAAAAACATTAAAAAATATGTCACGTCGAATAAATTACAAGGCTTTAAAAACGAATTAAAAGTTAAAAGAAGCAAATAGTTCGGAACCCGGTACTCAGTAGTACGAGGAGAGAACCCAACAGCTGAAAACAAAAAAGAAAGAACACGAAAATCAAATAATCAGTCCAGGATTTCGAAATTAAAAGAAAATAAAAATATGGCTATATTTAAAAAAAAAACGTTATTAGACTACACCGTAAAGGAATAAAAAATACGAACATGAAGCTAGTTTGGGTAGGCGGAGAAGTTGGAAAATAAGAAAGAGGGCGGAGTAACAATAAACAACTTGGAGAAGGCATATGAACATGATGTGAAGGGACACATAGAAGATAAATGTAGTGTAGATAATAAGATTAGAAAATATGATATAACTATAAGTTAGTAAGATAATTAATTTTAGCTAAGATATTTGTAGTGAAAATGTATCGTTAAATATATTATGTAAAAAGCTAAAACACAATTATTAAAATGAACGAGAATTTTTAAAATAAAATAATTCATTTTAATGAAAAGGAATATGAGTAGCCAATGTTAATATAGCCCTTAGGCAGGGTCAAGCGAGAATGGATAAAGGTCTTTTACACTACCTAGACCGAACGAATCAGACGGGGTAATGAAGGGAGTGCAAACCTATTCGGAGATGGTACTGGGGTTGGAATAGCTTGGAAATATGAGAGAAACCCTAGTGACTTGGAGTATCGTTTCGTCCCAGACGTGAGCTCAACACTAGTCCAGGCCTTAAAGTGAATTCGTTAGAGCTTACATACTTGTACAATGAGTTGAGGCACTGTACGCACCCTTTGCCTCACACTATGTTGGATTCCTAAAAGTATATATTTTTCTGATCCTTTGTACTCATCTTTGTGTTTTTCACACTATGAGATCATCGGTTATAAGGTTGGGTACCCTTCACCCCCACTATCTATATTCTTTAAATTACCCCATCATAAAATTTGTTCACAACATACTAACACTAATCAATACTAAACCATGTAACTGAAGCGCCATACTGTGCATTACGACCACATCAACTGTAAAACATCAATGAATTGACATTAGGCTAGAATCATAGATGAGAATTTAACAGAAGACCAATATAGAATAACCCTGGACACCACATTTATTAAATTATTTCTAGAAAACATCCAGACTAAAACGGTAAAAAACGGACTAGGCGTGGCGTACAAGAGGCGATACATTTTACTCGAATAAAAAATTATCGTACTGGACTATTTTGATTGTCTGTCGAGGTATTAACGACTCAAGAGAAATGTAGAATCAAATAATGGGAAAAATGTCGCTCCTTGTGAGGGAATTAAAAAAAAAAAACATTAAAAAAGTTGTGATTTAAAATTTGTAAACGTAGTTTGATATTTTAAAATTTGTTTGGTAAAGTGTGTTACATAAATAATGTTAGTCTTTCATTTTTGTCATTAAAATTACGTAGATAATATATGAAATTTAAAAACATAATATTTTTAATGCACTCTTTTAATTGTACTTTGTTACTTCTTTCTAAATAAATTGTGAAATATTTACACATAATTTTTTAGATTTTTATGTTTAATCAATTGTTTAAAATAGTGTAACTGTAAATTATTGTTGGTAGCTCTAATTCTTATGAGTTAAAACTGATTTTAAATATTGCAGTTTATAGTAACATATTTAGAAAATGACCTGCAAAGCCTTATTAAATTATTGTCTAAAGGCTTATTAAATTAAGATGTATGGGATTTGTGTGCTCGTTAAATAATTGCTCTCTTAAATCTTCAATTTAAACATATTTTATTTAGCCAAAGAAATTATAAAATTACAACCAAAATACTTATTTCGGAAACATTGCGCTAGTTACTGATTAGTGAACATTTATCATTTGACTTATGAGGAAATTTACAAATTAACAAATCAATGGCTGAAATGAGTCTGTTTTCGAGTTTGCTTGCTTGTTCTTTTCATAATTAATTCTTACAATTTAAACTGAAAACAAATGCACCAAATAATGCATCAATTACATTTATGTACGTATTGAAAAATTTAAAGTTTATTAATTTTGTAATCAACTGTTTAAGCATTTAAATTTTGTGATAGGTCACCAAAGTTTGAATTTGTTCACTTAGCTGTTTTAACAAGGTGTAGCCTCGCATCTTTCTATTGGAAAAACCTTAAAATATTCCCTCGTCATGATTTTGAAAAAGGCTTCAGTAACTCAGCGTTCCATCTTCGTACTTGGCAACGTGCGCTGTCTTCTACATTATGACTACGAGAAATAAAAAAAATGACTACTGCATTAAAAATTTAAAACAAAACCCTTCTTCGCTCCTTGCACTACAGACATGTTTCTGTTCCTACATTTTGGTAATATGAAATTAAAATATCGTAACAAGCAGGCGCCCTAGTTACCGCGCATCGAAGATGCTCATATTACTTTAATTTTTGTTTTTAAACTCTTCCTACAGATGCCACTACCAACCAGAGATTTGATAAATTCTAACAAATCACAATTTTTTTGGCTCTAGTTCTATATTGTTACATTTTCGAATACATTCTCGTTCGTTTTCTGAAATTTCGTTTTTTAATATGTACCACCATCTAAAATGTGTTACAATAGTCTATCAATGTATTTAGTAAAACACAATTTTTTCCACATTATCAGTACTTCTAAACTGGAAACCTGCCACTTCCATCTTCCTCACTATCAATCAACAATCACTAAAGTGACAGTCCTTCCTCACTATCGAATTGAGTGAAGCAACATAAGACTATATCATCAGATAACCTGCCTTTATACTTGTCTAGAGCATCGTAATGTTATAGAGGGAAATGTTTTTAGAAATATCTATATAAAGCCCATTTATAAAGACTTAATGATTACTACGATGAAGCTAAGGAAAATGCACTCATGTGGAATAAGCTGGGATATTTTCTTCGCAAATGGAAGAAGACAATCGACTTTCTGTCATGTAGAACGGATTGAATGCAATTATTTTAAGGAAATATGAATCATGTACTTCAAACGTGACGTTTTATTAACGTTATAAGGTGACGTAATAATTAATAAAGTTGATGTAGTCTTGCATAAAGCACGGTAAGTAACAAGCGAGAAAACCAGAGAAAAGTGAATAATAAGAAGTTTGTAACGCAGAACAAAGTAGTAGTTTGTCTAAATTGGGTTTTCCTAAGCTATATTTTTAAATTAAATTATCTTGGAAAGTTGAAGTTGTTAAGTCGTGAACTATTTGGAAATAATTTGAAAAAAAAACATTACATTTATTACATCCAGCTTCGCAATAACTGTTAGCCACGAATATAAAAAAAACCGTTCATTAAACCATAAATTGTTACATATTCACTTTTATACATTCTGAATCCAATATACTATATAAAGATCTTTTTATAAAAAAATTGTTATTTCGTCAAAAACATAACCTATTAAGGCTATAAGTGATGATTATTTTTGAAAAAGTTTTTAAAAGAAACTTCATATAATTACTTCTGCATATGCAGAATGTAGCGTATATTTACGTGATGTCAATAGTTTCTAAAAATTCTTATTAGTTTTCTCTTGATTCACGTCTTTACATATTCATCGTTTCCTCACATTTTACCTTGAATGTTTACTAAGCCGTTCGTGGTATTTACCTCTAGCTGTTATATATTAAACATCCTGGAATGAATAAAGTATATAATATTATTTTTATAAAAAGATTTTTTACGTTGTCAAAAATATAGCGTATCAAGTGTATAAATGATGATATTCTTTAGAAATAATTAGGAAAATTAATTGGGAATAATAGCTGTAGTTTATCCCATTTTGTATCTAGAATTTGCGTAGATTTATGTTCTGTTAACACGTTTTTGATATTAATAATCGCTTTTTATTTATTTAAATTGATACATAATAATCTATTTAAGGTGAAAAACAGCCCTAAACCGTCCTAACTCAAAAACCATATTATACATTTATCTTTCATAAATCGACTAAAGTATATAATCTTTATTACCTTTTATGATTACCTTTTAAGGAAATCGTTTTTTTACCAAAGATATATCATTATTACATTTACGCTCTTGGCCTGTGTTTTTGATTCTCCTGGATGGTTATATATAGGTTTATAATTTATATACCTGGGCCAAATTAAGGAAATAACTCAAACCTATATTATATAATTAACCCCTTTATTCCTACATATTGCATATTACACATAATGGATACAAATGCTGAGGTACAAACCGTTCAACGTAAGAGAGGAGTTAAATTATCAAATTATCCTAGTTTTGCACAAACAGGTAGCCATGACAACCGCATATTTAATGGTAAATTAGTATTTATGTTCTGCTAATTATAAATTGATTAACGTATTCCCATATGTAAGCAAGTTGCCTAACAGTAAAGTTATTTGTAAGAAATAAATATGTATTGATAAATTAATGAGGTTTTACTCCATTTACAAGAAGAGATATAAGTATGACAAAAATAGAGTATAATTCAGACAGTAAGTTTGGTAAAACGAATAAATCATATAACTTATTCTATTATTAGCACTTAACCTCATTGCACGCAAAAATATTATAAATAAAAGTCAACTCTTTTTCAAGACAAAAAGCCTTTAAATAAATTAATCTGGCGTATAATAATAAAACAGCGAACAATGTGGAATAAACGAGCACTTGGCTCTGTGCGGAAAAACCAACAACACACAGGTAATGAGCGTGGAACAAAGCCAACAAATACGAGGACGTAAAGAGCGCGGCGAGTGGGGGTTGTTTGAAGTTTAACTGGGTTAGGCCGTTGTGGTCGTTAAGCACGACAACTGGAAGGAGGAGAAAAACATTTGAAGGTTTCCTTATGTCAGTTGGGAGGGTTTTGAGTAATGACATTTGTTAAAATTTAGAAAGAGCTAGTTACTAATAATTTACTCACCACTTTTATTGCGTCATGTAATTAAGGTGTTAGCAATGAATACATCTTTGTTGATTTTGTAGGTTTACATCAGGTGGTGTCAACAATCTAAGATTGTTTCTAAGTATTTGCTGAGGAATTCTCGTGAATCTTACTGTCTGAAGATTTATATTATAAATGATTTAGTTACTTTAGTTATTCGCAGTTTTAGATTCATGCTATGCAAACTTTAAGATTGCAACAACACCTATATTGCCATTTTTAGTTTTTGTTTTGTTATAAAACACACATATTGCGTTAACCATGGAATCCACTGGTTTAAAGTTTAATTAAGAGATCTAAGAGTACTTCATACTTCAAAACCATTTTCACAATAACATAAATCTTACAGTAACAATGTGAAACTTTGGTTTAGAATCAAAATAGTAGCTACGGATAGCCTACTTCATACTTCGAAACCATTTTCACACTCCTCCTTATTTACAATTTTCCGTTCACTACAAAGAATTTATTATAAAATATCTTTTAAATTTTTTGTATTTTCTTTCTCTGTCTACCAGATACACACATTTTGCTTGTTTTATTTCTTCTTCCAAAGCTTTCTTTTTCATTGCCTATGGCTTCGGTACTTACTCATTAAACTTTTATTGTAACACTTTATTATTTCACTTGCTCAACATTTTCGGTCTTCCATTTTAATCAGAGATCTCTAACTACGTTTTATTAAACTTTTGAAGTAGGAAATCTCGATTTATTTATTTTTGGTACATATTATTATAAACTTTAGTATATTTAAAATCTTAGTAAATCTCTGGTTTCAATTTAAATACTAAAGTATACTAATATACGGGGTCTTACATTCGGACAATGAAATGTTATGCTCACACAGATACTCACTCAGGCATACACACAAACACACACACACGCGCGCGCGCTAATTTAGAATGACCATAAGAACGTTTTCTTGCATGTGCCTACAATATCCTGCTCCTTAAAGATCCCACTTACATTCGGTTAAACAACTTGCTTGCTGAAGCATTACCCTGTTAATATACCTCAGCGGCGCATATAAAGAGTCAGCTGGGTGCGCTGCCATTGCCTCGTGCTGAGTAAATTACTCAAGTTCCATGCAAGCCCTGACGCATTAGCATTTAGATTGGAATGTACACAAGTTTTGTGCTGATGCTGCGATGTGTGTTGAAGGTTAGTTTCAGTAGTAGGGGGTTGTGATGACGTATTTAACAAAATTTACAAGTTGAACACGTTTTGGCGTTCAAAACAGTTTATATTGAAAATAATATTTTAGGTACTGTATTTCTATAGGTTTATTAACTTTAAAATAAACTCAGTTAATTTTAAAAAAAAATGCGAAGGCAAAAAAGATGTCCAAAGCGCTTCTTATTGTATTGACCCTCGCTTCTGTTTACTGAATATTTGTACACATTTGAAAACACTTCTGCTTTCCTTACATTATAATATTTTCATTGTGCTCCCGTCTTTGCATAACTATACTATCAAAACTGTATTAGTTCTTCAATATTATTTCCGAAACGTATCCACAAACAAAAATACTTAACTGTTAAGAAGGGAAGACAAAATGTAGTCTTCTAGTACTACAAAATGTAACACTTTTAGCTAGTAACCAGGAATGTGTACTTTGTCTCACTTAAAACAATTTATTATAGAAATATCATAGAAAAGTGAAAAATTATATTAGATATGTTGAAGTAAACTAAATTAAGTTTTAATTTAATAATAAGTTTTAAAGTAATATTTTTTATCTTAATAAGTATTAAGATAGTTAGGCTGAAAATGAATTTACTAATAAAATAATAACTCAATAGCTTCGGACTAAGGTAGTTATACGAATGAGATTATGTTAGCACAATACATGACGCTTATGTATTGAGTATAAATTCCCACGCAGTGACGTCAGTCTTACAATATTTGCCGAGGCTAATTTAAAGCAAGCCGTATGGGAATTGGTTACACGTGTTACATTAAAAGCAATAAAACACAGCGGAAGTGTCGATTTGCATTCAGCTGTCGATAATTGCTGACCTAATGTGTTACGTTAGGTCCGTTAATGGCCGATAGAATGCGTTGCTTCTTGCCCAGTTCTTATTGTAGTGTTTAGGAGTTTGGTTTTAATTGCAATTTTATAGTTGAAAGCTTGTGGTTTCTGATAGATACTAATGGGATTTCCACAAATGAGCTAGTCACAATGCACGTTGCTATGATTACCAAATGGAAACGAAGGAGAATGAATTTTGTTTCTACTTACAAGATATAAAGTAATTAGGTAGCTACTGCGAAAATGTTTATAAATTTAGTTCCCAACAGATTAAAAAGTGATTCATCGTTGTCGTCGTCAGCTTGTCTTGATCAGCATTTGTGTAATATATTTCAATTCTTTATATTAGTTCATATTATATTCTTATATTATATTATAATATATATATAATATATATTATTATATAATATTCTTCTTTATATTCTTATATTATATATATATATATATATATATATATATATATATATATATATATGTATTAAATATGGTGATATGTTTTCTTGTAATATGGTTAATAAATTAAAATATTTCAAAAACAAGAATACTTTTAATGAATATATTTATTCAAAGCTTTTCGCCGATTAAATAGTATCAGCATCTTCAGGAAAATAATTATCTAATAAAACATTTTTACAAAATTAAATCATCTGATGATGATTTAATTTTGTAAAAATGTTTTATTAGATAATTATTTTCCTGAAGATGCTGATACTATTTAATCGGCGAAAAGCTTTGAATAAATATATTCATTAAAAGTATTCTTGTTTATGAAATATTTTAATTTATTAATTATATATATATAACGTGTATCCATTATGTTTCCATTATGACTTTAATAAGTGATTATTATTAACTGTAAAGAATTTTTTTCCACCACTTAGTACAATAATTTTACATTATGTGATGAGGCACCTTTCGGTCACTTGACCATTGGCGAATCACTGGATTAATTGTCTTTATTTTTCTGGTGTGGATGTTCGGTCCGTGATGTTGGTATTTGTTGACGTCAAACATATTTCTTCTTGAGCTTCGTGTATAATGTTATTGAATAATACGTCGTGTACATATATTGTCTGTAGGCCCATTCAATTGTTGTGTATGTTTTTATAAATTTGGTATTTTTCTAGTGAGTTTAGTTCTATTGGGTTATTATTTATTTCAAGTATGGTTAGGTTATTTTCGTAATTTGCTATTTCATGTTTATGTGATATTAGGTCTACTGCAACATTTGATACTTTTGAATTTTTCTTTTTGAATGCTCTATAATGTTCTTCAAATCTTATTTTAAATGATCTGGTGGTTTTTCCTATATAAAATGCGTTAGAGTCGTTACATGTAATTTTGTAGATTCCAGATTGGTTATGTTTTTCTGTATTTGTTTTGTGGTTTGTGTTATTAAGATATTTTATTATTTTGTTGTTTGGTTTGTATGTTGGAGAGTAGTGTTCTTTGTTGAATATATTTGTTATTTTTTCTATTTTGTTATTGGTGTATTTATAATTTAGGTATTTGTTTTAATTATTATTTTTGTGTTCAGTTTGTAGTGTTGTGTTGAGGTTAGCGTTCTTTGTAAATGAATTATCCATTTTCTATTACTATTTTTATATCTAATTTTTCATTTAATATCTGTTTGTTATCTTGTGTATATTTTATTTCTTTATTTATCATGTTAGTATCAGGTTGTATCTTTACCACAAATTTACTTTTAATAGAAGGAGTAGAACAAATAAGACATTTAAATTTTTCAAAAGTTTTAAAAATGTAACATTTGCTTCATTTGTAATGTTATTGAATTTCAAGTTTAGGTTTTGTTTTTACCTTCTCTGTCGTTTACAAACTTTTAGTATTACATTATTTCCAGATGCTAAAATATTATTAATATTGGTATATTCTGGTATAGTTTTAAAAATAATTTATCAACAAATTAGAACGCAGCAAAACAACAATACGTCGGGAAGGTTATGGTAAAATTTTCTACACTGCGTATATTTAGTATTTTTCCTTCTTCGAGAGATTTGTATGCCATTATAGTCCTTCATTTACCATGCGCAAACCACAGGATACTAATAAATAAATAAACCTGTTGATGGTTAGTAAGAATAGTAGTAGTTTACAAAAAAAAAAACAAATTGATAAATTTATTGTTATGTTTAGCGAATCGTGATGTTTCTTTATCTAATAAACATAATTAGCCCTTTATATTTTTGCGCCAACAAAAATTCCTTGTCTATATCGTTCCCTCTATGGCCTGCTTCTAGAGGTACGTGGGCATGTCTTAGTCAGCAAAAAAGGATAAAGCAGTGACGAATCGACCACATCCGCACAAGTCCTGAATGATTGCTTGCACTCAGCGCAAAGTAGGAAGCGGTGTTTTTCTTTTTAAATGAAAACACATTACGCCCAGTGTTGAAATCGTCTTTAAAATAGCTGGTAATGTATATACGTTGTGTGTGCAGATATGTTTAGCTCTAACAAATGACGTAAAATGTGTTTAAATATCTTAATTACAGTTTTCATATTTGCACGATATTATTTTGTGGCTTAGAGATGAAGTTAAATTAGAAACTTATATTGAAACATAATATTTCTTTTTAACACAGTTCGACTAGTCTGACTTATGATGACGATTAAAAAGAGGGTATTAGTAATTTAAGATAATTGTCGATATATAAAACGTACGTTTTAAAATTCCTTTCGTTTTGATACATATTTAAAAGTCTATTACTCCAATGACACCATTTATAGCACGTGTTTCTCTGTAATGAGAAATTTGCAAAGTCTTTTACATTCATATTCTCTCTTATTTGCAGAAATCATAAATGAGACGGGCGATAAGTCAGAGCCCATTTTAATATACATTCAAAGTTCCAGTCTTATCCTTCTGATCCTGCACTTACACGCTTCCATTTAAACTACTTTTAGTTCACGGTTTGCATATGACCACTGAGACGTTGCCTACACATTTTATATTCCAGTCTATAGGGTATATAGGTTTAGACATTCCTAACGACATAAGGATGTATTACATCATTCACTAAAGAACCTGAATGGAACTATTTTATGTACAAGTTTCCAATAATATTTATTCATTGTTATAATATGATATTAAATATAGGACTTGTTTAAATAGAAAGACTGAAAACAGTTTTAAAAACGTTATAAACGTATAAAAAGGAATTAATTTTTTATAATTTTGTATCATGAATCCTTCCTGGAATAAAAAATACAAGATTTAATTTTATTTTAAGAGAATGGAAGAATAAAGAAATGTCAAACCATTCACAAAAAACTATGCGTGATATAAAACCGATAAATGATGAAATTAACGATCCTTCCTTCTCAGGTGAATTTAATGCGCAGTAAGCAAAGATTTTCCATTTTATCTAATTTGAGTATTAAATTAGATTTGTGCAATTGGAAATCTTTTCACTCCTGTGATTGAAAGGAATTGACGTTATTCACTAGTTACACCTGACGGGTTCATTAATTTTAGTCAATTGAATTTCATTTGACATTTAATTTACTAGTTTGATTTAACGAAATATAATTTTCATTGCATTTTATATGTTTCGCAGTTGTCATGTTTTTTAGGTTATTGAATAAGATTTACACTTCTTAAAATATTCATTTGTGAAAGTAATTTCCTCATTTAATTGGATATTTCAAGATATGATAGTATGAGGCTTTTGGGAGGGGGAACTGTCATGGAAAGATGGAAACGGATATTAATGGATTTATAGGTGTTATTGTATTTATTTGGTATGTTTCGTGTCAAATCATGTAAAGCCTGGGGATAGCGTGGGAGGGATGTGATACATTGGTGGTGTAAAACCTCCAATGTAGGAGACGGGAGAGAATTGTGGTTGATACAGGAAAGATAGGAAACCTTGGTTTCATCTTCCAATTATTAGGGTGTTAATGAGCACTGGTAGTGTATTGGTAAATTTAGAGATTATTAAATTTCCATTTACGTAGTTTAGAAAAGGGACAAGAAGATAATACAAAAGTGCCATACAATCATGGTTTGTGTGGGTACGGTTAAATATCTCAAATATTCCTGTCCTCGACGGGGTTTTTAGAAACGTGTAAATAATCTCCTGGAGATAAATCTACTTCTAACCCACTTATATGCGAACAGGTTTGAACTGATGTTGGCTCGTTTCAGCCTGTAAGACAATAATTGGACAAATAAACGTTATATAAAAGGTTATATAAAATCACTAAAGGATGTGCAAAATCATGTTTTTTTTCCATTTTTAAAACTCTGAGCACCATTTTAAATGATAATGTAACAAACGTTGGGAAAACATCAAAGAGTTCAACACAGATCACCCTCTATTAACTATAGGAACTGACATAACCCGCAGAAAGAGCCCCACACTTACAGTCGTTCCAACGTGAAGGTAACTTGAAGGTTTTTCTCTGTGCATAAGGATGTTATTGTTCAAAAGTTGTGTTGAACGGAAAACTTACAAAATAATAGTTTCTAACTTCTAGGTTATGCTAATTTAAAAGCAGAAGTTTATGAGTTGTCCCTGCTAACGTCTTGACAGCTTTGTACTTTGTATAGAGTTTAACAACTTATAATCAGTTGTTCTATCCAGTTAAATGACAGACAACTCTCTAATAAGAAACAACCTAGTATAAAATGATTTTCCTCTTTATCTAATTTAAGTATTAAATCGGATTTGTGCAATTGGAAAAATTTTCAGTTTTATGCTTGAAGGGAATTGACATTCACTAGTTACCCCTGACGGCTTCATTAATTTCAGTCAATTGAATTTCATTTGACATTTAATTTACTAATTTGACTAAACTAAATAAAATGTGCATTGCATTTTATATGTTTCACAGTTGTCACATTTTAGAGTTTATTGAATAAAATTTACATTTCTAGAAATATTAATTTGTAAATGTAATTTTCTCATTTAACTGGATATTTCAGGACATGATAGTAAGAGGCTGTTGGATGCTCACACCAGGTGACGACTCGATTTTAGGGGTGTGGGGCAATGTCATGGCGTCTGGCCAACTGGAAACGGAATTAATTTCATTTATAAGTGGTACTGTATTTATTAAGTATATCCCGTATCAAATCATATAAAGACTAAGGTAGCGTGGGTGGGATGTGAATAATTCGTGGTGGAAAACCCCAAATTCAGGAGACGGGAGATAATTGTGATTTATACAGGCAGGATGGCAAGCCGTAAAATTATCTTCCTAATATTAGGGTGTTAAAGAGCACTGGTAGTGTATTGGTAAATGTAGGGTCTAATGTTTCTCTTTACTTAGTTTAAGAAGGAATTGGAACAAGGACTAGAAGATCGTGCAAGAGTGCCATAACATCATGGCTTTTGTGAATACCGTTGAATCACACACAAAATTCCTGTTCTTTACGAAGTTCATGAAAATACAGCTCCGCAATGTGGATTAGCTCTACCAAGTAGATAAATCTACTTCCAACCCACTTAGATGCAAACAAGTTGGAACTGATGTTGACTCGGTTTAGCCTGTAAGATAATAACTGGACAAATCAACGCTATTTAAAATTAAGAAGGAAATGAAGTCGTGCAATCACTGACACTAGATTCTGTCTAGAATTTAGAATTCTAGCTAGCTAGAGGCTGTCTAGCTGACACTAGAATTTAGAAAATCGTGTTTTTAAATTCTAATCCCCTATTTGAATTATACTGTAACAAACATTGGGAAGACACGTCAAAGCATTCAACACAGAAATCTTCTATTAAATATATGCACTGACATATACCGTAGAAAGAGGTCCACACTGACAGTCTCTCCAGCGTGACGGTAACATGAATATTTTATTCAGGTGCGCCAAGAGAATTATTCACTCCCATAGTTGTATCAAGATGTTATTGTTCAAATGTTGTGCTGAAAGGAAAACGTACAAATAATAGTTTCTAAGTCTTAGGGTATGCTAATTTAAAAGCAGAAGTTTATGAATTGCCGCTGCTAAAGTCTTGACAGGATTGTACTTTGAGTTAGAGAGTTCAGTAACTTTTGATCAGTATTTTTATCCCGGTAAAGGATATACAACTATCCCCACGCCCGTTAAGGGCAGACGTAGACCTCCGACTCTACGCCACCCACAGTACTAAGAGGATGCCTTACCATACTTTCTAACTTCCTCTACTTTACCTAACCTTTTACTCACACTGGATGGACATCATGAACTCGATATAGAATACGTCTACTTCGTTATATCTCTCAGGCCATATAGTAGGGGTTTAGTTTCTAGCTAGGGGCTCAATTCTATATTCAGAATCCTATGTTTCGTTAACAAGAACAATCAACCCAGCTACTCTTGACCGAAAAACGTATTTTAGGCCATTTATATAATTATTTTATATAGTTAATCCACGAGATAATAGGACATTGTGGGTATGTGACTATATATCACGGTGTCAGAGGAAGCTAATGTGTCCTAATACTCTACGTAGTAACATATAATTCTATAATTCTTAGTAGTAATTTATAAATCCATGAATCCCTTATTCAGAACTTGAATGATTAGAAAATTAAAAAAATATAAATAACTTGTATAATATTCAAAATTAGGTTAGATTGAAAAAATAAATAAAACATCCTTCTCACAATAATTTTAGGATGTAAAAAATCGTTTATAAATATTCTCGTAAATACCGCCTAGAAAACAGTTCAGTCTAATAGATAAATTATTGTATTCTGGATTGTAATTTTGTAAATAAGATAGGGCCATCGAAATGTACATAAAGTGTTTAATCTTAGGTATCTCATAATATTAGTTGCTTTTAATATTTTTCTGGTGCTTAGGGGTTTTGCATTATTTTTATTGTAATATATTTTACCCCTGTGCTCTTGTTATTGTATATTTGGTCAGGAACAAATAAAGTCTGACATAGATTCCCACTAAGTTTGCATCTGTTACGATCATAACCGGGAATGTGGAACAGGAAAGTGGAGGTGAAGCAGTACAATGAAAGATTGGATACTACATACTTGGAGGATTATACCTGCTTAGAACTGTCAGTATACAGGAAGTCCGGAAGAATATTAAGCAAAACTCTCCAAATACTGAGCTACTAAGTGAAAATCACGTCTTCAAGGTCAGCTCGTTTGTAGTTATTATTGTTTAAAAAGTAATTTGATAGAGAATGTTAGAAAGCCTTTTGCTGCAGGTCCTATAACTATCCTCAAACTTAACTAACAAATAAGCGAAGCATTCATGTATTGAAATCCATTAATGATAGCTTGTTAGTACGGCGCCGACCTAAACACAAAACAGAATATTATTGAAAAAAATTGGCTTCAATAGGACTGAAATAGGATTGAAATTAACGTCAATACAGGGTTTACAACTTGGCTGCACTGCTGGTAATCTCAAAAAATATGAAAATTTAATTTTGTTACATATATATTTATATGGCGAGATGATGGCTCATAAAGATTTTGGAAATGTTTTAAGATCCATGAGGATATTAAGATAGTTACCTATAATTTAATATGTGTGTAAATATCCTTTTGTATTTAGTTAAAAACTGAAATAAGGCAATATAATAATTTTGTTATACACAAACTATTTATTCATTGATATAAATTAATTTCTCTTGGACAACTTTATAATTATTTAAGAGTTTTGTTTTATAAATATAATATATAATGTAATAATATTATAAATATTATATTTAGAGATTTTCATGCACAGTGGAATAAGAAAGGTTTCGGCCTAATATGTTTAGCTTAGGTTGTGAACGAGTCCCTGTTACCACCACGCACAATGGCATTTATTTAGCCTTTTTCAACACAACCGCTTGCCTCTATCGTATACATTCTTTTATATATATTGCGGCTGACAAGGCTAACGGGGATGATAATTAGAACTTCAGAATAACTTTTGACGTCTTAAACAAACACTAACTTGTAGCTAAAGTTTAGGTACATGGATGTATCAGAAAGCTCTATAGATAGGTAATATCAGCTAGACATAAGCATCGATACATTTTAATGCAATGCAAATATATTTCTAAAATTCCACAATGAAATATTGTTCCATCTAAATAAAGCAGCAAGTAAATCGTAACGTTTAGTGGATACTCTAGCCATGGGGTGATGTTGTAGCAGACGCATAATAAACACAGATGTATTAGATGACAGCATTAATATCTAACAAAACTTCGAATGCAGATTATTAAAACGTGAGCAACACGGTGACAAGCATTTGTAAGGTAATGTATACAATGCATTGTATAAATATCATTAGATAAATAATAAAAGGAAATTTAAATTAAAATCTAATGAATAAATTTAATTTGCAAGTTATATAAAAGAGAAATATTGGTATATATATATATATATATATATATATATATATATATATATATATATATATGATTTTTTTATTAGATAATCATTATAAATAATAATTATGGTTATTCAATATATAACATATACATATGACAATAAGAAAGGGTTTTATATTAAATTCATAGAACTTATCGTTTTTCCATAGAATCAGGGAAATAACCCTACATAGGTCAATGCTATATTAACCGTGTAATAGTACTTTCATTATGAAACAAATCCTAAAATACAAATTAATTTGTCTATACGGAAAATTGTTGAGTTACAGATATTTATATTTGAACCAGTATTTAACAAACCTATTTAAAATTTCAAGTTACTTTTGCAGATTTTTAATTGAAAAATTTATTTTCCTGTTTTATACATTAAGCTAGAAAATTTATTGTAAATAGAGATTATTGTTTAAACTATTGTAAAACTCAAAACAGAAGTTCTAATTTAATAATAAAGGAAAACAATATAGTATGCTGCTAGGAGATATAGGCCAAGACACATTTACGTTTGAACTTGACAAATTAGTGACCTTCTAAGGACATGATCTAAATACAGAGATAAAACGTTTTCGCTAACATCAAGTGAAGTTCAACAGTTTGTAGGTTGCCCTCTAGGAGGCGTTGTTGTGCTATACACGAGTATTTCAAGCCATGTGTTATAAAATATGGTAAAAATGGGAACGGGCTTTGATAACATCATTTGTTTTTATTTTACGTTTAGCTATATTTTTTAATTACATCTTTTACTAGTGTGTAGAAATATACTTGGTGACTTTGAAAATTTCTAGGTTATGGTCAACATCTCTATATAGTAGTATATATGTGATGTATTCCTTTATTTAGATGTTGTTCAAATTTTCAAACGGTTATAAAATAGTTTGTATTTCATCCACACGAGTTCAAATACATTTAATAAATTTTGTAGCTGAATAAACCGGATGATAATACAGTTTTTCTCTCCAAATATTAACTCGTTAATTAAATTTTTTTGAAGTAATTTTGGTTTTATAAGGTGAAAAAACTTTCATAAAAAGGCCAAGGTATGCATTATGGTTATTTCGTTCGATTTTTGCTAAAAAAAGGTTTTGCTTATAGGTTATGTTGTATGGCAACGGTTTTAAATATAAGGCTATGATACTGTACTTATTATTAAATGTAGTAGACCTATTCTAAATTATTAGGTTCATATATTTATATATTAATTTATAAGAATATAACTGTTAAATATATTATTTCTTATGTTGCATCTTACTTATAAAATAATTATTCTAATCTCTTACATACATCCTTAGGTGCGTCCGGCACTTTTAACAGATTACAATTAAATTCGTTATTATTGGTTTTATTTAAATCTAATAAAGTTTTACCTATAATTAGGGTTTTAATATTACCTATATAAATAGATTCTATTGCAAATGTTAATAACTTCTGCAAAAGCAGAATTCACTTCTGTCAGCCTATCGCACTGACTCCCACATTGTATTTTATTTCCACATAATTTATGCTTTTATATTTAAGTATATATTATTTGAAGCACTTACAACAGCTTTAGCAAGCATGTCCGTACTGTGCACTTGTTTGTTAAATAGACTCATTCCCGTTTCTTATAAGTTTGTTTTTACCAAACCTTATGTCTTAACTGTGTCAAATGGTCTCAAATAATATAATGCGGGGGTGGTGTTACCTACAGCGGGAAGGTTGTGGCGAATGACATGGCATTTATCATCATGACGTCGCGTCGCCATGAACTATTATAGCCATTCTTTGGCTGAGGATAACACAACTAGGAAGTAAAGCCTAATCTGCAAGAAATCCGCCCTTCGCTTGTTTGTCCACGATCAGATGTTACACTAAATTAGGAAACATATTTATACGTATTAAAGCTAACAATAGAACCGGTTCGCAGTCGCATCGTAGCTCTGGTGCAGTGAGGGTCGCCTATCGCGTAATCGTTGTTTGCGTGCCCGTGACACTTGTGAAAACGCTGAAGATGGATCGCTCGATACAACAGCGGTATGCAATCAAATTTTGCTTTCGCTTGGGCAAAACTGATTCGGAAACTTTTGCTATGATTACGGAGGCCTACAAAGAGGATGCCCTATCAAGAACTCAAGTGTTCCGGTGGTTTAATGAATTTTAAAACGGGAGGGAATCCGTTGAAGACCTGGAACGATCTGGACGCCCTTCAACGTGTCGTGTGGATGAAACGGTGGCCATAGTTAAAGAAGTCCTGGACTCCGACCGTCGTTTGAGTCTCAAAATGATCACCGATGAGGTCTCCGTGAATAAATATACGGTCCACCAAATTGTTACACAAGATTTAATGATGAGGAAAGTTTGCGCAAAATTGGTTCCCCGAGTACTCACCGCCGAACAGAAGCAACGACGAGTGAACGTTTGCCGTGAGATGTTGAATGAATTGGAAGGTATTCCTAAGGTAAATAGATGCCTGTAGGGTCATCGTTTTGACGATATTCCGGACATCCAACGTGCTGTCACGAAGGCACTAACAGGAATAACTCCAGCGGACTACAGTAGGAGCAATATGAAGCTTGGAAAACGCGCTGGCAACGATGTATCGACGCCCAAGACGACTACTTCGAAGAGTATTAACGTTTTGTACAAATCGGATCAATAAATTTGTTTTTCTAGATTGAGTCTCATTACTTATCTACCGTACCATGTACGTGCTTATCTGATTTCTTGCTTGTCTCTCTAAACATAGGTTCCCGAAACAAAAAAATTTAAATCAAATGTATTATAGTATATTAATATTATTATTCAAGTTGACATTGGGTTAACATTATAACACCTCTGTAAAGGTGTGATTGTTAAACCAACTTGTAACACTGCCTCTATATATTTGAGAAACTAAAGTTGTACCATTCATATTGACTCTGTTTAACTTGGCGACCAGATGTTAATTACAACAAGGACTGCGAGAGACCGGACTTCCTGCGACAATTAATTTCCCAGCGTCCAGCTCCCTCTGCTCTCTTGATATTGTTGTTAAGATAATTAATCCCTCCGAAATACGGTCCTTGAGTAATATTATTTAATGACGTACAGCGATTTTTTAAATCACTGCAATAACAGTTATTTATTGTTACCACCTGAGTAATGAAAAACAGCTTCAACCCACGTAACTAACGGCTAAAAGTTGTTTAAGATATATACTTTTCAAAATTTCACCCACTAAACTTAAATTTTCAGTGTACTCAAAATAGCAAATTACTATCTATGTTTATCCATAAGCAAAAATGAAACATTTTTGATGATGTTGATTGTGGAAAACGCATTTCCTTTCTTTATTATTTGACATTAAAATCTTATGTTTTAATGTTTGATGTTCTCTGTTTAATTCAGTTAATTACTTGTTGGTTTTAGCTTGTACTGTTTTATTAATGTTAAATTATAATTGATTAAACTGTCACGTTTATAACAAAATGCCAGCTACACAAGGTTACAAAAAGTAGATAAATTTTGTGTGAATTTCGTTATATCTAAGCTAATCCTAGAAATTATTACAAGAATTTAGTTATATATACGAGTATTATGTAAATATGGTTTTTGATTTAATAGATAAAATAAAATAAGAGCAATGCACAAAACCAACCTTTTGTACAGCCAATTGCAATACAAATAAGCTAAACCTTAATTTTTCAGTCTACAAAAAATAGCAACTTAATATCTAAGTTTATCGATAGGCAAAACCGGAAAGTTTCTAAAGATGTTGATTGTCAAAAACTCATTTAGGTTTTTTATTATTTGACGTTAAAATGTCTTGTTTTGTTATTTGATGTTTTGTGTTTAATTCTGTTAATTACTTGGATTTAACGTGTACTTTTTTAATATTGCTAAATCATATTTTTTATATTGTAAATTTTATAATAAAGTGTAAACTACTCTATAGTTTATATTTTCCAAAGTTAAGAAACGTAGACATTTTTTTTTTAGTTTAGTTATAGCAAAACTAACCTTAGAAATTATTACACGAATCTAGTTATACATATTTTATAAATATGTTCTTGTGATGTATTAGACCAACTCATAAAACTATCCTTTTGTACAGCATATTGTAATAAACATAAGGTAGATCTTAATTTTTCAGTGTACTAAAAATAGCAACCTAGTATCTATGTTTATCGATAAGTAAAACTAAAATGTTTCTAAGGATGGAGATTGTGAAACACGCATTTTCCTTGATTGACGTTATAATCTCTTGTTTTGATATTTTTGTAGTCGGTTTATTCCTGTTAATCAGATGTTGGTTTTAACTTGTACAGTGTTAATATATACAAATAATATTTGATTAAATTGTAAAGCTTATAGTAATATGTAAACTAAACTATAGATATTGTTTTCCAAGGTTAGGTGTAGAAATTGTTTTTGAGTTTTGTTATACCAAGCCTAACCTTAGAAATTATTACAAGAATTTAGTTATACATATTCTATAAATATGTTCTTTTGATGTAATAGATAGGAGAAAATAATATAAACTCAAAAACCAACCATTTATGCAGCCCTTTGAAAAAACATAAGCTTAATACATATAAATACATACGACATAGACTTACGTGTAGTTGTACAAGGTTTGAATGAAGAAATATTTGGAAATAACGGAACCTTTTCTATGTACACTAGTACTTGGAACAGCTTCGGCTTTTCGGTCTCAACACTGGCGGATAAATTATGCCCAGCCGTTGTAGTTGAGTCTTTTAAAAAAATGTTACCCGTCGTGACCCCGTGTCTGATGCTTTTGTTGGACAAAACTATTTTACTATTTCTTGTATAATATAAATTACATTTCCACGTCCTATTTACTATTGTTAGAACGAAGAGAAGGTTTGTGTTTGTAAAATTATTTTTCTAAATACCTAACCTAAGAAAATCATAGCCTAATTATATTTAACATTCAGTAAAAACTGATTATTATTCGACGTCACATAGTTATTTCTGATATTTTAATCCGGCAGAGGTCGCGTCACGGTCTTTTCCAACGGGCCTTCACCATTTTCTTAATATCTCGAACTGCCGATTTTTGTAAGCTTCCACCCCCTCAGTACCTTCAAATAGACTCGTCCACTGGCGAATGCTGTGTTTTTTATTTTCGTTATCACCAACGAGTGTCTTAGTGCAGCAGCCTAAAGAAAAGCCAGTGTGGAAACCACCGTGCGCAACCCCTCGCACGTGCCAAAGTGTGACATAATTTTTAATTTCACTTTTGTGTTATTTATCGTTTAGTGCGTTGTGTGTTATATTTATTGTGTTACTACGCAATATGAATCGAGCAGAGGAAGAAATATTTGCTAGAGTGTTAGATAGCGTGGAAAGGGAAGAAAGGCGTGAGGAAGAAATGATTAAAAATCCTGGTAGTGTTAGAAGACAACTTTTTCGTGAAAAGAAACATTGAAGAGATGCTGGACCTACAGCCGCAGGGGCGAAATATTGGAGAAGATGCACGTGAAGGACGATGTGTTCTATGCAACTTGAGACAAAACAGGAAATAAAAAACTCGGTGCAACAGCTGCGTTAGATTCATCTGCAGGGAACACACTGTACCTTCTTGTCAAGACTGTGCCACCCTAGGACATCAATCGGATGAGGGACTGTAAGGAATTTCATTGCTATAACCCTCAGGTGCTTAGACATATTGTTTGTCATTTTTGTTTAAAATTATAAATGTTTACAGTTTCATTTCATCACTATAATTGTGATATTATGATAAATTTATCTAAACTTTCAACACATTTTTATTCAAAATTGGTTCTTTTACTTTACAGCTATTGTAAACATCCAGTACATTTTCCTATTCAGAAATTAGTTTTCTTTCAGAATGTATTAATAAACAAAAGTATTTGTAAAAAAATCATTATGTTATTACAACTCATCTAAGGTGTTGTATTTTTTTCAAAAAATAAATTTGTTAAATCTTAAAATATTATTTAAAATTATTTATTACATTATTGTCACAATTAAAACCAATAGAACCTGAGTAAATACATTAAACTTAATTATGATGTTTGTATTTTTAAAATAAAATATTGTTCAGTATTTTTTTTCGTACTAATAAAATGACCTGGTCGAATCCACCGTGTGCGACCCCTCACGTTTAATTTTTCACGCGACCTCTGCCGGGTTAAAGAGTGTCTGATCAGCCAGAAATTGAACAAGTAATATAACACATACAAAACAATAAAAGTCAATTCCTACTTGAATCAACAAACAAAAATTTTATTTTCGGTATTTTTTATTAAACAATCACTATTATTATAAATTATGTAACATAGGCTATGAATTAAAACAGCGGTTCTACAACATGACCTATAAAATAAAATCAGCTGTTTTTTATTAAATCATATGTTATTATTGTTTTAAGACAAATTGGACTTAATAACTATATTGCATACCACGTACCTTTTGTGAAACGTTTTTCTCTGATAATAAAATAAAGTTAATGCATACATTTTAATTAAGTTTAATTAATTAATTAAAATTGTTGTGAATGATTATATCAACCCATTACGTCATATTATATTATACTATGGATTCTTCTTATTATTGCAATCTTATAGTAGACATCCTATTATTATTCCATTGTTATACTGTCACTTATTATTGGAGCTTATTATTGACTGACAACTTCGAAAATAATGGGTAAATCTCTCGTAATATTACCACAATGAACTCGTGGTCTGATTTACAACGGCTTCAATGGCATTAAACACGCTAAGATCATTTAAATTATAAAAGATTTTAACTCTTCTAAATTTATAATTCTATGTTGTGAAAATAGGTTCTTGCCGAGTTGTCTCGGAATTGGAGGTTATTGTTCTCTCATTGTAACAGGAT
Source organism: Prosapia bicincta (assembly GCA_036971475.1). Lineage (NCBI taxonomy): Eukaryota > Metazoa > Arthropoda > Insecta > Hemiptera > Cercopidae > Prosapia > Prosapia bicincta. The sequence continues at coordinate 81,442,133 of JBAIZL010000005.1, forward strand.
ATTTTCTCACAAATGGACTTGCCATGACAGCACGCTTTTCCATTCGGCTTTCTATAGCTTTCTGAGAAGGTTTCTGCACCTCAGAGTAAATTTATTTACTCAAGAAGGATACGTTTTAAATAAAAGTGAACTCCATATTTAAAATTAAGTGTTTTTCTCATAGGTCTAATCATGCCTACCAGATAGCGTAGTTTCTACCTAAGTACTGTACGTACAGACAACTAATTTCCCCCCCGCTTAGACTACTTCATACAAGTAACAGTTGAAGTCACCTGTTCCTGTATCCGCAACCATTACGTCCTCTCCTTCGTCTACTCGATCCTTGCTGCCCTTATTTGTCATTCTTTCAATGGGTGTAAAGGATAAATCCTTTTTCAAGAGCTCAAGAGTAGGTCTACATCAGATTGCCTGAAGTAGCAATCCTTTTTAGGTTTACTAATATTTAGATATTAATTTAGTTTTTTTATACAAATTTCAAAATACATGAACTATAAAAGATATAACGTACAAATAAATAATTAAACACCTAATATTCAATTGTTATTAGAAGACTATTGAGATTTTACTTTAGGGTATATGATGTGATAAAATGTAGGACTATTTTATAACTCGGGCTGTTTTTAGAGTGATATATTCTGAAATTTCGCAATAGTCATTTTGTTTTAAGGTTTTTGATAAATGACAAAATAAACAGAAATATTTTCAAGGTTTAGTTAATCATCGGGTTTTGTTTGTTGTTCGTCATATTTATTTATAGTTTGACTCCTCGAATAGGAACTGTATGATCCTTATGTGCGACCAGAGTCTTTGTGTGTCTTTGCTGTTCTCACCTCAAAAAAGGTGAAAAACAAATTAAATAAACATCCTTAAACTCAACCAATGCGCGTCGATATTTCTATGGCCAATCAGTGCTATAATTACACTTGACAAACCATTGCTTCGATATAAACAGTTAATTGTTTTGCGGTTGGATTTGCTCCAATATAAATAATAGCTTCAACATTGGTTGCATGATTCGATAATTAGTATCCAATCGATTTTTATATGTTAATTTAAACAATCGGCAATAAGATAGCGTGATGAATATTTAGATGTTTTAAGCATTTCTCAATATTTAAAACCCCAGTTAATTAAAACGTTTCTTAACCTAATAAAATTATATCTTACATGAAGTGTTTCGACAATTGGCAGTGTCATCATTAGGTTGTTTTTAGTTAAAATTGTATATCTTATTTATTTAGTCATGGCTGATATTATGTTACAGTAGGTAAAAATGTTGACAAAAATTTTATTGATGGACTCGAGGGAGTGCAGACGGAAGTAAAAACCTTTACAGCCACGTCCACAGAAATTTTGAATTGAAACAAAAACAATAAACCCTTCATATCGAGTATTTAACTAAAATTGTGTTATAATATAGGTAACAAATATACAGAACTTTTACAATTGTCACCAAAATTTGCACTAAAAATGAATAATTAGTGCTAAAAGGTTTGCAAAATGTTGAAAGAAAATAACAAAAACTATTTATTTATACTCTTTCTATTCAATATTTATATGTTTATTTAGGGATTATGTTTAAAGATTGTATTTAAGAATGTGTTTATGATAATCACTACTATTTATTGTAGTTTAAAATAAAGTAATGTAGGTAACACATATATTCATATCTTTACTGAATACATTTCTTTAAAATAAATTCTTTTGTAATCAATACTTAAAAAGTATCAGATGCACCTGAGAATGTATTCATTTTAAAAATTGGATTAAAAAATACTTAACTCATTATTATTGTTCTATTACATAATTTGTGTTGAAAATTATCAACATTTAAAAAAATTAATATTTAATAAATGACAACAAATATTTAATAATAACCTTCACGCTAAACATTGTTCAATAAATGACATAACCTATGTGTAAAACAGCTGTTTATAACAAATAATCAGCTGTTATAGGAAATCATATGTTATCATTTAATTCACTTAGAGCTGACTCATAGCGTAACCTGACGTAAGTTATACCGATGCGAAATTCTATGTTTATATCCATTCAAAGTTGGAACTATAAAAGTATTCCCTTAAAAAATTGATGTTGTTAAATGGGGAACGATTTTTCTAAATCCATTCTCTGGTCTTAACAACAGATACTTTTAAATGTAATATGATGATTTTTGACTCTTTCTATGCTGTGTAACTATTCAAATAACTTATTTACTTTGGAAATGCAATAAAGTAGGTTAAATAAAAAATACTTTTTACTTACGAAATATTTTGTAATCTAATGTCAAGAAGGTCTTACGTTCCATCTAGTATTGTTAATTAACAGAGTCGACTTGTTTCGAAGAACCTCCATCAGTCAAAACTAACTTCCAGTTCCGTTAATAGATGTTTACAAGAGTTTATGCAAGGAATGGCACAGTAGCACTTTACTTAACACATAGTTGCACAACCTTGCAGAAACCTAGAACATAACGAGGCACGTTGACATTTAATAACATTACATTTTTTGTGTTGTGAAATCGCTACACACAACATAAATCACTATCACAATTTCACATTTTGTGTTGTGACATTCAAACTATTTACGCTCACTAAATATGCAACTAAAATGGGTTTTATATTTGTATTTACATCCTAATTCATAGATACAGTATATTTTAAATGTTTATATTGCTGATTTTAGGTTAAAATACTTAAATACATATTTTATTAATTTAGAAACTAACCCGTGATTTTATTGGTATGAATTATATATATATATATATAGTTAATGATACAAATTGTTTAAATACAGAGATAGTTTTAAAATATATATTTTCAAAGCTTTTCGCCAATAATATAAGCACTGGCATAAAATTATTAATAGAAAAAACAATGCCATAACCGTGTTAGCTTACATAATCAGTTGTCTGTTTGGGTTTCCTGAAGATACTAATAATTAGTTTAGTGTCGAAAAGCTTTAAACAATGTATAAATTAATACTACGCTTATATTGGAAATATAATATTTATTCATCAACTATACGTATAAATCAAGAATTATTATGCATGCAAATCTTAATATTAGCAAAGTAATAAATATTAATTTCGAAAACAAATAAAAGAAACACAAAAAACTCAAAAGGTAATCATTTATCATACAGGTTTCCAAGACAAAGTCATAATCATGAGCTAGTGTTGCTACTACAAACTTTAACTTACAACTCTGTATAGTAATTTGCAAATAAATATTTTAAAATACCACCCTTAAGTAATTCAAGTAAACAATGTACTTGCAAAGGAAATCTTGTAAGTGTAACTACTTTCTAGACAGCTGGCCTCTGTTTTCTCCCGACTTGTGCGTCATGTGGTTTCCCTGCAGAGTTAAACTCTAATGATGACGTCATCTAAGCAAACCAATGATTTTTAAATAGAGAGTAGGCAAGGGAAATCCTGACGTCAACAGATTAGAAACCTTTTTTAAGTCGAATGTCAAGCTTCTCATCATTTTAAGGTTTAATTTATTTGACGAAGTAAATCTGATGTATCTAATACACCGGCAATCGGTTCCGATTCTGACATTTCTTCCCTTTCTTAATTAATTGACAGATCTTCTCTTTCAATATTAGTTATAGAAGATACTGAGAACTTGTCATATTTTACTTTTGATTCTATATTACACATAATATTATATACTTGGTTAATTTAAACATAACAATATCACACATGTCCTTGAAATACAATTTGTATGCGTTTAGTTAAAGGAAAACTGATTTTAAGATAAAATAATGTTGTAGTTTACTAAGAAAAAAAATGTTAATAACATTTTATCCACGGTCAGTATTCAGATTATTATGAATTTATGGTTATGTTCTATCTTCTACCTAAAATCATTAAATTTAGTTGAACAATTTTATTGATATAGGATGTTTTGTTCACATATGTCTTTAAAGGATCTAAATCAACGTATGCTAGGGAAACTGTGTCCCTGTCGAAAGATACACTGAATTATGATTAGTTCCGAAATAAAGTTTGAACTAAGCTCTAGTAAAGTAGCCAAAAACCAATAATTCTAAAGCCCGTTACTTCACTAAGTGTTCATACTTTAAAACTGAGCCTAACCTGTTGGATGGAAAAGTATACAAAAAACTATGGTATTAACCACGAATTGGTTTCACTCGCTAGTACACTCAGCCGCTCTTGAAGTAAGATGTAAGGATAAATATAGATGTCGTAATGTTTTGTTAAAGTTTCTTTCTATGTTTAGAGTCCCTCGGAGTCAGGAAAGAACGGTACAAGTGATTGCATTAGCAGTGTTAGGACAGGTGTTTTCACGTTAAGCGTCCTCTTCTACACCCACGTAAAGGGTAGTATCTATGACGGCAACGTATCTGGTCTACTATACACTCTCTCACTTTAAATTTCGTGACGTAGGCCTACGCCAAAGTAACCTACGAAAGTCCCTACCTTGTTTATAGTAACTATTGTTTGATTTATAAGATTAAAAAAAAAACATTATCCAAGAGAGAAACCCTGATATCAATGCAGAATCC